>CM019150.1:211049719-211212962 GCA_009733165.1 Naja naja | reverse complement strand
GCAACCAATGTAGGCGGCGGGAGGGGGTAATATGGGAGAATCGGGTAACTCCCATCACCACCCAGCGGCGCATTCTGCACCAGCTGCAACCTCGGATGGTATGCAAGGGCAGTCCTAAATAGAGAGCATTGCAGTAGTCAGTCGTGAGGTGACAAGGGCATGAGTGACTGTGCATGGGCATCCCGGTCCAGAAAGGCGAGAAGCTGGCGAACCAGCGGGACCTGGGCAAAGGCCCCCTGGCGGCGGCCCCACCTGATCCTCTAGCTGGAGCCGTGTATCCAGGAGGACCCCCAGGTTCAGCGCCCTATCCACAGGGGGCAACACCACTCCCCTATGGTCAGCGATGGACATTCCTGACTGGTCGAGATGCGGTATGTACAGCCACTCAGTCTTGGCTGGGTTGAGCGAAGCATGTTTCCGTCCATCCAGGTCCGTACCGCTTCCAGACAGCGAGTCATCACGGAGAGGGCATCACTGATCTGGCCTGGGGTGGAGATGTATAGCTGAGTATCATCAGCATACTGATGGTATCTTACCCCAAAACCACGGATGATCTCACCCAGCGGTTTCATGTAGATATTGAATAAGAGGGGGAGAGGACTGACCCTGAGGGACCCCACAGGTGAGTACCCTCGGGGTCGACCTCTGCCCCGTCAACACCGATTGCGACGCCCGTGGTAGGAGAACCACAGTACAGTGCCCCCACTCCCAAGCCCCGGCGTGTAAAGATACCATGGTCGATGGTATCGAAAGCGCTGAGAGGTCTAATAGGACCAGGACAGAGGAAAATCCCTGTCCCGGGCCCTCCAGAATCATCCATCAGTGCGACCAATGCCGTCTCCGTGCTGAAACCAGGCGGAAGCCCGATTGGTGCGGATCTAGGTAGTCCACTTCATCCAGGAAAAGTGGGAACTGCTGAGCCACCACACTCTCCACAACCGGCTAAAAGCGAAGGTTGGAGACTGGAGCAGTTGTCTAACACGGTCGAGTCCAGGGCAGGCTTCTTCAGGAGGGCCTCACCACCGCCTCTTTCAGGGCGGGGAAGGACACCCTCTCTTAATGAAGCGTTGACCACTGCTCGGAACCAACGCAGGTGACCTCCCTGGTGGTATAAGCCAACCAAGAAGGGCGGGTCCAACAAACATGTGGTGGAACTCAGAGCGCATAATCCTGTCCATTTCATCCTCGGAAACAGGATCGAACTCAGTCCAGATCATATCAGCCAGACTGTTTGCACCACGATCCTCAGACCACTGCAAGGTGGAGCACAACCCGCCCGAATCATGAAATTTTATCCAACAGATATTGACCAAATTCCTCAGCTCTTCCCGGAGAGGGTCCACCACCTCCCGGATATAGGAGGGCGGGTGGCCCTAAACAGGGCGGCTGGGCGTTATCTCTGGGCGCTATGAGGTGGAGAGATAGGACCTTCTCGCCTCCCTCATAGCTACCAGGTAAGTCCTAATATGGGCTCTTAACTGGATTCGATCAGATTGGGAGCGGGTGGCCCTCCACTTGCTCTCTAAACCCCTCCGGCGCTTCATCTCGGAGTTCCTCTGTATACCAGGGAGCCACCCGGGATCCACGGCCTGAGGGGCGCATGGGGACAACTCTGTCAAGGGCAGCCCCAGCAGCCTGTTGCCAGCGGCCGCTAGGTCCTCGGCAGAGTTGTGGGCAAGGGAAGTGGGAAAAGACCCCAGTTCCGCCTGGAACCTCTCAGGGTCCATCAGGCGTCTGGGGCGGAACCATCTCAGTGGTTCCTCATCCCAGCGGTGGGGAGCGGCCTGTTGGAAGACCAGCCGAAGGAGATAGTGATCAGACCATGGGGCGGGCAGGGTGTACAGTTAGCCTGCCCTATATCACTCCGCCACCGTTCGAGACAAAAACTAGGTGAGGGTGTTTCCCCCTCATGAGTTGGGCCCTGAACCAACTGGGTCAGGCCCATGGCCCCATGGAGGCCATGAACTCCTGGACCACACCAGGCGCCCCCAGGGAAGGCAGGTTAAAATCCCCAGGACCATAAGCCCTGGGAGATCCACCGCCACCCCGAGAGGACGTCGAGAAGCCCAGGCAGGGCTGCTGCTACACAGCTGGGGAAAGGTATGTCAGCAGCAAGCCCACCCGACCATTAGGCCCCCACCTCAAGAGGAGAGTCTCACCACCCTATCTCAGGAGCGGCCCTCCCTTGGAATCAAGGTCTCCCGAATAACTGGCCACTCCACCACCCCTCCCTGGGCTCGAGGCGTGCAAAATCCGAAAACCTGGGGGCATAAGTCAACAAGAGGGACCCCTCCCTCTGGCCCCAACCAGGTCTCGGTGATACAGGCCAGGTCCGCCCTCCTCCTCGATCAGCTCACGGAGGAGGGAGGATTTATTAGCCACGGACCTGGCATTAAAATACACCAGTCTGAGCCCAGGAGGCCCAGTTCCCGTGCCCCCAAGGGAGGAGGTCATAGGGTCGGAGCGCCACCTTCGAAGATAGCAGGGCGTCCCAAAACATAATTTGGCCCCATGCCTCCTCGTCTCCTGCCAATCCCAGCCACCCTAGGGATTGCGGTCCCCGACCTGCACCCCGGTCCCCATCAGCCCCAGCCCCGCCCCTCCCCACTGGACCGGGCGTATCCCACCCCCAGCGCCATTTCCCACCCTCCTCCTAGCCTTCTTAGAAAATTGGTTAAAATTTAAGTAAAGGGGCCCTAGTGACCCTCTTTTGCATTTTATTAGAGCCGCCCCCACCCTATCCCTCTGCCATGCCATCTCTCTGGGTTCCATAACCCATCCTCGAGGTAGGCGGAGATAGTACAATAGGGCAAACCCGAGAGAGGAGTTCTCTCAGGGCCTGCAATTCTGCTACCGTGTAAGATTGTATGGTAAAAGCATATTTAAAACGGACATGAGGGTTAAAGAGATGACAACTACAATAGCGGCAACAAAGTCTGGTATATAACTTGGTCTAGTCCGAGATATTATATTGTCCATTAGAGAGTCCAGATTCGAAGACCAGGCTGCCCTCTCACGGCAGACCAGTGGGAGATGTCCAAACCTCGATCTGGAATAGGCCACGCTCTCTCACCGCGGGCATCTCCAATGTAAACCGTAAACAAAAGGTCTTAAATGGCTGCATAGGGAGGGAGTGTGTCCTTCTTGCTGGTCTCTCACTCCAGCAAGGGGCACAACCAGACCCCGCAGCCAAGAACCAAGATAAAGGGTATGGAGCCAGCTGGGATTTTACTCCCAGCAGGAAGAGTGCTTTGACGAATATGAAATGCTAACACTCTGATGGTCGTTTCTAAAAATCCTTTCTTAGTGAGCACCTAGAAGCCAAGAAGAACATACTTAGTAGTTGCTGATGTAAGACAATAGGGTTGTCTAGAAACTGGAACAGCTCAGATTTAGTGCAAGGTTAGATAATTTAAATAATAATAATCTCTAAAACATTAAGTATGTATATTTACATAACTCTAGACAGTCACCCACACCTACACACACACACACACACACACACACAGGGAGGGAGGGAAAGTGATAATATGCATGGATGATAATACAAAGATTAGTTCGCTTAATTAAGTTTTTTGCCAGTAGATGTCTCTCTTTCAGCACAAATGTGTAGCTTTGAATTATGTGGAACTTATGCTACACATCACATCATGTTTCAAGTGAAACACGGCCCTGGATTTTATAGCATTAGCAGGTTTTAGATTTTGCAAATCAATTTGGGGAAGGATGTGTATCTTGCTAACTGCTGTAGATCATCCCATCTTGAATACAAAACCACAACTAATTGAAGTTTTGACCCTGCCCTTCATCCAGTCCGGTCTGTCGTGCCCAGATCTTGCTTCTATTATTTCTAGGCTTCCTTTCTCCTTGGAAGACGAAGAAAAAAACCCGGTTCATCTTGGATCTTGGTGTTTACAGGTCAGAAGGATTGGTTTTATTGGCTCTTTTCTGAGACTGTTTAGGCAGGCTGTGAATTTTGATTCGCTGCTTCACAGCGGAGAGGAGAAGGAAGAAATATAATTTTGCATTAAATAAAAGGTATTGGATGCAGATTGCACACAATCTTTTGAACTATGTACCTGTACGTCGCTTTTGTTGTTGGGACCTCGGGAACAGATGTCTATGGAGATTCTCAGTCATCCAGGACATGGTTGCCTCAAAGGTGCTTTTCCATGAGCAACTGGACTTTCTGGTTTTCTTTGAAGACGTTTCTTCTCATCCAAGAAGCTTCTTCAGCTCTGACTGGATGATAGGGAAGAGCTGAAGAAACTTCTTGGATCAGAAGAGAAGCGTCTTCAAAGAAAACCCAGAAAGTCCATTTGTCTCTTGAAAAAGGCATCTTTGGGATTCAGGGAACAGAGACGTGCTAAGCTAAACGATCTCCTCCCTTTCTCTTCCAGACATTTGGATATCTCCTTCCTTAATGTTGATGTGCAGCCCACTTATGTCCGGGTAATGGTCAAAGAAAAGGTTCGCATTATTTGTCATTATTTCTTTCTTTTCCAAAGCCTGTTTCGTTTGGCTTTGTTTTCACTTTATGATGTTGGCTTCCTATAAGGAGGCCAGCTCTGCCATTCTGATCCTGTTCGGTTGTAAGAAAGGCATTGAAAAGGCAGAGAGACAATCGTGTCAATGCAATCCTAGGCTGCATTAACGATCAAGATCATGTGAAGTATGAGCACTGCTTTATGAAGCCTTAGTAAGACCACACTTGGAACGCTGCATCCAGTTTTGGTCGCTACGATATAAAAAAAGATGTTGAGACTCTGGAAAGAGTGCAGAGAAGAGCAATAACAATTATTAGGGGAGTGGAGGCTAAAACTTATGAATAAAAGCCTCCAGCACTGGAAGCTTTTAAGAAGAGATTGGACAACCATTTGTCTGAAATGATATAGGGCCTTTCTGCCTGAGCAGAGGGTTGGACTAGAAGACCTCCAAGGTCCCTCCCAACTCTTGTTATTCTGTTCTCATATACAATAGCCTTTCCCTTCCTAGGGCCTTCTGCCAGTTTCCGACTCCTCCTAATCAGCATTGTGTGAGACCTTCAGAACTGATGGATAGAGGAGTCAAAGCTGCATTCAAAAGAGGGAGCAGCTTGCAGCTAAACAGCGAAGGAAATTTGCAAAGGTTACAAGGCCGAAAGAAGTGAAACCCAACGCGAGGCAGGTCATGGACAAGCAATTGGCTTCAACGTTCTTACCAGATGCATAGAACATAGAATCATAGCGCTAGAAGGGACCTCGGAGGTCTTCAGTACCATCAACCAGTGACACATGACCTAGTCACTTCCATATTGGACTCCCGCAGTGCATTCTACATAGGGCTGCCCTTGAAAAATATCCAAAGTTTTAGCTGGTACAGAATGCAGCAGTTACCTGAATTCCTAGAGTAGCACATGTGACACATCTGTTCCACAAGCTGCATTGGTTGCCAGTTTGCTTCCAGGTCCAATTGAAGATGCTGTTTTAAACCTATGAAGCCTTTCATGGCATGAGGCTAAGCTACCTTCCCCCTACCCCCCTCCCTCCATTAGATCTGCCAGAGAAGGTATGCTGTCAGTACCATCAGCTAGAGACCTACATTTAGTAGGTCTCAGGAGACGTGCCTTCTGTGCTCCGGCACCTGCCCTAGGGAACATTCTTCCCTCTGAAATTAGGCTAGCTCCATCCCTTTGGATATGATGGAAGGCCCTCAAGACCTTGTTAGGTTAATGGGCCTGAGGCTCTCAGGGAACCGGAGACAAACTCCATTGCTGAGCTGTCTATTATTTTTTACCCTTTGCCTAAGGTTTGTATCTCTGTGTTATAATATTTACTGTTGATGTAATTTCTGTATATATGTGTGTGGTTTTATATGGGGTTTTACTCATTATGCAACATCTAGAGTCACCTTTGGAGATGGGCAACTATTTAAATTAGATAGATAGATAGATAGATAGATAGATAGATAGATATGAGAGATGAGAGAGAGGGATGGATAGATAGATCAATAGATCTAGATCTAGATATGATAGATATAGATGATAGATAGATAGATAGATAGATATAGAAAATATGATTGATAGACAGACATAACAAAAGCAGTATGAAAATGAAAAAATGAAGGGATCCTCTCTGATTTTCAAGAGAGTAAAAAAATAAAAGAAAATAATGGCAGGTAGTGCTCCTGGTCTGAGCTACCTCAAAGATTTGTTGGTGTTTTTTTTAAGGCATTTCAACTTGTGCTACCTGAAGAAATAAAGCCAGATAGCAGCATTGCTAAAAGATCTCAGACCACTGACATTTGGTTCCTTCAATCCTTCCTTCCTTCCTTCCCTCCCTCCCCTTCCTTCTTTTCTTCCTTCTTTCCTTCCTTCCTCTTCCTTCTCTTTCCTCCTTCCTTCTTTCCTTCCTTTCCTTCCCCTTCCTTCCCCTTCTTATCTTACTTCTTTCCTTCCCACCCTTTTTCCTTCCTTCCTTCCTTCCTTCCTTCCTTCCTTCCTTCCTTCCTTCCTTCCTTCTTTCGTCTTCGTTCTTCCTTCCTTCCTTCCCTCCCCTTCCCTTACTTCCCCTTTTCATCTTCCTTCTTTCCACCCACACACCCTCCCTCCCTTTTTCTGAATTTCTTCTGAAATGTAATTCCTCATCCAAGAGGCAGGTAGCCAACTTCCTTCAAGTTTTCGCCATCTGTCTTGTCTTGCTCATTAATTTAGGCCGTGCCTCTGCAGTGACAGGTTTGCAGCCTCATCAATGGCTGGAATCCTGCCTGAATTTTATTCTTTGGAGCAACATCCCGCTCCTCCAAAACAAATTTCATTTAAAATCCATCATCTAGTTTCAGAAGACCCACTTTGATATATCAGTTGCGAACTCTTAGAATCCTTTGCAGAGATTTCGAATATATTTTTTTTCCTCACAATTAAATATTAAAATCCCGTTGATTTATATTCTGGCTTTTCATGTTTAGAAGGAGGCTTATTCCATTTTTCTGCATCATCATGGGGTACATATATTATTTTCCACCCAGAAAACATATGCCCAAAACCCCCAAGGGAAGACATTGTGATGTCATGAGGCTTTTTGTTAGCATTTATACCATCAGAAGTTCTACCTTTGGGAAATCATGGATGAATTACAGCAGTGGTGGGCTGCAAAGTGGTTTAACAACTGGTTCTGTGAGCGTGCACAGCATTAAAAAAACCACTAATTTGAACCTCAATAGCTTACCTTCTAGAGCACCCCCGGTAAGTAGAGCAGCTGAGGCATGGAAATCCCTTGAAGAACACTCGGAGACTTCAACTGGTGCAAAATGCGCGTCTGGTGATTATGGAGTGCCCTAAGCCTATATAACATCCATCCTCCACGAGCTGCATTGGTTACCGGCGGTCTTCTGGGTGCAATTCAAGGTGCTAGTAACAACTTTTAAAGCCCTTCATGGCTTAGGAGCGGGATACCTTCGAGACCGCCACCTTATGCCTCCCAGCGCCCGGTTAGATCCCACAGGAAGGGCTTGCTCTGGATACCATCAGCCAGACAATGTCGGCTAGCGGGCCCACAAGCTAGGGCCTTCTCTGTGGCGGCACCGTCCCTCTGGAATATGCTCCCCGCGGAGATTAGAACCATCCCCAATCTACCTGCCTTCCGCAAAGCCGTTAAGACCTGGCTTTGTCGGAAGGCATGGAACTGAGATCTTCTGTTCTTTCCCTCTGGTATGGCTGGATGATATGAATGTGATTTTGGTTTTACATTGTATAGGTTATGTTTTTAAACTTTGTTGTATGCCGCCTTGAGTTTCCCTGATGGGGGAAGAGAGGAGGGATATAAATCTAATAATAAATCTAATCCACTGTGCCGTGCAAATCAGCTGAGCCGAGAAAGACGGAAATATAGGACAGGATAGGGTGGGGATGGGTGGGCGGGGCCAGCTGATGGTTGGAACTACCAGTTCGCTAGAACCGGTCCGAACCGGCGGCAGCCCAACCACTGAATTACAGTGAGGAAATTGTCAGCGCAGGGTTTTTTTCCCCTGCTTATTCATTTCAAAGAGCTGTTTAAAGCGCCATCTGTGGCCAGTTAGAAATTCTCCTTTAGCATGCTGGGGTTTCCTTCTACTTTCTTATGATCTCATTTTTTTTTACTAGAACAGGGGTCCCCAAACTTGGCAAATTTAAGACTTGTGGACTTCAACTCCACAAGTTGAAATCCACAAGTCTTAAAGTTGCCAAGTTTGGAGATCTCTGTACTAGAAGCCTATTGAGGTTTACAGTTGAGTGTTATTTCGTTTATTTATTTATTAGATTTTGGTCCCATGTTTATGGAATAGAATAGAATAGAATTCTTTTATTGGCCAAGTGTGATTGGACACACAAGGAATTTGTCTTGGTGCAAATGCTCTCAGTATACATAAAAGAAAAAATACATTTGTCAAGAGTCAAGAATCATAAGGTACAACACTTAATGATAGTCATAAGGTACAATAAGCAATCAAATCATGCTAGGAAACAGTCCATATAAATCGTAAGGATACAAGCGACAAAGTTACAGTCATACAGTCACAAGTGGGAGGGGATGGGTGATAAGGAGTGATGAGAAGATTAACGGTAATAGTAATGCAGACTTTGTAAATAGTTGGACAGTGTTGAGGGAATTATTTGTTTAGCAGAGTGAAGGTGTTTGGGGAAAAACTGTCCTTGTGTCTAGTTGTTCTGGTGTGCAGTGCTCTGTCATGTCGCTTTGAGGGTAGGAGTTGAAACAGTTTATGTCCAGGATGTGAGGGGTCTGTAAATATTTTCACAGCCCTCTTTTTGACTCGTGCACTATACAGGTCCTTTATTACAAGTAACCAAAGGCAGCAAACATACCTAATTACTCCTTCCTCCTCTTATTTTCCCCACAACAACAACCCCATGAGGTGGGTTGGGTTGAGAGAGAGCGACTGGCCCAAAGTCACCCAGCCGACTTTCATTCCTAAGAATAACAGCATAACAGAGTTGGAAGGGACCTTGGAGGTCTTCTAGTCTAACCCCTTGGTCAAGCAGGAGAGCCTATATTATTTCAGACAAATGGCTGCCCAATCTCTTTTTAAAAACATGGGTTGGAGCACCCACAGCTTCTGGAGGCAAGCCGTTCCTAGCCCAAGGTCATCCAATGGCTTTCACCTAAGGTGGGACTAGAACTCATCGTCTCCTGGTTCTAGGCCAGTACCTTAATCATTAGACCAAACTGGCTGTGTTCAAAAGGGAGGATGCTAAAATGGAGAAACATAGACAGAGAGGCTGCATTGCAAATTCAGCTGATTTTTTTTAAGAGGTATGAGATTTTGAATCTGGACTTTCCTTTCCTTTCCTTTCCTTTCCTTTCCTTTCCTTTCCTTTCCTTTCCTTTCCTTTCCTTTCCTTTCCTTTCCTTTCCTTTTCCTTTCCTTCCTTCCCTTCCCTTCCCTTCCCTTCCCTTCCCTTCCCTTCCCTTCCCTTTCTCTTCCCTTTCCCCACTCAACCAGGTGAATCTGCACGGCTTACAATTCTAAATTACAATTTCTAGCCCAGTCTTACTTCTACAGAAGAAGCCAAGGAACAAGAGAGTTAGTACACATGCATCAGAAAATCAAAGAATACCAAAAAAATAAATCATGATTATAAGGATTCAGGGATTATAGAAAGGCCTTGGATTGTGTCAGCCATGTCCCTTAGGAAAATGGGAATCCCAGAATAACTTTTCATCCTTATGGCAAATTTATGCACAGGGCGGCAACATGACAGGACACCCTTGTTCCATGTTGACAAAAGTGTTGTCAGGCTCTTTTATTTATGCAACCTACATGCTGAATACATATTGTAAGAAGTTAGATTGGAAGAGGATGAACGTGGCTTTAAAACTGAAGGAAGAAACATCAATACACTTGCTCTGTAATGATGATAGTAATCGTCCTTATTTCACGACTGCTGTAATAGAATACCCTATGGCTTGAAATTCTTGGTTTGGATAGCTTAGCACCGTGACGGTTGCAGTCAGACGTACAAAATTGTACATAGAAATGTTTTACCTGTAAATGACGTTTTAGCTTTAATCGTAATGCAGCGCGTGAGAACAACCGCTTTAAACTTAATGGAAACCTTTCTAAATTCGATTGTAAAAAATCTGTTTTTTTTGTAACAGAGTTATTGAAGTCTGGAACATCTTTACCCAAATTTAGTTGCCTCAGCCATTAAGTTTCATGGTTTTAACTCTAACTTAACTTCTGTGGATCTCCTCATATTTAAGACGTCCCTGCTGGGGCATGCGTAAATATACTAAGTCACATTTAATTATTATTTTTTTCATTTTGCTGGTTTGAATTTGTAATTTTTGTTTGACAAATAAACATATATAGATTAACATATAGCATTAACAACCATTCATAGTTACAATGGTTGTTAATGGGGATGAAAAAGGAATTTTGTGGCTAAGCCTCATATTTATGACCTTTACTTAAAGGAAAGGAAAGCAGATCAAGGGTACAGTCAGTTTCACTTAGCGATTGCTTTCACTTTATGATGATGGATAGCCAAGAAGACAAGTTGAAAATAAGCATCTTGGTATATAGGTATCCAAATAAAGAATGTTGGACATTTTGAGTAGGTTATTGATCCAGATTCTTAAAAATTATTCCTTGAAACCCTGTCCCACATATTTGCTTTTTAAAATATATATATAATCTTCTCTAAGATGGTGTCTGCTATATTATAGGATTTCTGCTGTTTAATCTGTCATATTTATTTGGCATCTTCTCTCTGAGAGTTCTTTGATTTCATCACGAGATCCCATTTTCCATTGTGCAAAATCTGTATTTTTCCTATTTTCAGTTTCCATTTCTTGTTTCTTTGAGTTTAAAACTATATTTTTTGCCTTTCTGGTGACTTTGTGGTACCAGAGATTATAGAGAGAATAAATTACTACATCAGTTAAATGAAAGCTCTTTATGTTTCCAGACAGACTTCTGTTAAGCCTGAAAATTAATATTCTTTCTTGTCTCAGAGGAAGTGAAAAAGGGCAGAAAAGGGTTGTAGATGAATAGAACTATTAATCAAACTATTCAGCAAACCAAAAAAACCCCAAGATTTTAAAATTTATTCAGGGAGATACATTTATATAATGTAACCATAATGCAAATCTAATATTTGTGGCATTCTTGTAACCATTTGTTTGACTAGCTGGAAAGCAGTTCTGGAATGGATTCTTAAATTGTTTTATTAACTCAGTTGATTACATATGGATGGGTTGCTAAATAAAATTAAAGCAATTATGTTTTTTTAGTTGAATCCCATTTTTTAAAAAATTAAGCGTATGCTGAGTTGTAATTGGGACCTATTGAACTATTGATTGGATGAATGTGGTGATTGCCAATTCACTGGAACTTCCTGTTGAATAGATAAAATAAAATTCACACAGTAAAGCTTAACCAAGTGATAAATTAAACCTAGACCAAATCTGTACCCTGTCATTTTGGGAAAATGCCCACACCACACTGTAAAGTCTTTCCTTCCTTCCTTCCTTCCTTCCTTCCTTCCTTCCTTCCTTCCTTCCTTCCTTCCTTCCTTCCTTCCTTCCTTCCTTCCTCACCTTCCCTTCCCTTCCCTTCCCTTCCCTTCCCTCCCCTCCCTGACACAGATATCTAATAATTTCATGAATATTCAGTTCAACTCTTTAGTACTTCTGGAAATGATTACTAAGTTAATAGTCTAGATCTGGAGATTTTTGTATTAGAGGTATCAATTCAGACTGAGATAATTTTCATTAAAGTCCTCATTATAAAGATTTTCAACCAGTTAGAGGAATTCAAATCTCTATGAAGATTTGAAACAGGAAAGAGTTGAGGATTTTTATGAAGGTCTGACTGAAATTGGTGCCTCTCGGATGGGTTTAATTCTGGCTAGATAGCATTTTATATACTTTAATATACAAACAACTTGGAAATAATTCTTTTGGAATCATTATGTGTTACATGTAATCAAGTCAAGTATACCTGCAGGTGGAGATGGATAATTTTTTCTTGTACGTAGTTCATCCAAACGTTCTTTTGGGTGTTTGTTTTCCAAGCCTTAACAATATTTTATTAAAATATGATGACCTGTAATATTACGTAAAATATTTATATTTCCATTTTTTCTCCATTTTGCTGAAAGCTGCAACACAATAAGGAAACCAATTTGTTATTCTCCCCCAGGCTAAAGATGTGGTAGTAACTAGCCAAAAAGCATCCATTCCTGAGAGAACATTTGACCCCAGGAAACTGCAAAGAAATCTAAGAAGGTAATTGTGATTCCGCCCCCCCCTCCTTTGGCACCTCAGTGTTACACTGAAAGCTGAAAATAATGATTTATTGGCAAATATGGTCAATATAATGTAATAGTGAGTAGGAGCAATAGTTGTAATATTGGTTATTGTGAAACCAAGTTGTACCTGAAGAGGGCTGACCAACAGTTTGTCCATAGGGAACCCGTGTAAACTTCTCTGTTTCAGTGGCTGAGTTAAGAAAGTTCTTACAACTTTTTATTATTATTATTTCTTCACCTTTTTATTGATTATACAAATCCCATTTCCCCCTCCTCTTCTAGCCAATGTTAAACTTTCTGGAAAGAGCTGTTTTCCAACATGCTAGATTAGGGTGGGTAACACATTACCCATGGCAGTTGTTGGACTGGGGGGGGCAAGACTTCTATCACCATTTAACCAATAGTCCTCTGCATGGAACAAAGCAAAAAAAATGTAAGTTGAATTTTTTGTAGGTTAGCAAAGACCACACAACGCACCTTCTACATTTTTTTTCCAAATATGGGTTCCTTGGTGCTCCCTGAGCTTGGTTGTTTTCTTGCAGACATTTTATCACCGTACCAGGTAGCATCATCAATGCTGGAAGGGTTTGCTCTCTGTTTATGCACAAGTTGCTTGTTTTGTCAGTGTTGGGGCTGTTCTTGGTGGTTCCTTGATTAGGCTGTAATTTACTGTTAGCTTGTTTGTCTGAGTTGGTAATTCCTTGATTGGGGATATTGTTTACTTCTACACAGTTGGTCTATTATAAATCTTGGCATGAATCTCTGCTTATCTAGGTGTTGATTGCTGGTTTGAGTCTTTTTGTTCCTTTTATTGGCTTTTCAATTGTCCCTTTTCAATGGTGTGAAGATGTTGCTTATTTCTATGTGTCTGTTGTTGACTCTTTTCCAAGTGAGACACTCACTGATTCCATGCAGTGTCCTGAATGCCAAACTGTGACAACATACTGTATATTTTTAAAATTATGCAAAGTACCGTAGGTAGAATCTCACAAAACCTCATGCGAGTAATAGTTCTTCTAGTTTTAGCTATCTTGTATAATTTGGGTCATTTTGTAATACCCCACTATTTATAGGAATGAGTGGGAGATAGCCAGGGGCACCACATATGTCACATCACTTGTGGGAGCTGCTTGGCTGACCCCTGCCATCTAAAGTACTTGCTGTAAGATGGACTAATTGTTGCCATCTTATTTCAGAGGTATCTTAATATTCTTGCACTCAATCCTCCCAGCTCTTGTTGCAAACTTGTGAAAAGGAAAGGCAGTCTAAAAAAAAATATTAAAGACTCTCTACAGGGACATGGTCTTTGCATGCATAAGCTGACTTCTCTTTGCACTAATTTTGAATTCTTCCAAGTCCTTTGGAGAATCTAATTTCATGGAAGCAATTTTTGTTTGATCGACAATGAATCGGAGAGGTTGTAATGTACTTACAGATGTTGGGAACGTTGAATGGGTGAATGCCAAAGAGCACAATCCTAATTAAAGGCATAATATAAATATCCAACTGTAGTTTTGATGGGAGATTGTGTGGAATTTCACAGCATCCCATAATCTGCAAAGGATGACCCCATAGGGGCCTATTAAACAAACGTTCCAGACATGATATTGGTCAGCTCTAACATTAGGGATGATATTCAGGGTCCCCTTTTCATGTAGGTTTAATTATTTGCATCTTCAGCTAGTGGGGAGTTGCCACCATGCAAAATATTGACTATATTAGAGCAAAAGCCTCATTATAAAGAAGCAACTTTCTTGGTATTCCTAATTTTGAATATTGGTCCCTAACTGGTTTTTTGTTACATAGGCAATAAACTGCCCTCATCTCCATAGTACAGCGTAACATTATTATCTGCTGGGCTCCAGAGTAACAAACAAACAAAGGAAGAGCTGGGAATTACTAAAGGGAAGAGTGATTAATAAGCTAATTCAGAGTCATAATACAGTTTTTGCAAATGTGTCAGGGAGACAGCAGTTAATTACTTTACAGGGATGATAATTTGTACGGCGTTTTCTGTAATATTAAATTCACTTTATCAAACAGCTTAATAGCAGACCAAGACCTAGCTACAGAGATAAAAAAGAAGAATAATCTTCTCCCTGACTCACTAAAAAGCCAAGCTAGATATTACTTTAATTGCGTGAATTCGGCAATTTTTATTTATCTTTTTTATTTTATTATATAAGCAGCTTCTCTAGGAACAGTGAGTCAAACAGGAGCAGAGATGGAAAGGGTTGAAGAGAAGATACTGCAGAGAAACTGTTCAAATGGTGGGAAGATATTTCAACTTTCTTTCTAATTACTTTTCCTTCCAAGTCTCAGCATTAAATGGAGAACACACTTCTAACAATTCTCACTTTTGGGGAGCAGGGGGGGGGGAGAGAAAAAGAGGGAAACTAACACCTGCATTTCTTGCAGGTAACAGCAGGTGACAAATGAATTCTCTTAAGCCTCAAATATGCTGACACAATTAGTCATAGAAAGATTTTCAGTCGATTTCCCATAGGGTAGAAAGCGACCACAATCTATAACTACCGAAAGATGATTATATTTCTCACAGTTCGGAGGGGATCCACATACCAGGAAAAAGTATTTGCAGGGATGTTGCAAAATAAATAGAATTAGTTATCAAATGAATCTTTTCTTTCAAAGAGGTTAAGCGTGCATATGAACAAGGGGAAAAAATTAAGGAGTTTCAATATTGTTTTGTTGAAGCAGAGTAAGAACTGGCTTACTTTGTAAATCTGGAGCCTAAATGTTTGATTCTCCAATCTCTTTCAATGCTACCCACTCTCACCTCCCTCTCATGCTTAGCACAAAGGGAAAAGTCGTTTGCAGAAGTTCCAAGGGCTTGAGATTTGTGTGTTGTGTGTATGTGTGAGTAAGTGTGTAAAGTGTATGTATATGTGTGTATCTCACATTTTAGAACTGCTGCTGGTGTACAGTTCAAAACTGTCAATGAAGCAGAAAATTGAAGCCTGAATGAGAAGTGGAGAAGGGATCCCAGTTTGTTTTCAGTTTTGCAGCAAGTACCGTAGCCTGGTTTTGTGACCATCCTCTCTTAGCAGAGAGTTGTGTCTTGTGGGCATTTTTCAATCGCACAGCATCTAGATTAGCGGTATCAAATTCAAGGCCTGGGGTACTTAGATCTGGCCTGTGGGGTACTTAGATCTGGCCTGCAAGTGGGGAGGGGGCTGGAAACAGCAAAGGACCGGCCCACAATGCTTCTGCCAGTGAAAACAGAGTTCCATTTTCGCTGGCAGAGGGTTGCAGGAGGCCGTGGCAGCTGAAAATGGAGCTTGGGAGCCTGTTTTCACTGGCAGAGTGCTCGGGCCACCATAGGTGCTCCCGACATGAGTGTCGAGCTGGCCATGCCCATCCCAGCCCTCCGAGGTCAGCCGGAACCCTGATGTGGCCCTCAGTGAAATTGAGTTTGACACCCCTGATCTAGACCACTGCAGTAGCTTCCCCTGATAGTCTTAGTTGGGGTGCACTTTTCCCTTGGTGGTGTGTTTATTTATGTAAAGTATTTATATAGCTACCCTTCTTCTAACCAACCAGAATTGGCCCCCAATCAAAAATTCCTGGATTGTGGTATTGTTCCTTCCTGACTGCTTATTTAGTGATATTTTTTTATTTGGTTTTTTATTTCATGCTGATTTTTATTTGGTGCTTATTTTTATTTAGTGTGGTTTCCTACTTAAAATATCTGGGTATGTGTGCATACTAGGTACTACAGCCCCCTCTAAGTGGTTTACAGAGTCAGCCTATCACCCCCAACAACCTGGGACCTCATTTTACCCACCTCGGAAGGATGGAAGGCTGAGTCAACCTTGAGCCTGGTCAGAATCGAACTTCTGGCAGTCGGCAGAATTTGCCTGCAATACTGCATTCCAGCCACTGTGCCACCATGGCTCTGCAATGCAATGTAACTCAGCAATAACGTAATACAATGATAGCTTTGGGTTCAAGGATGTGGGTGTTCTGGGCTCATTTTTTTCTGTTTGTGTCTCTTTCTTGCCTCACAACTTTTGTTAGGCAGCCGTAGTATTATTTGTTCCATTCTTAGTTCTTTGCAGACTTAATCAGTATTTTTCATTTCCCCGGAGGTGGAAGCTTAGCCAGCACTTATGTCATCTGCTGAAGAGCGTAATCATCATGTTTTGACCACAGCAAACCATAGCAGAACCTCATCTAAGCAGGCAGGCAGGTCACCTTGTGAGCAAGCAAAACGTTGGACGCGAACATTATACAGGCAGTCCTTGACTTACAGCCATGATTGAGCCCCACAGTTCTGTTGCTAAGCGAGGCATTTACTAAGTGAGCTTTGACCCATTTTACAACCACTCTTGCCTCAGTTGTTAAGTGAATCGCTGCAGTGGATAAGTTAGTGACATGGTTGTTAAAGAGCATCTGGCTTCCCCGGTGGCTGTGCTTGTCAGAAGGTTGCAGGCATGCAATCACGTGATCTTGGGACCCAGCAATGGTCATAAATATGAGTCGGTTGCCAAGCCTCTGAATTCCGAAAAACATGATAGCAGTGTTCTGATATCTTAGGGGCTGCCACAAAGAAGAGGGAGTCCAGCTATTCTCCAAAGCACCTGTGGGCAGGAGAATTGAATTGAATTGAATTCTCTATTGTCATTGTATGTAGTATAGACACAGTATACATACAACGAAATTCACATAACACCCAGAGACCAGACTCAACATGCACACACACATGACAATCCCCAAAAACCTTCCCACCCGCCAAAATTGCCCACCTCCTAAAAACACACAAGCATCCACACAACAGACCAAGTCATCCGCTCCAACAGCTCTCTTATGGTAGTCCTTAAGTTCATTGTTAAGTGCAATTATAGCTCTGGGATAAAAACTATTCAGAAAACGTGTGATCTTAAATTAAATTAAATTAAACTAAACTAAACTAATCTAAACTAAACTAAACTAAACTAAACTAAACTAAACTAAACTAAACTAAACTAAACTAAACTAAATTAAATAAATAGCAATGGGTGGAAACTAATCAAATAGAGAAGCAACTTAGAACTAAGGAGAAATTTCCTTGACAGTTAGAACAATTGATCAGTGGAACAATTTGCCTCCAGAAGTTGTGAATGCTTCAACACTGGAAGTTTTTAAGAAGGATTGGACAACCATTTGTCTGAAATGGTATAAGGTTCCCTGCCTAAACAGTGGGTTGGACTAGAAGACCTCCAAGGTCCCTTACATCTCTTGTTATTCTATTCTATTCTAAAAACGGTCGTAAGTCACTTTTTTCAGTGCCATTGTAACTTTGAATGGTCACTAAACAAACTGTTGCAAGTCGGGGACAGGGGAGCCCTGTGTGCTATGGTTCATGGGGCTTGCAAAGAATTGGACACCACTTAGCTACTGAACAACCACCACAAGCCATTACAACCTGCCTTCTTTAATTGATTACTGCTAATGAAAATGAATTAATTTAATTTATTATTGGTAATGAATTCCATGCCATTGGAACCATCCCCAAGCAGCCTGTTAAACCTTTGCTGCGGGCTCCCTCTTTTGATGAAGAAGAACGATCCTCCATGGGAAATCCAGTTACCATTCTACTGCGGACAGCACCCTCCATGTGGTTGTATTTGAAATGAATCTCTTTTTTTTTAGAGAAACTTGTAGGCAGGATTATTCTGAGCAGAGGTGGTATTCAGCAGGTTCTGACCATTTCTGGAGAACCAGTAGTGGAAATTTTGAGTAGTTCGGAGAACCAGCAAATACCACCTCTGATTGGCTCCACCCCCAACTATTCTCCGCCTCCCATTGAGTCCCAGCTGATTGGCTGGGTCTTCTTTGGTGGCCCTGCACAGGAGAATGGAGCTGGAAAGCAGGTAAGTGGCATGGAGAGGGAATGGGGATTTTGCAGTATCCTTCCCCTGCCATGCCCACCAAGCCACGCCCACCAAGCCACACCACACCCACCAAGCCACGCCCACAGAACTGGTAGTAAAAAAATTTGAATCCCACTCGTGATTCTGACATATTCAATGGCCTCTTAAGTGGCAGCAGTAAACTGGTTGAAGAAGAGGCGTAATGGTCTAAGGCAGGGGTGTCAAACTCAAGGCCTGCGGGCCGAATCCGGGTTCTTAGATCTGGCCCATGGGACCAGCCTGGAAACAGCTAAGGATGCCTCTGCCAGCAAAAATGGAGCTTGGGTGGCCCCATGTGGCCGCCCTGCAGTGGCCACCTGCAGCCCTCTGCTAGCAAAACAGAGCTTGGGCTCCATTTTCACTGGCAAAGGGCAGCTGGAGGCTGTCGCATCCAAACATGGGGTGCAAGTGGGCTACACGGGGACCCCCACAAGCTCCATTTTGGCTGCCAGGGGCTATCAAAACAAACTAAAAAAGAAAACAAAAGGAGAAATGTTTCCCCTTTTGCATTTGAGCATCCAAGAAGGGACAGGAAAGGAAAAAGGGAAAGAGGAAAGACAAAGGAAAAGAAGGGAAGGTGGGAAGAGAGCAAGGAAGGAAGGGAAGGAAGAAGAAAAGAGAATGAAGAGGGAAGGAAAAAAGGAGGAAGGAGGAGAGGAAGGAAGGAAGAAGGAAAGAAGGAAGGAGATTATGAGAGTGAGGAAGGGTCTCAGGGAAGTCCTGCCTTAGGACTTGGCCACCACAGGTGCCCCTGACATGAGTGACATTGACCTGGCCATGCCTCTCCCTCCCCCACCACACACACACACCGGCTCTCCGAGGTCAAACACAACCCTGATGTGGCCCTCAGGGAATTCGAATATGACATCTCTGCTCTAAGTCGAAGTCATAATACACTTTTTGCAAAGAGCTGGGAAGGCAGCAATGATTTGCCTTCCCAAAATGGCCGTCTATACTTTTCTGTCATCTCAAAAGCCACGTTATTAAAAGAGTTTTAATAGCATGTGAAATCTAGCTGTGGAGCTTTAAAAATGAATACCTCTCAAACTTTTTGAGCTTGTAACTTCTCGCTAAAAGCCAACCTGGTTGTTATGTTAATTGCATGAATTCAGCGAGCATTATGTTAATAGCAACTCTGGGAAAGCCGGAGCAACCCCCTGACTAGGTGGGTGGGGATAAAAATAAAATAAAAGGGATGCTTTTCCTCTTCCCCTGGCCATTTCTCCCTTTTCCCACCCCCCCCAAAAAAATTAAAATGTCTTTCAAAATGCTACGACTTGCATTTCAATTGAAGCTTCCACTGGAGTTTTATCGCTGGAGTTTTTAAGTTGCATTTTCAAAGCAAGTATAGGTATTTCTCGACTTACTACCATCCGTTCATTTAATGACCATTCAAAGTTACAATGGCACTGAAAAAGTTCAGTTCTGAACTTTTTCAGTGCCGTTATAACTTCGAATGGTCATGTAATTCAGGCTTCCCTTCTTTGAGTTTGTAGACTCAAGTCATCCAAGTAATGGTTGTTTCAAAGGTGCTTTTTCTGGTGGCATCTGGATTTCTTCCAAGAAGTCCAGTTGTCTCCAAAAAAACAGCACCTTTGGGACAACCATGATCTGGATGGCTGAGAATCTTCACAGACTTTTAGCTATACGATTTGGGATGAACACCCTTTGAATGGTGTGGGAAAAAGGAATGGATTTCCAGAGAAAAAATTGCAGACTACAGGAACCAGGAGCACCACTCAGGTGACCCCAAGGACACAGATAAAACCTCCAAGTGGCCTCAACGACCCTCTAAAAGGATGCAAATGACCAGCTGTCTGCAAGGACTATAAATCCTTCCGTTCCACACCATCCTGACAGAGCTGGATGAGAAGTGAAACTTCTTCAAAGGAAAAAACAAGAAAGTTCTTTTGAAAAAGCCCCTTTGGGACAACCATGACCTGGGTGACTGAGAATCACTACAGACTTTTATCTATGCAATTTGGGATAAACATCCTTCGAATGGTGGGAGTAGAGTAGAGAAAACATTGCAGACTACAGGAACCATTAGCACTACTCAGATGACCCTGAGGACACAGATAAACCTCAAATTGCTTCAATGACCCTCTAAAACACGGGTGTAAAACTCGCCGCATCACGTTGCCATCACGTGACATTTCGCGACGGTTTCCCCCTTCACGGAGCTGGTGGACGTGGCCTGTGCATGAGGCATCTAGCCCGCGGGCCCCCAGATTGACACTCCAGCTCTAAACGGATGCAAATGACCAGCTGTCTGCAAGGAGTATAAAATCCTTCGATTCCCCACCATCCAGGTACAGCTGAAGAAACTTCTTGGATGAGAAGCAAAATGTCTTCAAAAGAAAAAACAAGGAAGTCCAGTTGCCTCCAGAAAAAGCACTTTGGGGCTTCCCTTCTTTAAATTTTTACCCCCAATGGAAATAATGCCGATGAACTGTCTGAGTGCAACTAAACACACATCTTGTGTGTACCCTGACTCCCATGGTTGTGCTGTGCCAATGGCAAGGAGAATTGCACCTCGCTTTGATGTGAATCCCATAGATATATATTACTGGTTTTCATGTTCTCAATCAGGTAATTAGAAAAAAACTTTTGGCAGATGTTTATCATGCAGTTAAGAATCTGACCTTGGCAACTTAGCGTGATGGGAAAGTGCCAGCTCTTCAGTTCTGGGCTAAAATGAAAGGTGTTTAGCCAAGGTTCAAGTGCAGCAACCGACCCAGAGCAAGCTCCTTGCTGTCTACTTAAGAGGCAGAACAAGAAATATGCCAAGAAGAGCCAAGCACAGTGATCCTTTCCTAATTAATTTTCATTTCGGGGGGAAAAACAGGAGGGAGTTCGCTACCTTGAGTTATTGATACAGAACCAGTTTGGACTAGTGGTTGAGGCATCAGTCTAGAAAGTAGAAGATGCATGAAAACTGGCCGGGTGACTTTGGGCCAATCACCAGGAGATGGTGAGTTCTAGTCCCGCCTTTGGCATAAAAACTGGCCGGGTGACTTTGGGCCAATCACCAGGAGATGGTGAGTTCTAGTCCCGCCTTTGGCATGAAAACTGGCTGGGTGACTTTGGGCCAATCACCAGGAGATGGAGAGTTCTAGTCCTGCCTTTGGCATGAAAACTGGCCTGGTGATTTTGGGCCAATCACTAGGAGATGGTGAGTTCTAGTCCCGCCTTTGGCATGAAAACTGGCTGGGTGATTTTGGGCCAATCACCAAAAGACTGTGAGTTCTAGTCCCGCCTTAGGCATGAAAGCTGGCTTTGGCATGACTTGTTTGGACCAATCACTTTCTCAGCCCAATGCACCTCACAGGGTTGTTGTTGTGGGGAAAATAAGAGGAGGAAAGTGTGTTGGATATTTTGCTGCCTTGACTACAGGTACTTACAACAGTTCATTTATGACTCTTCAGAGTTACAACGGCACTGAAAAAAGTGACTTACGATCATTTTTCACAGTTATGGCCCTTGTAGCATCCTCATTGTCATGTGATCAGATGCTTGGCAAGAGTCTCACAGTTCTGACGGTTGCCGTGCCCTGTAGTCACGAGATCCCCTTTTGCGACCTTCAGCCAAGCAAAGTCAGCAGCAAAGCCAGAGTCACTTAGCAGCCATGTTACTAAACGAACAGCTGCAGTGATTGACTTAACACCCGTGGGAAGAAAGGTCGTAAAACAGGGCAAAACTCACTTAACAAATGTCTCGCTTAGCAGAAGAAATTTTGGACTCAGTTGTTAAGTCGAGGACTACCTTTCATTTATAAAAATAATAAAAGTGAGACACAAACCAATAAATAATGGGAGAAAAATAGTTGTGTTTTAAAGAGAAACATGTTTGCTTGCTTCACCCTAAATGGGATTTTCTTTCTCACGGAGCTCACCACCCAGGCTTTTCTGCTTTCAGTGGGAGAAACACTTTTGGGAAATGGATAAAGTCTGCTGTGAACAAAGCAAGGCGAGAAGAAGGGTTGAAAAACACATTGTTCCTTTCTCTTCCATCTGCGTCGCCTTCCCTTTGTTATTGTTTCATATTTTATGGCATACAAGTAGTCTCGACTTACAACCATTTCTTTTTTTTTTAAAATTACATTTATATCCCGCCCTTCTCCGAAGACTCAGGGCAGCTTACAATTTTTGGGACACAACCCAATGCTCTCAGCAATAGCCTTCATTCCATTGTATATGCCTGCTTATTACTAAGCGGCATTTTTACAAAGTCAGCTTATTGCCCCCATCAATCTTGGGTCCTCAATTTACCTACCCTGAGAGGATGGAAGGCTGAGTCAACCTTGAGCCTGGTGGGATTCGAGCCTGCACTAATTGCAGGCAGCTGGAACATAAGTGCTAGGCGTTTAACAGCCTGCACCACCAAGGCTAATTTCTTTAGTAAGTGTTCAAAGTTACAACATTGGAAAAAGTGTCTTATGACTCTTTTTCACACAACCGTGGCAGCATCTCTGTGGTCCCATGATCAACATTCAGATGCTTGGCACCTGGCTCGTATTTATGATGGTTGCAGTGTCCCAGAAGCTAGGCTCGACTAACAGCTGCATTATTGCTTTTAATAGCTGCAATGATTCACTCAACAAGTGTGGCAAGCGAGGTCATAAAAAAGGGGGCAAAACTCACTTTACAACTGTCTCGCTTAGGAACATAAATTTGGGTCTCAATTGTGGTTGTAAGTCGAGGACTACCTGTATTCAAGTCTGTCTTGGTAGCACTGACTGAACAGCAGCATGTCAGGGACAAGTCACCCACAGCTAACCTAGATTATGAAAAGACTGTTGTGGTCTGTTGGCAGCCTGCAGAGACGGCAGCAGAATCGGACAGTGGGGAAGAACATGGGCAAGTCCAGGAGTCTGGGGAGGACTCAGACGAGGGTCCTGTGTCTGATACAGAGATGGGGCCAGGGCCATCTGGGAGTTATGTGCTGACTCTGGAGCCTCCAGAATATGGCAGCAGCGAGGCAGAGGAACAAGGGGAGCCTGCTCCCAGTGCGTGTGTGCGCAGAGCTGCCAGAAGGCAGGAGCAGTTAAGACAAAAAGGGGCAACTCAGGAGTAAGGCTTGGAGGTGATTGCCCCCATAAGATATAAAGGAAGTGAAAAGGGACAGGAACCTTTGCAGGAAGCAACATTGTTCACTCTGGTCGGTTTGGAACCTGAAAGCTCCGTGGTGAATTTGTGCTCCGTTTGGTTTTGAAAGACTAATTGGTACTTCAGTCGTTGGCAGCACTTCAAGGGCCTTGGTGGCTCAGGCTGTTAAATGCCTGCACTTAAGTTCCAGCTGCCTACAATTACTGTAGGCTTGAATCCCACCAGGCTCAAGGTTGACTCAGCCTTCCATCTTCTCGGGGGTAGGTAAATTAAGGACCCAAGATTGTTGGGGGCAATAAGCTGACTTTGTAAAAATGCCGCTTAGTAATAAGCAGGCATATACAATGGAATGAAGGCTATTGCTGAGCACATTGGGTTGTGTCCCAAAAATTGTAAGCCGCCTTGAGTCCTTGGAAAAGGGCGGCATATAAATGTAATTTAAAAAAAAAAAAAGATAAAGGTGCATACTTATGAGACTTCTCCCGAAGGACTTTGGCAGACTTCCATGGGACTATTTATAACTGGTTGAGAGTCATTACAGGCTGTGAATGATGATAATTCACAGCCGTTGAACTAAAATAAAAGGGTTTTGGATTTAATGTGTGTTTGTTAATGTCTCAGGAAACCTTAGTCAGAACAGTGACAGCACACATACACATACACACACACACACACAGGCCATTGTGACACAAATCCTGTCCTCATGTTCTTGGTGTCCCAACTTCTGATGCAATATCAAATTATATAAGTTGCAGGTTTTTTAATCACGAGGCAACATTTTGTAACTCCATCCTCTACCAGATGCCCATGAAGACAAGTTTTCAGAAATAAATACAATACATAGGAATGTGGTTCAGTAGGATTTTGTTCGTCTTTTGTTTGTTTGCCAAGGTATGCTTTCATGACAGCAAGATAGGAATATAAGTTTAACATGCATAATGTAATTTCACATAATACCATCTGCCATGGTAACATCTTAAGCAAGCCAATGAGTGGGTACCTGTGTTATACTGTAAAGTTATAACTTTCCAGCTTTCAGTCTCTGCTTACTCATCTCTCCAGTTTCATCAAGCATAGCTTACACACTGTTGAAAACTCATTTTAAGCAGCATTAGTAGATGCAGGAATTAGATACCTCTTCTGTTTTGATGAGAAACAACAGTATTGGTTGTAGAATCCCGGTTAGCTAATTATATCTGACAATCTCTAAATTTTTGGAGTGAATGGTACTTCCCCCCCCCAGAGACAACTGGACTTTCTGTTTTTTCTTTGAAGATTTTCAGCTTCTCATCCAAGAAGTTTCTTCAGGTCTGACTGGATGGTGGGGAATGGAAGGAATTATACTCCTTGCAGACAGCTGGTCATTTGCATCCTTTTAGCCAGTCATTAAGGTCACCTGGAGGTTTATCTATGTCATCAGGTTCACCAGAGTGGTGTAAATGGGTGTGGACCCTTCTTGGAACTGCTGAAAGGACTGTGTTGTAGATTGGAGATAGATGATGTCGTATCCCTCCCCCTTCTGTTGAGAGAGGGCTGTTCAGTTTTGACATAGATGGCCTCTTTGACCCCTCTTTCAAACCAGCAATCCTTTCTGTCCAAAATGCGGACTTCATTGTCTTCAAAAGAGTGGATTTGCCTTTTAAATGCAGGTAGACAGTTGAATCTAGTCCCGATGGGTTTGTTTTTCTATGTTGTGCTATCTGTTTATGAAGTGGTTATATCGTTTCTCCAATGTACAGATCTGCACATGGCTCACTGCATTGTTCTGCATATACCATGTTGCTCAGTTTCTGTCTGGGTGTTTTATCTTTGGGGTGGATGAGCTTCTGCCTTAGTGTATTCTTGGGTTTGAAGTTGCCTATTGGAAAACAAAAAGCATCTTTGGGACAACCATGACCAGGATGACCGAGAATCTCCATAGACTTTTGGAGTGAATATTTGTAGAATTCTCATCCTGTCTTAAGCACTCTTGCTATATTTGTTTATCTGGACTAAGAATGAGCTTCCAGTTAGACTTGTGAAGAACGGCCTTACTAGGAAATCATAGCCAACCAATCTTCTTAGTGCTAGTTCTTAAGAACATGAAAATAAAATCAAGGACTGTGAAGAAAAAGAGTAGCAGTGTTTGCGCCTTAGAGGAGAAGGTAGTTTCCCTTTAAGGAAACCATATCCTTCTTCCTACAGATCTTGTAAACCTGAAATGAGCAAAGTTATAATTAGAGATGAATGTTATTAAGGAGTTGACAAGAAGCCACTTAATCATCAGAATATATTTCTAAAGCTCTGGGGAGGAGAGTAGAGAACATCTTGACTAGAAAACATCTCAAATTGTGCTTGGTTTTCTGAAGGAGCTCTTGAGAGCTGAAATGTCTCATGTCCTGCTGGATAGCAGTACATATTTGGAAGGCTTTTTTCAACTGAACCTGCTCTGTTTTATATTAAGGTAGATTAACTTTCCCTTCTTTTATTTGTTTATTTGCTTACTATTGCAGACATGAGGGTCTGGAGAAGTTGGAAGTGGATCCTACCAGATATTCCTTCCCTGACGTGACAAATATCGTCCATAAAAAGGATCAGGTGGGGCAAGGACCTTTAAGGCTTCACCAGCCCAAAGCTGTGGACGCCGAGAACTTGAACTTTGAAGACAACCCAGAAGTTCCACCTTTAATTTAAAGAACTAATGCGGAGATAGCTTCTTTCGTGGTTAGAACATCATTAAGGTGCATAACTTCTATCTAATATTCTTCTGTATACACACACACATATCTATTTACTATTCTTCTCTCTGGTAGAAATTGAAATTCTTGCCAAAATCTGTATCCAACTCTGTTAAAAGGTATGTCAGGTCAGGATTATTTGCATCCTGTTTTACAGGTTCTTTCTTCCAGCCTGGTATGAATTGTTGTTGGGACGAGGGCATCTATCGTAATAGTTCCTGGCTTCAACACGGCAAACACTCTGTGATTAAAGCCCTGCTCCTTTTCCATGCAAGTGTAAAAGTGCAAGAGTGTATGATGTACATCAAAAAGGAGTGGGGGCTTTGATCAGCTGCACCCTCCACTATGAAGGCAGCGATTGTTTCCGTAAATGGTTTGGGGACATCAGGCACGAATAATTATTTCTCTTGCCGGATGCTCAGGAAGCTCAGGGTGAAATTAAGAATCGTATCATTGCTCTTTGTAGTCAAAGGGCATCATAATAAACAGTAACGAGCATTCCTGAAGGTTTCCTAGACTACGATTCCAGCAAAATGTTAAAGAAACCTACAGAAAGGAAGGAAATGCGAATATATTTAGCAGGGGGATGCCATGCTTTTCTTCCTTGTTGGTTCAAACCCAAAACTTGGTGGCTCAGGCTGTTAATTGCCTGCACTTAAGTTCCAGCTGCCTACAACTGCTGTAGGCTCGAATCCCATCAGGCTCAAGGTTGACTCAGCCTTCCATCCTCTCGGGGTAGGTAAACTGAGGACCCAAGATTGTTGGGGGCAATAAGCTGACTTTGTAAAAATGCCGCTTAGTAATAAGCAGGCATATACAATGGAATGAAGGCTATTGCTGAGCACACTGGGTTGTATCCCAAAATTGTAAGCCACCCTGAGTCTCCGGAGAAGGGCGGCATATAAATGTAATTAAAAAAAACAAAAACCCTTTAAGTTTGTTTCCTCGCTCCTCCCATTTTTCCTCATCTCAATTTTAAACAATTTCTACATACACAGCTTTCTTTTTCATTTTAGGCCTGCCAACTATAGTAAATGATGAAGGAAGTGCCCTTCTCCTTTCTGCCAGGGACACTCGTTAATTTATCCACCAACGACATTCATTATTTCTCCCTTCTTTTTAGTCCTACCTCCTGTCCAAGTTAACTCTTAATAGCTTAGTAGGATAAGCCTTTGTAGAAATACTGACAGCATTTCCCTCCCCCCACCCTTCCAATGCAGTCTTTACTGATTTACCTTTTTCGTTTGAAATATTGCATCTCATTTTCACTAAAATTGTATGCCCGGAGTCATCCCACTTTAAAACTACAGGTATGGTTCATGGTTAACATTTGGTTATCAAATGTTCTTGTGAGTTACAGAGAAGGGTTGTTACTTGGTATTTGCAGGTATCCATGTAGAAGGAAGAGTTGGCATAGAACTGCATACAAATACACAGGCCTTCCACCTTGAAGCTTGAAATGGCTTGTTTGAAAGGCTGATGTTAACACTTCAATAAAAAGCAGGAAAGCAAAACACAAATACTTTGTGTAAAGTATTCGCATACCAAGCAGGTGATTGCAGCATACTTTTTCCATAGGAAAGCATTTTTCTATAATAGAGGTGAAAAATCTATGTATCCGGTACAGTAGAACCAGGAATAAAGATAATTTTGAGATGTTTGCAGCATCATGGTTCTTTTGACATTTGCGCATTCTTGGGGATTTGGGGGGAGGGTTTCCAAGATGCAGGACCTGCCCTTTTATCACTTTCACACAAGGGTGATTACAGCACTTCTGAATTCTCTTCAGGGCCCATCATATCATCAGTGTTCAGCAGCTGTGTCTGTCGTTTTTTCTGCTCAGCTGCAGTTCAGCACAAAATTGCGAATCCAGTTTCCAATGGAGGGGCTGTAGCTGTGCGGAGCTTAGATAACAAGCCATTTGCCTCAGTTGGAAATGTTGGCTTATCTTTTTACCTGGCTGCTGGTTCTGCCTCTGTGCACACACACAACATACATACACGTTAAATCATCATAGTATTGTAGCATTATTATTATGGTTCATCACAAAGCCAGCCAGATGTTCAGACTGGATTTGGCATTTTTTGTCTGCCTGTCAAGTCCTTCCCAAAGACCTGAGATAGGCAGATGTGGATGTTTGATGGTGTTACAGATCTCACCGCAGGATGGAAGCTTAAAAAAAGCAGCCTTTTGCAATTGACTTTGGATTTGTCATTGCCAATGGTGTTCAAGAGGTGGTCCAGTTGCTTGGGGAATGCACCTGGGGTGCCTGTTATATACCTTTGTTTGCTTTTGCCTCAGTCGTTCTATTTCTATTTCCAGGTTTTTGTATTGCGTTATCTTCTTCAATTCTTTCTCTTCTCTTCTGCTCTCTCCAGATACTGCCACATCCACTATCCAGACTTTTTTGTCTTTCTTGTTGACAATTGTTAAGTCTGGAGTGATGTTATTGTTATTTAAGCTTCAATTCGACTCACAGTCTAGGACTGGTAAAACCTTAACATTTCAGGTCCTAACCTAAGAGCTGTTAAGGTAATGTCTGAGTGTGTGTGTGTGTGGTATATATAAAACTTCACAGTTCAGGTCCTAACCAAGGACTTAAGAGCTGTTAAGGTTATGTCTGAGAGAGACAGTGTTTGTGTGTGTGTGTTTGTGAATATATTGAGAAGCGGTATGGGGCCTTGCTGATGTGACCTCTGCATATTTTGCAGACCCCTTTAGTTTTCAGCATTTAGGTGCTTTAAATAACACACACAACGGCTGGGGATGGGAGTTTGGCACTATTTGAATGCTGCTGTTCTTGTTTGTTTTGTTTTGAACTCTGGGATTCTTTCCAACCTCTTAACAACAGCTTTGCTGTAGGTCCTAGGACCAAGGGGGAGGCCTCTGAACATGGAACAATCACCAATATTCTGAGCAGCTGTTTTTGTTAGATATGGGCTAGATTGAAGAGGCAGGACACGGTAGAAAAGGATTTCTTTATTTAGCTCTGAACAAAAGACTGCCACCAGGTGTGGCTGAGATTCCACAATCTCAGCCACTGACAGCTGTTCATTTTCCCACCTGGAAAATGAACCAATGGGGAAGTCTGACATCACTGACTTTTCACCATTGAATATCTAACACCCCTCTAACTGACCTTCACAGTTCAACCTCACCAGCAGTGGCAACCTGACTAGTTGGGTTTGTTGTCACTCCAGAGCCAGCCCTTTGAGCTGCCTCAGGGTTTTCCAGGGGCAGGGCTGGCTCCGACGGAACAGAGGGCCGTGAGTTTCTTTGCTGGAGTTTCCCCCCTTCAGCTAAGTTATCCTGCGGTGTACTCGAGTTTGAGTCCCACCCTAGAGTGGGAGGCTTGTGTTTTCAGTATTTGTAGTTGTTAGGGTTGGTCTTACCTCTCTATGTTGTGTTTCTGTCTCTGAGGTTTTCTGGTCATTCAGATTCCGTTCCAGTCGTCCCCGGAGTTGGTCTATGTGTCTGCTCCACATTTTCCCATCTTCTAGTTCTACTCCATAAGATCTGGGGCCTGTGACTTGCACTACTCGTGCAGGGACCCATGGGGGCCCCCCTGCATAGTTGTGAGCATAGACTGATTGACCTATGTTCAAATATCTGCATTTACTCGTTGAATCTGTGGGTGTGATTGGATTGTAATGTGGGTGTAATCTATCTAGCTCTGATCTTAACTTCCGCCCCATTAAAAGTTCTGCTGGACTTCTGTGTGTGGAGGCCGAAGATGTGATATGTTGAATCATTAAGAATTTTTCTATTTTCGTTTGCCAATCCCCTGGTCCCATTTTACCCAAATGATCCTTGGTGGATCTTACAGCTCTCTCTCCTTGCCCATTATTTGGGCGTGTCCAGGTGCTGATAATACATGGCGGATTCCCTGTTCAGCTAGGAAACATTCAAAATTGTTTGCTGTGAATTGGGACCCATTATCCGATACCAAACATCTGGTAACCCATGTGTGGCAAACAATTTCCTCAATACCTTAATCACAGCGTCTGCTGTGGTGGTCTTCATAATCGTTACTTCCACCCACTTTGAATATGCATCAACAGTTATTAGAAATGTTTGCCCCTGCATTGGCCCTGCCAGGTCTATATGTATTCTAGACCAAGGTGCTGAGGGTGATTCCCATTCTAGGGTTGGTGCTGAAGGGGGTGCAGGTCTAGATTCCTGACAAGGCGTACAAACTGCAACCCATTTTTCAATTTCCTTATCCATTCCCGGCCACCAGGTATAACTTTTGGCTAGTGCTTTCATCCTTACTATCCCTGGGTGGCCCTCATGCAACATACTTAAGACTTGTTCTCTCAGCGTCTCAGGTATCACAACTCTATCCCCCCACAACAAACACCCTTTAATTACAGACAGTTCATTTTGCCGAATTTTAAATGGTTAAAAGTCACCTTCCAGCTTCTTCTGGCCATCCCCTCAACACCCAGTTTAAAATACGCCAGAGTTTTTTACATTTGCTGCTTCTGAGTGTCAGCAATCATTCCATTCTGGCATAGCTGCCCCAACAATCTTGGGTCCTCATTTACCTCTGAGTCATTGAGCTGGTGCCTAATTGTAGACAGCTGGATCTTTTTGTCTTTGGCTGAGTGTTTGGCTATCTCTGATGCTGTGATAGGGCTGGTGGCGATGTCTTCAATGAGGAGTATGGATGTGGCTGGAGCTGGGTCTTCAATAGGTTTCGGGAGGGGGCAACGGCTGAGTGCATCTGCATGAGTTATGGTCTTGCCCGGTCGATGTATAAGGCGATAGTTATATGCAGCTAAGAAAACAGTCCATCTTGTCATTCTAGGGGACAATATGTTTGGTGTTGGTTTGTTTCCTGCTATGATGCCTAGGAGTGATTTGTGGTCTGTGATTAGTTCAAATTGTCTCCCATAAAGATATTCGTGAAAACACTTAATGCCTGCTACTACAGCCAGTGCTTCCTTATCTAGCTGGCTGTAATTCTGTTCAGCTTTGGATAAAGTTTTTGAGTAGAAAGCAATGGGTGCTTCTCTGCCATTCAGGAATTTATGGCTGAGAACGGCCCCTATCCCAAAAGTAGATGCATCACATGTTAGTGAAAGAGGTAATGTTTCATTATATTGTACTAGAACACTGTTAGAAGTTAGGAGTCCTTTTATGGATTCAAATGCAGTTGCTTCTCTGTGCCCTCAAGTCCATTCTGCATTTTTATCAAGAAGTCTGTGAAGTGGTTCAGCAACTGTCGCTTTCTGTGGTAGAAAAATACTGTAAAAGTTTAAAAGTCCCAGGAAAGCTTGTAATTCTGTTTTGTTTGTTGGAGTGGGAGCTTCCTTAATTGCTTTTATTTTACTATCGGTGGGGTGTATACCTGTCTCATCAATTAGATATCCCAGAAATTCAACACTTGGTACTGCTATGTGACATTTCTCTTTTTGAGTTTAAGGCCAGCTTCTTGAAATCTGCTCAAGACTAGCCTTAGTCTTTGTTTAAGTTGTTCTTTGTCCTCTGCTGCCACGAGGACATCATCAAAATAAGGTACCACCCCACAATGCCCTGTAGTAGGCGTTCCATTAAGCTTTGAAATAGTCCAGGGCTACGCTGACACCAAATTGCAGTCTTTTGCATTTGAAAGCACCCTGTGTGTTACAATGGTCTGAGCTTCTGCTGTTTCTTCATCCACAGGTAACTGCTGATAGGCTTGAGCCAAGTCTAACTTGGCAAAAAATTTTCCCTTTTCCTATTGAATGCAACAGATGTTGTACAACTGGCACTGGGTAAGCGCTCTGTTGCAATGCGGTATTAAGGGAAATTTTATAATTAGCACAGATTCGAATTGACCCATCTGGCTTAACTGGAGTGACTATAGGGGTCTCCCACTTAGCGTGATCAACTGGCTCTAGTACTCCCTGGGCTGTGAGTTTACCTAATTGTTCATCCACCTTGGGTCTCAAGGTGAAAGTGACTCGCCTTGGTTTTATTCTGACAGGGGAAACTTTTGGATCAAGGTTGAGGGAAATAGGGGTCCCCTTATACTTGCCTAGGGTTCCATCGAACACATCCTTGAATTCAGTCTGCAGGTCCTCTCTCATTCTGATTGTGCTCCTCTGCTTGCGTGGTGTGGATGGTCACCTTCACTCCTATGGCTCTAAACCATTCTATTCCGAGGAGGCTTGGTACTTCTTTGTCCACGATGGTTAAAGGCAATTTGCCAGTGAAGTTTCTGAATTTTACTGGAAAAATTCCTCTTCCTAACATGAGCATTCTGTTCCCTTGGAAATCTTTTAGTATTAAACGTTGTGGTTTTAGTTGTTGTTGAGTTATGCCAGGGATTGCTTCCTTTATAGTTGTGCAGGACACCATAGATATGTAGGATCCGGAGTCAATTTCCTTATCACAAGGTTTTTCTCCTATTATCACTGTGATGTTGAATTTCTTTGATTTATGGTGATCAGAATGCCCCACTATTGTGTGCTCATAGTCCTTCTCCATTCTATTCTCTTCTCGCCTGTAATTTGAATGAGGAGGTCTCTGGAATCCCCTTTGTTGTGGGCCACGTGGATGATTAGGGAACCCTGCTTGTCTCTGACTGGGGTATGCTGGCAGATTTGCTCTGCATGCTTCAGCAATATGCCCCCTTCTCTTGCATCGACGGCAGATTGTATCCCTGAATTTGCAAACCGCCCAGGGTGGTTCCTTTACAGCCTGCACACCATAGGGGTCTCTGGCTCATCCCTTGGGGCCCTGATCTTTTGTCAGGTTTTACTCTATGTATTTCTTCCTCCTCTTCTTCGGAGAGTTCTCCAATCTCCCCCTCTCCCTGATATTTGCTGGTCGTCCCCCATGCTGAGTGAACACTCTAGGATTTCTCAATTTTAGCTGCCGGTTTTTCCGAGATTTCTGCTGCTCGGGCTTCCTCCATTACTTCTTTTAAAGAGATGCTCTTTTTAGTTATCAGCTTTCTTTGCAATCTCAGGTCCCTCATTCCAACTACAATTCTATCTCTTAAAGTTATTTCCACATTTTCAAACTCGCAGCCTGCAGCAATATCTCGTAGGTTTGTAAGGTAATCATTTATGGTCTCACCTGGTTTCTGTTCTCTACGGTAAAAGTCAAGTCAGTGAGCCAGTGATGATGCAGCGGGAGCATAATGTTCTTCCAACATCTTCTGTAATTCTTTCCATTCCATTGTTTCCACATCTTTGGGAGCAGCCAGGGTTCTAGCTGTTTTGTAGAGGCGATTTCCACAATATCCCAGGAATAGAGCTCTCTTCCTCTGTTCTGTTGTATCCTGCAGTGAATTTGCTTCCAAAAACATTCGAAATTGTCCCATGTACGCAACCCAGTCATGCTTTTTTGGATCAAAAGGTTCTGGTTGAGCGTGGGTGGACATTCTGATGATCAGCACAGTGATCGCAGCGTTCTGTTGTAAGAATTTTCTGTCTTCGCCTAGTTTCCTTTGTTCTCTTCTAGCATCCCATCCTCGTTGCCAGTGTTAGATATGGGCTAGATTGAAGAGGCAGGACACGGTAGACAGAAAGGATTTCTTTATTTAGCTCTGAACAAAAGACTGCCACCAGGTGTGGCTGAGATTCCACAATCTCAGCCACTGACGGCTGTTCATTTTCCTGCCTGGAAAATGAACCAATGGGGGAAGTCTGACATCCCTGACTTTTCCCCTTTGAATATCTAACAGTTTTTTTTCCCATAGGGGAGAGAATCTTTCTCTTTGCAGCCTGGGCTGAATTGACTCATTTTTTAAAACTTAATTTTTCTTTGCCAACCAACGTCTCTCTCCATGCCAAATTTGGCCCTGTTCATTCATTTTTCAGAGACTTGCCGTAATGATGAATAGAACTCTGAGGCTCTCTAGATAATTTCTTTTCAAGTGTTGAGAAGAATAAAAGGGGTCCAGAACAATAAATGATTCTCAGAGGGTACAAATGATCCACTGGGCCGAACTCATAATAGGCTAAGTCCTGAGATCTATACGTTATCTCTGAAGGATGAAAAAAGATCTCTGGAAACCATGTTCGTGGGAGAGGGATACATAGAAAAAAAATGCTTCTAATTGTGGCTGTTCTCTACTAAAATTTTAGGTTAGACTGCGCAAAGATACGGTTAGGGGACTTGGTAGCCAGAGAAACATTGGCAAGCACCTCAGTTTCCCAAGAGGAAACTAGTAATTTAATCAACGCAGAATTCACAAACATAGTTAACAGCCTCCCTGGGATCTGTGGTTTCCAGTTCTTGCTGGCTTTTAAGATTCGCTTTGCTGCCTTCCCTGAAAGAAAACTCAGTGCTTTAGCCAATTTTCATGGCCCTCCTCAACATGTCACACAAGTTATGTAGGTGTGCACAGCCAGCAAGGCTGAACTGTTCTGCAACATTTAGAGCCATATTGACAGAGCCAGCTAGAATCTGGGAAGACTCAGGTTAAAATCCATCTTTGACCATCTAAGTCAGGGGTATCAAACTCAAGGCCTGCAGGCTGCATTTGGCCGATGGGGTGCTTAGATCTGGCCCGTGGGGCTGCCCTGGGAACAGCATAGGACCAGCCTGGAGTACCTCTGTCACCTCTGTTTGTTTGGATTTGTATGCTGCCCCATCTCCGGGGGGACTCGGAGTGGCTCACACAAAGAATCGAAATACAAAACATAAATACAAGGCATTAAAATATACAAGCCATCCAAATAAATCCCTAAAATACAGTAAAACCTGATTAATTAAAAAAGACCCCAACCAACCTCAATCCAGGCCGGCCTGTAAAAACAGCCAAGTTTTAAGATGGTGGTGGAAGGAACGAAGGTTGGGAGCCAGCCACAACCCCAGGGGCAGCTGGTTCCACGGGGTGGGCGCCCTCACAGAGAAGGCTCTCCCGGGGGACCGCCAACCGGCATTGTCTGGTCGACGGCACCCCAAGGAGGCCCTGCCGGTGGGAGTGCACTGGGCGATTGGAACTCGATGGCGGTAGGAGGCGCTCCTGCAAATACCCTGGACCCTGGCAATGAAGGTTTGAACATCCGCCTTCTCCGGAGACTCAGGGCGGCTTACAATTTTTTGGCAACCCAGTGGCTCAGCAATAGCCTTCATCCATTGTATATGCCTGATTATTACGGGCCTGGGGCTAATTGCCCCCAACAATCTTGGGTCCTCAAACCTAAGAGGAGGAAATGCATTTGAGCATGCAAGAAGGGACAGGAAAGGAGAAAGGGAAGGAGGAAAGACAAAGAAAAGGAAGGAAAGATGGGAAGAGAGCAAAGAAGGAAAAATAAGGAAAGGATAAAGAAGAAAGAATGAAGGGGGAAGGAAAAAGAAGAAAATGAAGGAGGGAAGGAAGAAAGGAAGGATTATAATGAGAGGGAGGGTCTGAGGGAAATCCTGCCTGAGCACATGGGAATAGAGTTTGACTCGATGAAATTGAGTTTGCCACCCGTGATGTAAGTCATCAACTGATTTTGGGTCAGTAGGTTCACCTCTGTTTCTTTCTTTCTCCCTCCCTTTCCCCATTTCTCAGAGTTACTGGGTGGAAAAATAAACAACACTTTACGTTGTCCTGAGAAATGTGGGGTATCACTCTTAACAACGAAACATTCTTCAGCATACTCTTCCCTACCTGGTGATGATTAAGTGACAAGATCCACAGAACTGGATCAAGCTTTGTAATTCTAGAAACCACCAGTAGGTTTTGGTGGCCTCCAGGACCACTTTTACTAGAAGATTGAGTGAGCCAATAGCCCAAGGTGGCATGTTGAGAAGGAGAGGTAGTAGAGGGTCTTTGCTACTCCTCTTCAAACACCTAGTGCAGGGATGACCAACCTAGACAATGTTAAGATATGTGGACTTCAACTCCCAGAATTCCTCAGCCAGCCATGATGGAACCCCAGTGGTCTCCTTCTTTGCATGAAAAAAAAAATCATGTATGCTCCACAATCCATTCTGAAGCTCTTAAATGTATCTGTTCCATCCGGTCCAAGATACATTATAGAAGACTTCTATATATGGAATTAAAAGTGGGCAGCATCTTGTCCAGATTGTTAAGTTTCATTACCCCATCTATAGAAATGGCTGCTATAAATCAGGGGTTGCCAACCTTTTGGAACTCAGGGATCATCAAACTCATAATTTTAAATCCCGCGGACCAGAGACCCTGGGAAAATCCCCCCAAAAATCTGCAGGAAAATTCCCCACCCCGTTTTCCTACCAATTGATCATTCTTTATTTGGGGTCACAGGATACCGTCTCCAGCTCCGTTCTCAGGAGGGGGGGAGAGAGAGAGAGAGACTTTTGGCTTCATGCAAGGAAAGCAGCAGAAGCAGCAGAAGTCTTTCTTTCTCTCCCTCAAACTCTGCCAGAAATGAGTCTTTGTGAGACTTGTCACGCCGGCACAGCCTCTTGGAGCAGGAGGCCTTGCAGGGTCCCAAAGACTAATTTCTGGCGGAGTTTGGGGAGAAAAGAAAGACTTTGCTGCTTTCCATGCAGACAAAAGCAGAAGAAAGAATGGAAAGAAGCAGCCCGGTGGCCAGGCCAGATGCATGAGGTGGCAAGTTCAGTTCCCCTTTCCTCCCTCTTTCCCCCCTCTCGTGTGTTGTTTGCAATGCAAGCAACACAAGCCTTGTGTTCCTGCAGGCCATGTGGGCAGCGCAGCCTTCTGTTCCTGCACAGCCTCGATTAATTGCTTTGGGGGTGCTTTGGGGTGACATTTCTCTGCAGACCACCAAAATTTTCTTGTGGACCACCAGTGGTCCCCAGCCCACTGGTTGATGACCACTGCTATAAATGACCTCCAATCGAGATGATTTTAATGGGAAACTAAATAGATTCATGGTTCAAAGAATGGCTGCTGGCTTTGAAGGATGTACATCATCTGAAGAAGTAACAGTGCGCAGGTTTAATTTTCATGAAGTAGGGATCGGTGAAAGTGGGCGAGGGCTTTGTGTTCCTTGTTTGTGAAATCCCAAATACATTTGATTGGCTCCTGTGTGCCCCATATTGCTGAACGACATAAACCCTTGGTCTGATTTGACACAGATCTTTCCCAAGATGCTTGCTTTATCTCAGAAAGTGTCTTTATCTCATGTCTTGGTGGGACGAGTCTGAGAAGTCTTTTTATTTTTATTTTATTTGTTTGTCAAACATGTACAAGGTAACAAGTATAGCAGTGGTGGGATTCAATTTTTTTTTACTACCGGTTCTGTGGGCGTGGCTTGGTGGGCATAGCATGGTGGGCGTGGCGTGGCTTGGTGGGCGTGGCAAGGGAAGGATACTGCAAAATCCCCATTCCCTCCCCACCCCACTAACCTGCTTTCCAGCTCTGTTCTCCTGTGCAGGCAACAAAAGAAGACCCAGCCGATCAGCTGGGACTCGGGAGGCAGAGAATAGATGGGGGCGAGGCCAGTCAGAGGTGGGATTTGCCGGTCCTCTGAACTACTCAACATTTCTGCTTCTGGTTCTCCAGAACTGGTCAGAACCTGCTGAATACCACCTCTGAAGTACAGGTACGAACATAAACATGAACAAAGGAAGTAAATACAGATAAATGGGGAAAGTAAGACAGGCACAGTAGGCACACTGGTGCGCTTATGCACGCCCCCTTTAAGGACCTCTTAAGAATGGTGTGAGGTCCATGGTAGACAGCTTGAATATGATGTTAGGGTTCACTTTGCCACATGAAAATGTAAGATGGAAGATCTTCTAAAATACGAGGCCTTATTGAAGGCCACACTTGGAATACTGCATCACCGCAATATAAAGAAAATGTTTCCAGAGATTCTGGAAAGAGTGCAGAGGAGAACAACAAGAATGATTCAGGGGCTGGAGGCTAAAACATAGGAGGAATGACTATATGAATAGGGTATGGATAGTCTAGCGAAAAGAAGGTTTAGGGGTGAAATGACAGCAGCGTTCCAATGATTTTAGGGGCTGCCACAAAGAAGAGGGGAGTCAACCTATTCTCCAAACACCAAAAGGCAAGACAAGAAGCAGTGGATGGAAACTGATCAAGTAGAGAAGCAATCTAGAGCTAAGGAGAATTTCCTAACTGAGCCCAACCAACCATTGGAACGACTTGCCTTCAGAAGTTATGGGTGCTCCATCACTGAAGGCTTTCAAGAAGAGATTGGACGTCTGTTAATCTGAAATGGTGTAGGGTCTCCTGCTCGCGCAAGAGAAGACCTCCAAGGTCCCATCCAACTCTTTGTTATTCTACGTTCTATAACAGGGGTCTTCACACTCGACAGCTTTAAGACTCGTGGACTTCAACTCCCAGAATTCCTCCTCCAGTCATGTTAGCTCAGGAATTCTGGGAGTTGAAGTCCACAAGTCTTAAGCTGGCCAAGTTTGAAGATCCTTGTTTTACAAGATGTAAGACCTTATACAGAATATCACTTGAACCCTGTCACTGCCCTTAAAAAAGCAGATTTCATAACATACCTTATATCTGCTCTGAAATTCCATACCTTTATAGAGAAATGATATCCCCATTAAATAAAGGGTCTTATAGATTTTCATCACCTTGTGCATATTTTTCAGCCTGATGTGTTTTCTGTGGCAAGCATGAATAAAAAGGTCAATGAGGAATGATTTATAGTGTTTTCTTGGTGGTGCCCTCTACAAGGAGCTCTTCGATGGATCTATATTCCCCCAGCACTGGATTTATTACTGCCAGTCTGTGAGGTGACTCAGACCTTCTCAGTTTGCCCTTGAAAGGGTAGTTGGGAAAGTTGGCAGGTCGTTTTGAAAAGGGCACTTAACTCAAGGAAACCTAAACGTGATTTTTTTTTATGCTAAAGGATATTGCAAACCTTGGATGACTTCATTGTCTAAAAATAGTCCATTGAGTGGCAGGATTTGATTAACAAAACTAAGGACAAATTAGCTGACAAATTGGTTTGCGGGAGAGAGGTGGATGTTGCTAAGCCTTATCTTGGATTGGGTTTTCACCTAATCAGCAGGCAGTACATTAAAAATGGACAAATAGCAGCATAAAACCGAAAAACACAATAAAAAACCCGCAAACATCAATAATTAAAGACAGCCCAATTAAAGGCCAACCCCGCAAAAAAGGAATGATTTAAAAGCAGCAAGGGATACAAACCAAAAACTAAAATGGCCATCCAGCTCACATACAGGTGATTCCGTGTGGTTTACAGCAGTTAAAAATCTATCACATTAAAAAATCCACCCTCTCATTACAGTTAACAACAAATCAAATCAGCCACTTACTGGCTCCATCTCTATTTGGTGTCCCCAGTGTTTTTAAGGACTTTCAGAAGAGCAACACAGTGGGGGCCAACCATACCTTGGAGATGATGTTCCATAGAGAAGGGGCCACCACCAGGAAGGCCCTTTTTCGTGGTCCCACCAGATGTACATCCATAATCGATGGGACCGATAACATGCCCTGACTTCCTGGTGGGCTAGGTGGGTATAATAGGGGAGTGATGGTTCTTCAAATAAACTGGCCCTAAGACATGTAAGGCTTTAATGGTGATAAAAGAAAGGAATCCCTGTGGATTTTACTCCGCTAGTCATAACCAACTGTAGGGGGGTGGCACTCATCTCCAGGTCCATTGGACCAGGGTTATCCAAAAATGTCATGTGACCAGCATGATGTTGCAGAGCACTTTTTCTTCCTTGTTGAAGTGGTACCTATTTATATTCTCACATTTACATGCTTTCAAACTGCTAGGTGAGCAGGTGCTAGAGCAAGGAACGGGAGCTCACTCCATTGCACAACGCTCGGGTCTCAAACCCAGGCTGTCGTTGCAATCACTGAGCCATCATGCTGCCCTTAATGGTAATAACCAACAACTTTATTGAACTGATGCACAATTCAAAACATTTAAGTGGTCTATATGTTTATTGCAGATAGCAATAGCACTTATATACTGCTTCACAGTGCTTTACAGCCCTTAACGGTTTACAGAGTCAGCACATTGCCGTCAACAATCTGGGTCCTTATTTTACTGACCTTGGAAAGATGGAAGGCTGAGTCAACCTTGAGCTGGTTAGGATCGAACTTCTGGCTGTGGGTAGAGTCAGCATTCTAACCATTGAGCCACCATGGCTCAGATGAACCTTGATGATTGGGCACAGGGCAGGAATTGGAGTAGGGAAATGAGATATTCTACAGGTTGAATGTGTGCAGAGATTTCAAGAACAAGCAACTTACTTCATCGATGTTATAACTAGCTCTGTCCTAGTGGTTCAATTGAAGAGGTTGCATGTGAGCTTTCCGGCACTCAGGTAGGGGGAAAATGTGTTTTCTCAGATACTGTCAGATTAATACAGCACCTTCAATTTGCCAATGAATCTTTTGTCAACTTAGAAGGAACAATTCATTCCCCCCCTCCATTTTCAGGATACTTCGAAATTCCTGTAGGCAGGGCTAGCCTCGCAGCAGGATTCCTTCCAAGGAAAGTGTGGTACTTGCAGCATGAAAGCCCCTTTGTGGAAGCATCTGAGAACTCATTTCATAACTCTGAACAATGTTGAAATCAAACTTGTAATTAGCACTCTTTTTTTCAGCAACAGTACTTCAAAAACTACATTTTCTGCAAAAATGATGCTTCAGTGAAAGAGCAGTATACTGTTGCAAAATCATAAGGCTAATTTGAAGAACTCTATTCCAATCCCCACTCTTTTGCCATGTGTGATTTTCCTAATTAAACACTTCCAAACTACACTTAGAATGCATTATTTAAAAAAACCCACCAAAATGAAGATAAGATATAAAATGAAGATATTAGCAAAAAAAGTGGTTAGGGTTTTCATAATATTATGGTACAATAGGTCTAGCTTAATTTGGAAAAAATGTGGAGGATACATTTTATTTTCATTGGGTTTTTTTTGTCTTCCTTATTACAATTCTAAATTGAATTAGATTTCTAATTCAAAACAAATATTGGCAGTGCAATCTTATATACACTGAAGAAAATCTCACTGAGGTCACTATTTAGATTGGATTAGGCTACCCTCCAACAGCAGTATTGGAAAAACCTACAAGTGAAACCATGACAGGAGAGCAGTACTTTACTGTTGTTCTTATTTTGTTTTGTTGTTTTTAAACTTTGTGTTTGCCACCAAGAGTTGCAGACAAGCAAGCAGGCAGATAGACAGATATCTAACAGATAGATAGCAATAGCACTTAGATTTGTGTACTGCTTCACAATGCTTTACAGCCCTCTCTAAGCGATAGATAGGTAGGTAAGTAGGGAGGTAGGTAGGTAGGGAGGTAGGTGGATGGATGGATGGATGCAGGGATGGGCTTCAAATTTTTTAGCAAGGGCTCTCTGCCCTAATGACTGGCTGGGTGGATGTAGCTGGGTGGGTGTGGCTAGGTGGTCATGTGATCGGGTGGTTATATGATTGGGTGGGCGTGGCTAGGTGGGTCATGTGACTGGGTAGGTATGGCCTACTCGATGTCACTTCTTTGCCCTAATTACCTAAAGAAAGATATGTACCAAAAAGTTGTTTATTATTTCGTACAATTAATACTTAAAAAAAAAGACTGGGTGAAACCAGGCTTAATAGCAGTGACTGTAAGAAGGATCTTGGGAGTCTTAGTGGAGTTTCTGGTGAGTTACGTGATTCTTATTATTTGGGAATTAATCCCCTTGGAGGCTAGTGGCTATGTGATCTGATTTTCTCAATGGCTCTCCCTCACAAGCGCTGAGTGGATTGTTTATCCAGCTTGCAACACTTTTTACGAGGTGTGAAATGCTCTTGGCTGAACGCCCCGAAGTTCAATTAAGTCTATTCAGAGCTTTCCTTGCTGCTTGTCTTTCTGAGGTTATTGGGAGTTTTCCGAGCCCTGAGAGTCTTAGCTAGGGGCTCTCCGGAGCCCCTGCGAGCCCCCAGCAGGCCAATCCTAGATGGATGGGTGGATGGATAGAGATAGATATAGACAGACAGACAGATGCAGATAACTATCCTTTTTCCTGAAAAGGACGAATGGGCGGGTGTCCTGCACAGGCAAACTTTTGCCAATCTTCTTTCATGGGTTGTGCAAATTTCATTACAGGAAACTGAACTATGGCTGTATATTTTGACCTTTGGTAGAAGGAGAACCAAAGCCAAGGCAACAGACCCAGCCTTTCCTTAATTTGGTTCACGTCAATTGAAAGAGAACACCTCTTGCTGTCATGGTAGACAAGATCTCAGCAATTAGAGAAGGCCCGTTGTTGCCCCCTTGTTCTTCTAAAGTGGGCAGCCCTGTAACTTTTCCATCTGGCTAGGCTTGGATGTAGAATTAGGGCCGATGAAAGCAGCCCCTTGTGCTGTTCTCACATGCTAATCTAATTCACAAGTGTCATCACTTCGGAGTGTTCTGGTTAATAGCCTTAATGTATTCCACTCCATTCTCGGTTGTTTTTAAACCCATGAACATTGTGGGAGCTGTCATTGCTATCATCTTATTAAACAAGACCTACATTTTCAAATGACCTGCCTGTTCTTCTTTCAGAGAAGATGGATCTGCTGACCTCTTGACTTGATGGGCTTACGTTATAGAACAGAACAGAGGAGTAGAATAGAATTCTTTATTGGCCAAGTGTGATTGGATACACGTGGAATTTGTCTTGGTGCAAATGCTCTCTGTATATAAAAGAAAAGATACATTCGTCAAGAGTCATAAGGTACAACACTTAATGATAGGGTACAATAAGCAATCAAATCATACTAGGAAACAGTCAATATAAATCGTAAGGATACAAGCGACAAAGTTACAGTCATACAGTCACAAGTGGGAGGGGAGGGATGAGAAGGAGTGATGAGAAGATTAATAGTAATAGTAGTGCAGACTTTGTAAATAGTTGGACAGTATTGAGGGAATTATTTGTTTAGCAGAGTGATGGTGTTCGGGGAAAAACTGTCCTTGTGTCTGGTTGTTCCGGTGTGCAGTGCTCTATAGCATCGTTTTGAGGGTTGGAATTGAAACAGTTTATGTCCGGGATATAAGGTGTCTGTAAATATTTTCACAGCCCTCTTTTTGACCCGTACAGTATACAGGTCCTCAATGGAAGTCAGGTTGGTAGTAATTGTTTTTTCTGTTGTAATTTTCTCCTAATTATCCTCTGAAGTTTGTCACTGTCTTGTTGTGTTGCAGAACCAAACCAGACAGTTATAGAGGTGCAGATGATAGACTCAATAATTCCTCTATAGAACTGTATCAGCAACTCCTTGGGCAGTTTGAGCTTATGTTCCTGATACCAGGGGACAGAGGCAGTGCCCCCCCTTCCTGAAAACAGCTGCTGAAGAACATCAATAAGAAAGAGCCGTAAACTTCCCCCTAGCCTGTTGGAGACACTAAATTAGCCAAAAGAAAGCCAGACGAAAGGTCTCTTCATATAAAATGCAACAGGGTGTCCCTCATGTTTTTAATAGGCAGAATCTGCCCCCAGAAAATATATTCCTCATTTATATAAAGCATTTTGCATTCTGGTGTTTTGGATGGCAGTGCTTCCTGAACAGCTTGGAGAGCTACAAAACACAGCATAGTTCCTGAATTTGGGCGGCTGTTCTAAAAAAAGGCATGGCACAAAAAGAAAAAAAAACTAAAAGTATTGTGCAGGCATTAAAGATGTTTCCCTTCTCCTTTCACTAGCAGGTAACAGAATAACTGGAAGGGACCTTGGATGTCTTCTAATCCAACCCCCTGCTCAAGCAGGAAGCCCTTTACCACTTCAGACACAATGTCTGTCCAATCTCTTCTTAAAAGCTTCCAGGGTTGGGAGTATCCACAACTTCTGGAAGCAAGTAGTCGCACTGATTAATTGTTCTGTCAGGAAATTCCTCCTTAGTTCTAGGTAACATGCTAAGCAGGAGGTGGCCTGGCAAATATTTGGAAGGGAGACTGGGACATTTCAACCATAAGAAATTGGAAGGAAAAAAAAATCCCAGAAGAAGCCTTCTGTTTTCTAGAAAATTCCTTGAATGTGCCCATATACTAAAGAAGATTACTATTTATATGCCGAATGTCAGATCAGATCAATATCGAACAGGCTGCTCTTGAGAAGCTAAACAAGATCAGCTCTGGATTAAACTTGGTTGGGAGACACCAGAAAATTCCCAATAACTTAAGCTGGCAAGTAAACAACTACCGGTAGTCATTGACTTACAAGCGGTTGCTTAGCAACTATTCAAAATGATGACAGACTCCCCCCCAAAAAACCCTCTTATAACCTGATTTTGAAGTTCTGACAGCTGCACAATCCCCAACCCCATAGTCACATGATCCTATTTTGAATGCTTAGGATCGCCTTATTGGCCATCAACAGCGTCCTGTGATCATTGACTGTGATTAAGTGTAATCCCCAAATGTCAAGCCCTACTCCAGGGAGTTTTCATTCAGTACAGGTAGTCCTCAATTTATAACCATTTATTTAGTGACCATTCAAAATTACAATGGCACTAAAAAGTGATTGCTGGGAGTTCGATTCTGACCAGCTCAAGGTTGACTCAGCCTTCCATCCTTCCAAGGTGGATTAAATGAGGACCCAGATTGTTGGGGGCAATATGCTGACTCTATAAACCACTTAGAGAGTAAAGCACTGTAAAATGGTATATAAGTCTAAGTGCTATTGCTATTGTAACTTTCCCAGCCAGCTTCTGACAAGTAAAGTCAGTGGGGGAAGGTGGATTTGTTGAATGACTGCATGATTCACTTAACAATTTATTGAGCAATCGCCTTGCTTTGCAATGAAAATTCTGTTCCCACTGTGGTCATAAGCTGAGGATTGTATGCTCCTAAGGACAGTCTCTACCTTCAGGGGAACTGAAGAGGTCTCAGAAAAGTATTATTAGAACAGCCTGGCAACTTCAAGATTGGAGATCTTCAACTTCCAGAATTTCTGAGACAACTCCCAAAATTATCAGGAATGGTTGGGAGAAATTGTGGAGTTGAAGGCCACACATCCAGACACTGCTCAAAGGTGCTTTTCTTTCTCAAAAGGAATTTATCCTACAGTCTTTAGCCCTATTCAGAGGACTCCTGCAGCTATAAATCATGCCTTAATTCTGATTTCTCCAGGTTTCAAGTTGTACAATTCTATTTGGAATTGCATTCTTAATTCCCAGGAGGACTGCTGCATATAAACACTAAGAGGATGCGATTCTTAATCCTATCGTGATCATAGAAATGCTCTACTTTGGTTCAGCAGCTTTTGTTCTATAGTCTAAACAGAAGAAGAAGGATAACACTACATAGTGTTATGGGCTTTCTTTGATACTGGTACATGACTTCCTCTGAAGGTAGATCACAGTCTTGATCCTTTTGCTAACAGAAACCTCCAGAGTGAGAGTGCCAGTTTATAGGCTATTCTACCAGAATGGATTGCAGCGTATGAATTTTCGTCCAGTTGAACTTTGACAAAGGACGGTGTTAAGTATTAAGATAATATTTCAAGCATTAATATCAAAAATCCAGACAGTCAGAACAATTGATGAGCGGAATGACCCGCCTCCAGATGTTGTGGGTGCTCCAACACTGGAGGTTTTTGAGAAGAGATTGGACAACCTTTGTCTGAAATAGCATAGTGTCTCCTGCCTTGAGCAGGGGGCTGGACTAGAAGACCTCCAAGGTCCCTTCCAACTCTATTGTTCTGTTAACGATAATCCAAGGATCATTAATGCATAGGTGCCAAGTGCTCAGAAAATATTGACAGAATGCCGACAATAAAGAAAATGTTAATTGAAACACTGGGAACATCGAAAAGAGAAGCATAGCATTGGAAGAGACCACAAGGGTCACCTGATGCAACCATCTATACCACGGGGGTCAAACTCGCCATGTCACAATGTGACATAACCTGACTTTTTTTATATTCGTGGAGCTGGGGTGGGTGTGGCCTGGATGTGAGGCATCTGGCCTACGGGCCGCCAGTTTGACACCCCTGATCTAGACTTATACAGCACTTCACAGTACTTTCCAGCCCCTCTAAGCGGTTTACAGAATCAACATATTGTCCTCCAACAATCTGGGTCCTCATTTTACTGACCTTGGAAGGATGGAAGGCTGAGTCAACTTTGAGCTGGTGAGATTTGAACTGTTGGCAGTCATCAGAATAAGCCTGTAATATTGCACTCTGACCATTGCAACCATATTTACAGACCCCTCACATTCCGGACATAAACTGTTTCAACTCCAATCCTCAAAACGATGCTATAGAGCACTGCACACCAGAACAACTAGACACACAAGGACAGTTTTTTCCCAAACACCATCGCTCTGCTAAACAAATAATTCCCTCAACACTGTCCAACTATTTACGAAGTCTGCACTACTCTTACTATTAATCTTCTCATCACTCCTTATCACCCATCCCCTCCACTTGTGACTGTATGACTGTAACTTTGTCTCTTGTATCCTTAGTATGACTGTTTCCTAGTATGATTTGATTGCTTATTGTACCCTATGACTATCATTAAGTGTTGTACCTGATGATTCTCGACTCTTGATGAATGTATCCTTTCTTTTATGTTCACTGAGAGCATTTGCACCAAGACAAATTCCTTGTGTGTCCAATCACGCTTGGCCAATAAAGAATCCTATTATCTATTATATCTATTATAGTTACTTCCAATTTCTGGAAAAAATAACCCCATAACAAACATTGCAAACTGGGGGAATCCCAACAACAGGTGGTCCTCGACTTAATAACACTTCATTTAGTGACTTTTAAAAGTTACAACAGCAGTGAAAAAAAGTGAACATTTTTCAGAGTTACCACCTTTATAGCATCACTAGGATTGTGTGATCAACATTCAGATGCTTGGCAACTGTTTCATACTTGATTTTAAGCTTCCCTTCCACATTTAAAATTTCTTTATATGTTAAAGGAGTTTTTCCAGACATTTGGATGTATAAATTGTTCCATTGTTGAGAGCCAAACTGGAATTTTAACGTAGATTTTTTGCTTTCACCTTTTCCCACACTATACTGAACATAGAACATTTCTTATGTAATGTTTTTGAAAATATCTATGAGTTTTGCTTTTGTTACACCATAAAAAAGCATGCCACCCTAATTGGAGATCATGGCCTTCTAGAAGCAGTAATCTCTTATGTCTAAGCATTATCTAAGCAACTGGTTCATACTTATGACGGTCTCAGCATCCTGGGGTCATGTGATCCCTGTCAGCATTCCAGCAAACCTCCATTCCAACCAATAACTCTAAGACAGACATCTCTCAAAGGTTCCTTTATTTGGATAGTAACTGGCACATCTGTGGAATCCCGAAATCTGAAAGTTTTCGAGCTTCCTTGCAAAAGTCAAAACTACAAATCCATCCCCCTTTAGCCATCACCACATCACATGGCCCAATCACCATCCGTCCCAAAGTAAGATTCCCATTTCATTAGGCACAACACTCCGTGACCTTGAACCAGCAAAAGAATTTTATTTTGTCTAACTAGGTATACTCAGGGGTGGGATGCTGCTGGTTCTTCCTGATTCTATAGAACCGGTAGCTCCGAAGAGCAGCAACACCGAACTGTTCTGTGTTGCCTGCTGTTTGACCCGCCCGCCCGCCCGGGCTCTTACCTGTCCTTTATTTCCTGCTTTTTCAACCTCAGCTGCTTTGCGCGGCACAAAACATAGTCACCGAATCGGTAGTAACACCGGTTGAATCCCACCCCAGGTATACTCAAATGAATTCTTCCCACCCACTTTCCCAGGCTCAGTTGTGGCAGCGTGGGGGCATCGAATCTCAATATGGCTTCCAAAGCTGACAATCCCCTTTTGCGATTCACTTCACAACCTTGTTACTAACTGAACAACCGCAGTGATTCACTTTTCCAACCGTGAAATGGGGCACAAAACTCACTTAACAAGCGTCTCAATTAACAGAAATGTTGGTTTCCATTGTAGTTGCAAGTCAAGGATGACCTGTAGTTTCAAAATCCTTGAAAGCCTGATGATATTTCTCTTTCCTCCCTTCTTCTTTATAGCAAAGTGGAGTCACGTTAAAATGTCTTTCTGCTGCCTCTGCATTCCTGCTCCAAGGTCACGTCTGCGCTTCTCTGTATCACGCTGCTATGTTATACTGTGTGGTTTTGTTCTTATTTTGGTAAGATGATATACAAAGCCAGCTAATGCTATTCCCTCTTCGGCACTGAACACAGAGCGTTGATAGAAGCGATACGGAGGGCTGGAAGATGGATGCAAGTTTTATTGTGGCCTCTCAAACCCAGTTCATTATTTACAACGGGTTTTATTTTGTTTGCAACCCCGTGTTCCTTCTGGGTTGATGGGCAGCAGTACGCATTTGCTTAATAAATAAATCAATAAAGCTGTGGTTTTGTTTTGGGTTTTTTTTTTGTGAATTTCACAGCCGCCTAGGAAGGCAACAGCCTTCTGGAATGGAAGATAGAGGGGAACGCTGTCCCTGAATTTAAACATAAATATCACCACCCTTGTTCTGCTATCAGGAATTGTTCTTATCTTAGTAGCAGCTGTGAAACCAGAAAAAGCACAAATCCATCAAGAGAGCAATAGAAACGAGGTAGCCGGTCTCAGGCCTCTGAGCTTACACAAAGAAATGAAACCAATAAATTGGCCAATCCCGTGAAACAGCTGCCAAAGATCAATACCCACCATAGCTGTAAATTGTTGAGAACAGATTCTTAATCAATCGGGGGTGGGGTCTCAGGAGTCTAGGATAATAACCTCTTGCACTGCAATAGGACTTTCTCTTCTTCCTTTCGACAGCCTGGGAAAATAAATGTAGTTGCTTTTTTAAGTGTTTCCGATGGCGATACGTCTCCATACTCACCCACATTAAGGCCAATCGTGCCATAAAGCATGATTTTTCACCAACTTAATAGTTGGCTTCACAGAACGTTGTGTTACCCTTGAGAATGATCTGGCCTAGTGTCTGGATCCACCTTTCATTCAATCTCCCAAACAGAGCTGTCATTTCATTTTAATACCTGCTTCTGTGATGACCTGGGGCATGGCACAAAGGCAACACAGTCAGATAATCAGTAGGAGTCCCTTTATTAGCTCCAACTTTGCCCCCAATGTCCAGGTTACCTTCTGGCTGGAGAAAAATTTCTCCCAGGAACAGCCTTTGGGCTGCAGAGAATCAAGTCCAAAACGTCAACAAAAACTGTAACTGTAAGTCCAGTCAAGGCAAAATGAGGTAATTAGTCCAGCAGGGCAAGAGAAGGAATTCCAGACGTGAAGGAACTAGTAATTCAACACGGTTGGGAGGATGCCAGGAATGCAGATAACCAAAGTCAACACAAGATAAACTCACGTTTACTCTCAGCAGGTGCTGCACTCAGCATGCATCTCTTTTCCCAGCTGTGGCTAATGAGGGGAATCAGGGCCCTTTCCTCCCCTGTAAGCCACGCAACCCACATTGCTCCCTTCTCCATTTCTCCCTGCGTGCCCTAGGATGAAGAGGGAGTGGGCCTCGGTCTTCCTCCAAATTTCCTCTCCCTTGCTCTTTCTCTCCCCTGCTCTGCTCAGCTGGACTTTGCCCTTCACAGTTTCCTCCACAGCCAATGGAGCCACACTCCCACTCCCTGTCAACTGCTCCTCTTCCTCCTCAGATTCAGACTCTGACAGGGGCATGACACTCTCACTTTGGAAGGAGACAAAACTACAGGTAGTCCTCAACTTACAACAGCTCATTTAGTGTCAGTTCAAAGTTACGACTGCACTGAAAAATGGTGACTTATAACCATTTTTTCACACTTAGGACTGTTGCAGCATCCCCACAGTCACGTGATCAAAATTCAGATGCTTGGCCACTGACTCATGTTTATGATGGTTGCAGTCTCCCAGGGATCATGTGATCCTCTTTTGTGACCTTCTGACAAGCAAAGCCAATGGGGGAAGCATCTCTACCAGCCTGTATTCCCTTGTGATCTTTAATTGTATGGATTGAGCCAGGTACCAATCAGGTCCTTCTTTGGAAAGGTTTGCTAGTCATTTCTCTCTATCCTGCACAATTCTCAGGTTCAGTATTTTTTTAAAAAAAACGGGGGGGGGAATGGGGCGAGTAGGGGAATTTAGTAGTGGCAAAGTCTGAATCCCCTTGAAAGAAATCCACCTTGCACCCTTCCATCTCCCCCAACTAAACCTAAGTTCATTCTTTTGGCGTGGGATGGCCATCTGTTATTTTGAAGCAGGAAAAACCAAAAAAGATGAAAGTCAATTAAGACTTGGCTGAGAGCATGGGGAAAGCCTACATCATGCTCCATCTGGCAGCCATGAGAAGTTGGCAGGAGACCATCTATTGATCTTGAGGAGAGCAACAGTTCTTGATTGCTTCTCTTTTCTCATCTCTGGTTCATCCTGTGAGCTATCTGATAGCCCACTTAGACACGAGCAGAGAAGCTGCGGGCCAAGGAACTGCGTGATTTCCTGACTGTCCAAGAAATGTATCCAGCTTGCATAATGCATATCTAGCTTACACAGAATTAAATATTTTAGGGGAAAGAACTACTGGATCATAGGAGATCTTGATTTTAGTCCCGAGCCCTCGTTAGAGACATCAAATAGAAAAGGCCTGAGATACTTAGGATCCATTGCAACGCTGCAGAGGTGAGCCAATGATCCAGCTCAGCGACCAAGTTCACACACTTGGCTGAACCATAATATGGATTATGGCTTAACACAAATCCAGGCTTATCATAGAATTGGAGGATATCTATGAGGTCAACAAGTCCAAACCCCTGCACACTGCGAGATTCGACACGATCCCTAATAGATTACTATCCAACTTCTGCTTGAAGTCCTCCAGTGAAGATGAAATAGCTCCTCTATGCACTAAGCTCTTCAACTCACTTGACCACTCTTCAAAATGTTCGTCTTAATCCATACCTACATCCCTTACCCCATTAGCTTTAGTCTTGCCCTCTGGAACAAGTTCAATCCCATTGCAACATGACATGACAGCTCTTCAGGTACTTGGAAGTTATTAGATCTCCTCTCTACTTTCTTTTTCTGCAAGCTTAACCTATCTAGGTTTTTGAATCACTATCCATATTAAACATACCTAGGTTTTTGATGTTTCACCTTCTCTGAACTTTTGACACCCATTGAGCCAAGGACAATAACAGTAGCACTTAAGACTTACATACCACTTCACAGTGCTTTACAGCACTCTTTGAATGGTTTACAGAGTCAGCCTATTGCCCTCCAACAATCTGGGTCCTCATTTACTGACCTCCGAAGGATGGATGGCTGAGTCACCCATGGTCCAGTCAGGATTGAACTGCTGCTGTGGGCAGAGTTAGTACTGCATTCTAACCATTGGGCCACCATGTCAAATAGGATGAGACTTTATATCCATGCAATAATCTAGAATATGGTCACTGTGCATAGCAACTAACAGGTTCTGAGGATTTGTACCTGGTCATATTTCCTGCCTGCTTCCTTGCTGTGATATTTTTGAAGAGTAAACTCTGTAACCCTTGTAGAGTTTCTGGGATGGTTCTTTTTCTGCATTTTCTGGGCTTCTGTTCAGATAAATCCACGAAGGTTTAGGTCACCATATCTACAAATCAGGATGAGCATCAGATGACAGCAAAGATACTCAAAAGCTCCATATTTATTTCTGCAGCCCATCTAAATAGCCCTAATCAAACTATGCTGTAATTTTCCTGCCATTGAGCCCTGACACATAGCGATTTGCAAAATATAGCTTAATAGATGGATGTGCAATTTGTTCTGGACTTTGTTCTACCTAGGCTTTGCAGTAGTCTTCTAGAAGTGCATTTAAAGTAATAATTGGGTCAGGAAAACAGATGAAAGATGGATGATATGATTAGTATCCAACTATATAATTAATGCATTTCTTCTGTCACAGATAGGCAAGTTAGATGGCAGTACCTGGCAATCCTGCCTGGCCTCAAAAAACTATCAGAGTTGGACCTACTTAGTCTTTGAAGGGAGATCATCACAATCGTAGGCTGGACTGGAAAGTTTTTAAAAAAATCCAGGAAATAGTACCCGTTTCTGATACACGTTTATCTCACGATAAATTACAATTTGGCAGTAATGTCTGAAGATCTCGGAAGGCTGCACACAAGGACCTGAGAACCGTAAGAGGCCTGGATGGGATGTTGTCCATCGCTGGAATAATGTGCTGGTGCATCTCCAGCCAATGCTGGTTTATCTAGTAAGCCATAGTTCACCAAATTGTATTTTAATGCAGTGTTGCAAGCCAGTTTCTCTCATTCGTTGAGCTCCAGATGGGTTTCCTCTGTGGCCTCTTAGATGACTGGGCAAGAAAGAATATTGTGTACTTGGTGTTCAGACTTAATGGGTGACAAAGCACATTCTCGCCTTTGTGTTTCCTCTCAAGCATGCTGCCCAAGTCCATCTCAACCAAGGAAGCTAGGAAGATCACCAGGTGCTCCAGCTGTGCCCCCCAAAGGAATAAATGCTGCCTGTTTTGACACTATGCATCTGGAATGGGAAGATTGCCGGTTATAAAACATCTGTTCAAAGAAAAGCAACGGAGCTGAAGAGGATGGTGCTTAAACTTGAATAACCACCTATGATTCATTTTATTTAAAAGCAACTGTGGCTGGAATGGGTTAAGCATTTTTCTTCTTCCGGGTTCCTGATATGTTTTTCTTACAGGCAGGAGAGAATCCATCCATTTGGAATTTACTAGATCTTTTCTATTTGGCTTAATGTCCTTAGTTTGTTTTTGCAAATGTTTGCTGGAGATTAGGTGCATACCTATGTATCTCCGCCACCAGGAGGCAACAGCTGGTTAACCTTGGCCCCCTTCTGGAATTGGAATAGAAAATAACTGGAAGGGACCTTGGAGGTCTTCTAGTCCAGCCCCCTGCTCAAGCAGGAGAACCTATACTACTTCAGATAACTTTGACTGTCTACTCTCTTCTTAAAAACCTCCAGCAATGGAGCAGCCATGATTTCTGAAGGCAAAGCAGTTCCACTGCTTAATTGTCCTCACTGTCAGGGACTTCTCCTTAAACAAAGCAAGTTGTTGTTTGAATGAGAGACCAAGAGGAAATCACAGGCAGATAAGATACACGTGGAATTAAAAAAAAAAAACTCCTAAGGTGAATGGCAAACCATCACCATACTATCCCAAAAATGCTTTTTCAAGAGGCATCTGGACACTCTGGTTTTTTTTCCTTTTGAAGACATTTCGCTTCTCATCCAAGAAGCTTCTTCAGAGCTGAAGAAGCTTGTTGGCTGAGAAGCAAAACATCTTCAAAGAAAAAAACCGCAGAAAGTCCAACTGAAAAAGCACTTTTGGGACAACCATGACCTGGATGACTTGAGAATCTCCATAGACATCACCTTACTACTTTGCCAAAGAAAACCAAACAGCCTATTTATATAGGCTTCAGCAGCCAAGATCAACTCAAAGGCGTTTTCAACCTCCCTTTCTCACAAGAGAAAGCACTGCATTGCCTATTTGGAAAGCTAAGCTGAGATGAACATGGCTTGCACTTGAACGAGAGAACGCCAGAAAATCTCAGAGCTGCACATTAGGATTGGGAGGTGAAGAAACCAACTACAGGTAGTCCTCGACTTTCGAACGCAAACTGAGCCCAAACATTTTTCATAGCTAAGCAAGGCAGTTAAATGAGTTTGGTCCCATTTTGTGACCTTTTCTTGCCACAGGTATTAAAGCAAATTGCTGCAGCTCTTACATGAATCATGCAGTCCATTAAGCGAAGCCATCTTTGATCCCAGAAAGGACAAAAAAGTACAACCAGATCCAGTAGATCAGTGATGGCGAACCTTTTTGGCACCGAGTGCTGAAAGCATCGCGTACGTGTGCGTGCATACCCAAAATGCAACACACACACACATATCCGTTGCATGTGCACACATCCCACAGGCACGTGCACCCTGCATGCATGTGCCTCCTGTGCATGCATCCCCTGTGCATGCACCCTTGGTGGGGTGCATGTGCCCCCCCCAACATGCATAGCGGAGGCCCGAAGACCAGCTAGCTGGCGGGAGGCACGCACGAATGCACGGTGGAGCTGAGCTGGGGCGATGGGGTACACATGCCCACAGAGAGGGCTCTGCGTGCCACCTGTGGCAGGCAGGCCATAGGCTCACCACCACAGCAGTAGAGGGTAGTGCATTTCCAGGGGCCTCATCTGCACAATTGGAAACCAGCCCCCTGCATGTATTTCCACCCTTGAAAATCCCACCTGCCAAGAAATGGCAGGTGGGGGAGAGGGGAGAAGCCATCTTTGATCCCAGAAAGGATGGAAAAACCCAAAACAGATACGGTAGATGGTACATGTAATCCTTGACTTAACAACAGTTCATTTAGTGACGGTTCAAAGTTTCAACAGCACTGAAAAAAAGTGACTTATGGCCGTTTTTCATATTTACTACTGCGGTAGCATGTTCACGTGATCAAAATTCAGAGGATTGGCAAGTGGTTCCTAGTTATGACGGTTGGAGTGTCCTGCGGGAGTCACGTGATCAGCTTTTGCCACCTTCTGACAAGCCAAAATCAATGAGGGAATCCGGCTTCCCTTAACCATTGTGCAAACTGTGACAAAGGCAGTCATTCCCTCAACGACTGTGGCAAGAAAAGCCGCACAATAGATCACACTGACTCAACACACGTTTTCCCTTAGCAACATCAATTTTGGGCTCGAGGGTGCCATAACTCGAAGGCTACCTCGTCCCGCGTTTCCAAGGGCCTCTGTTTGCACTCCTGGCAAACGTGCCACTTGGGGAGCATTTTATCCAGATTACACACTCACCTCACAACACTTAACACCACCCCAGTAGCGCTGAGAAGAGACCATGGGACCAAGGCCCACCCCATCCTTTCTGGGTGGGAAAGCCCCGAGCGCCGAAAAAAACAACTCGCTCCCGTTTTCCCTTGCCCCCAATCGGCAAACGGGGTTTCTCCCCACCCCCGTCTCCTCCCGACAGCCTCCATTCACACGACCTGCTCTCCCCCCACCCACCCACCCGTTTTCTCCGCTTGCCTGTTACTTCAGTCCGCCGGCTGCCCGGGAGGACGATCCCCTCTCCCCCGCCACCCCCCTCCCCCAGGCTTCCCCACAGCCGGCTGGTCGGCAGAAAGCTGACACAAGGAATCCCCGGGGCCGCCAAAGTGCCGTGGGGGGTGGGGAAGGGGGCTTCCCCGGCCAGCCTGAGGGACGCTCCCTTGTCAAACAAGAAAGGGACGGGGTGGCGGTGCGCGCGCGCGTCTGTGTGGTGGTGGGGAAACCCTTCGCGCCCCCTCAGCGCCCACGCTCGCCCCCTCCGCCCCTACCCTGAGGGAAGCCGAGGCAAGCGGCGAAGGAGGGAAAGGAGGGGGGGTCGTCCGCGCGCTAAAAGAACGCCCCCCCCATGCGGTTCAGAATACGGCCACGCCCGACGGTGAGGCGGAGCTGAGGGGGACGTCGTCGTCGTTGGAGGCGGCGGTGAAGCGGTGGGGAGGAGGGCGGCCCGCGGGGGAAGGACGCCGGCTGGTCCAGAAGCCCGCGATGCTCCCGCCTTCCTCGCCTCCTTCCTCCTCCTCTTCCTCCCTCAGGGCCAGGCCGCTCGTCCAGGTGTGGCCGCTGATAGTGGTGGAGATGCTGCCGGCGCCGCCGCCACCGCCCCCTCCCGCCGGAGCTGATGCTCCCCTCAGGCGAGGCGGGAGCCCTGAGGCAGGGGGAGCGCGGCTTCCCTCTCCCCCCCGGCCCCGCCCTGCCGCCGGGGACCCCCCGCCGCCCCGGCGGAGGAGGGAGGAGGAAGGCTCGGACCATGGCCTGGGGCTCCCCCCCGCGGCCGCTCCTCTTCCTCTTCCTCCTCTCCTCCCCGCTCTCGCTCACCCCGAAGGAGCCGGGCAGAAGCGGGCCGAGCCGGCGAGGGGCAAGATGGGCGTGAAGTCCCGCAAGGCAACTCCGGCCGCGGAAACCCCGGCGGTTCCCGGCGGGGTGCTGGATAGCAAAGCGACCGGAGGGGAGCTGGCTTCGGTCGGCGACTTGGAGCAAGGCACGTTGGCTCTGGGCGCCTCCGGGGCGGACCGGGACGGGGCCCTGCTGCTGGAAGGGACGGGCAGGGAAGGCGGCGGGAGGCGCTCGGCGCCCGCCATCGGCTTGCTGGCCAAGACCCCGCTGAGCCGGCCGGTCAAGAGGAACAACGTCAAGTACCGGCGGATCCAGACCTTGATCTACGACGCGCTGGAGCGGCCGCGGGGCTGGGCGTTGCTCTACCACGCCTTCGTGTGAGTGCCGGGGCTGCCCGCGGGGTGTCGGCATCCTCCTGCCGAGGTCCGGAGCTGAACCCGAGAAGTGGGGACGGAGAGCGGAGGGCGGCGTGGGCAGCCTTGGCTCTGGTGCACGGTGCCGTTCGCACGTTTCGGGGTGGTGGGGTGGTGAAAGAAACCCGAGTTAGCCACCGAGCTGAGAGCTGTATCCTGGCTCTTGTATGGTTATATTCATCCTTCAAGAAAAGCCCCATCACATACCCTGATGCACATCTGCATTCAGACATGCTTCTGATTGACAAGTGCATTTTCTTTCTCTCTCTCTCTCTCTTTCTCTCTCTCTACCTCCCTACCTTTCCTGTCTCCTCTGAGTAAGACTGTCTTGTCACCCCTTTAGGTTAAAACGTGGTAGCTAAGAAGTCTACTTGTCTTTTGGTGACTACAAAAATCGCTCACATACCCTGATGCACATCTGCATTCAGACATGCTTCTGATTGACAAGTGCACTCTCTCTCTCCTTTCTCTCTCTCTGTCTTCTTTCTCTCTTTCTTTCTCTCTCTCCCCACCCCTTTCCTGTCTCCTGTGAGTAAGGCTATGTTGTCACCCCTTTAGGTTAAAATGTGGTAGCTAGGGAGTCTGCTTGTCTTTTGGTGACTACAATAATCCCTCACATACCCTGATACACATCTGCATTGATTGACAAGTGCATTCTCTCTCCCTTCCCCCCTCTTCTTTCTCTCTTTCTTTCTCTCCCCCCCCCCTCCATCTTTCTGAGTTTACACCACTCTGGGTTAAAACGTGGTAGCTATGGACTCCACTTGTCTTCTGAGGACTGCAATCATTCTTCAAGAAAAGCCCCATCATATCTGCATTCAGACATACTTCTGATTGACAAATGCATTGTCTCTCTCTCTCCCCACACCTGTCTCCTCTGAGTAAGACTGTGTTTACACCCCTCTAGATTAAAATGTGGTTGACTATGTAATGGACTTTATGTGTCTTCTAAAGGCTACAATTATTCTTCAGGAAAAGCCCCATCACATATCCTGGTGCACATCTGCATTCAGACATATCGCTGACTGACAAGTGCATTCTCTCTCTCTCTGTCTCTCTCTCTCTCCTTTCTCTCTTTCCCTTCTGTCTTTCTGATTAAGGCTGTGTATACACCACTCTAGGTTAAAAAGTGACTCCATTTGTCTTCTGAAGATGACAATCCTTCAAGAAAAGCCCCATCACAAACCCTGGTGCATATCTGCATTCAGACATGCTTTGGGCTGACAAGTGCATTCTCTCCCTCTCTCTCCCTCTCTCTCCCTCGCCCCTCCTCCTCTCTCCTCTCTCTTTCTCTCTCTCTCTCCTCCCATCTTTCTCCTCTGAGTAAGGCTATGTTTACACCCCTCTAGGCTATAACATGGTTGAACACGCTATGGTCTCTGTATGTCTTGTGAAAGCTACTAGTTTCCTTAATTTATGGTTCGGTGTTTAGGCATTTGGTTAGTTCAGGAAACCACGATGTCCATTTTGAGCGTTTAGGGTGTTTTCGGAACAGAATCTGGGTAGGGTGCAGATACGACACTGATCACTGGATTTTGGCAAAGATTCCAGGAATCTAAACTTGGAATAAGCATTCCCACATATTTGGAACCCCTCCAAAACCCCTACCTGTACTAGAAAGTGTATGTATACAGATTGCAAATCATTATGTTGTATCCCAATGGATTAAATGCTACTTCAAGATGTCTGAGAAATGGCTTCTCCCCCCCCGCTCCCCACCCGAATAATAGACTGCTTCCTTTGGCCACGGGAGCACATGGTTTTTATTTGCTTCTCAGAAGCGGAGTGCTGGAGAAATGTGCAGGTGTGAGATGCAAAGGTTATGATAATGCCCTGTTGTTGTGATCGCATGGCAATGAGCATGTTTTCATGAAAGTCTGAAGTGCTTAAGGTGATGGGAGGGATTTGCCATAGAAATTGAGCCAGTGTTGCTTTATCATTCTGTTTGAGCCCCTGGGCAACTTGTTAACAAAAAAAGAAAAAGAAAAGAAAAGAAATACACTGGGAATTTCCTAAGGAGCCAGCCCATACTGCTATGAATGAATAATAATAATAGTAATAATAATTACAATGGCTTTCCATCATTTAAATCCAAAACAGTCTGTTCTTTTTTTCCTTAGTACCTAACTGTGAAGGTACAAATTGGTGCAAATGTTATTTTGTCAGGTTCCAGAGACAAATTTTATCTTGTTCCAAAAGATAATTGAAGAAGGTACCCATTATGTTTATATTAAAAGAATTGCCATCCATGGAAATCTACAAAATCTACATATAAATGTACAGGCAAAACATGAGATTTTACTTGTGGTCTGAAGTTTGCAAACAGCTCAGGGAAGCTGTCCTGTTTGCAATTTTATCTTGTCTAGGTGTGTTGCTATTGTATATGGAGGCTGTAATATCACATGGCTAATTAGAAATTATTTATTTAAGTTGGGGTCCAGTTCCGGGAACTCCATATTAAAGATTTCTGCATCTTGTATACTTTAGAACTGGGCACAGTGCAGGATTTGGGAGACAGGAAGATTAAAACTAAGTGTGCCAGGCCAGCTAGGCAAATGTTTCTCAACCTTGGGCAACAGAGATTCTTTAGTGCTATAACTTTCTTCATCCCCATAATATATACAAAGATGAAAACAGTGTTGATCCAGCAGTGCCTGGAAATCCATGTCTTCAATTATGTTTGGTTGTTCCAGATTTTTTTTTTTAGCGTGACAACTTTGCATCAACAAAGTGATGTTTCACCTAGGAAAGATATAAGATTAGCAGATTAGAATTCGTTTACATGGAGCGATTTATCTCAACCTGGAGTCCATGATCATGCGGGTTGCAGTTTTGGAAAATTGTAGTTCCAACATTACCAGAGAACATAGTTTTTGGAGATTGGGTGGGTTCAGGCATTGTGCTAAGGCAAGACTTGTTTTAATCGAGAAGTGTGACTCTGAATAACCTCTGTAGTAACACTGGAATTCTGTAAAACAGATAATCAAGAGAAGCAGAAAGACCAAGAATACTGTTGGTTATCTCAAGTTTCTTTTTAAATAACGTAGTAAAAAATAGTTTTTAAAAAAAGCTCTGCTGTGCTTGTCCTATTGAAATGAATGATTGTTTGATCATGACTATAAATAAATAGTCATGATTTATTATTCTTAAATGACATAGCAATTTATGTGTGATCCTTTATAGATCCAATTTTCCTGGTTCAACTCAGTGCTTCAGACGTCCTCAACCAGTACAGGTAGTCCTCAACTTATGGCCACAATTGAGCCCAAAATTTCTGTTGTTAAGTGAAAAATTGGTTAAGTGACTTTGGCCCCATTTTATCATTTTCCTTGCCATGTTAAGTGAATGACTGAAATTATTAACTTAGTAACACCGTTGTTAAGTGAATCAAATTTCCCCATTGACTTTACTTGTCAGAAAGTCATAAAAGGGGATCACATGACCCCAGGACACTGCAACTGTCATAAATAGGAACCAATTGCCAAGCATCTGAATTTTGATCACATGACCATGGGGATGCTGCAATGGTCATAAGTGTGAAAAATGGTCATAAGTCACTTTTTCAGTGATGTCGTAACTTTGAATGGTCACAAAATGAACTGTTGTAAATTGAGGACTATCTCTTGTCAGGATTCCGGCACTTAACCTCAATTAAATCATGAGTCTCGAGCCAAACTTCCAAAACTTCAAAAGGATTTATAGGGAGTTACAAGGTCCAGCACTGCCTGGGTGTAGCCGACTCTGAGACATATCATTCACTGTCACCCTTGACCCCAGTTTCCCCCCCATCCCCTGGGTGTATTGTAATCCATATTCTCCAATGGGACACCTCCATAGCCAAGAATCATCAATCATGCTGTCCAGTTAGAATTTTGCACGGCAGAAACTTCAGTCACCCGGTTACTATCTTTGAAACACTATTTATGGAATGTACTTTCGATTTCCAAGCTGCCACACTACTCTTTCAAACCCCTTCCCCCGCTCCTTTTCTGTTGACAACTCTAAAAAGACTACAGAAATATTTTATGAGTTGACACTGGTATTATTTGGAAGTTGTTGGACTATAAGTCCCAGAATTCAAATGCTCATGGCCAGGATGGCTAGGAATTCTGGCAGTTGCAGTCTCAATACTTCTGTATTTTATTTGTTAGATTTATATTTCTCCAACAGGTATAAGGTAGTTGTCATACCAAGGTCTCATACATAGCAACCCGTCTTGTCACTCTTCCACAGAACCATCTTAGTGGATAAATCAGGCTGAGAATGTTGGCTTGGCCCAAACTCCATCTGCAAGTTCCAGAGCAGAAGACGGAATTAAACCTGGGTTTTTCCAGTTCTAGACTGACACCATAATTACTATACCACACGTGCTCTCATTTATGAGATGCTAATTGAAGAAAGCGGAACTGTATTCTACACCAGGAACAGAAAGTGAACACATCATTAATGGGAAGATTGAAGTATCCAGCATAATTTTCTCACATAATTTGAATAAGTGAAACTCAGTTTAATAGGCTATTAACCTAAGCTTGGATTGTTACTTGAGCTGCACTGGGGTTCAGCACTGGTTCTCCACTTTGCTGTGATTACTTGCAAAAGAGATAATGGTCTTCGTAAGATATAGGAGATCTTCCTTTAGAGCAGGGGTCTTCAAACTTGACAGCTTTAAGACTTGTGGACTTCAACTCCCAGAATTCCTCCTCCAGTTATGTTAGCTTAGGAATTCTGGGATTTGAAATCCACAAGTCTTAAAGCTGTCAAGTTCGAAGTCCTCTGTTTTAGAGAACTTCAGGCCAAACTGTTGAGAACCCTGTAACACAGTGGCTAAATGGCCTTACTTAAAAAAAAACATTGGTTAGATCCATCCAGGATATAACTACATCCTAACTAGAACTTCTACTGTAATACTACATCCTAACTAAAACTTCTACTAAAAGCATCCATACCAGAAATATTGCTCCATAAAATGTCCCAAAGCTCAATAATACGTAAAGTGGATCAATGAATAGGCAATCCAGAAGACAGATCTTTCTTGGTCTTCTTTGTTAAACCTTCTCTGACCTCGTGTATCCACACTGCCCTAGTATGGTCATGTTGGCTTAGAATCCTAGCTTGTATAATGCACATGGAGGGCACCAAGTAGGGTCATGTGATCAGAAGATATTAGGATGTTGCTGGTATTTATGACAACAAATGGATTTTCTCTGGACCAGAAGCTAAGTAGGATCAACCTGGGTTAATATTTAGGATGAGTAACCTATAAAGTATTAGCAGTGTGGTGGGGTTGGCTGGAACTTGAAAGAATTTCCTGGAAGATCACTTCCATGTTTTATGCCAAGGATACTACATTGATGTTCTCGAATGCAGCTCATCTGTCTGGAACTCGCACTGCATATTGGACATTAATACAATTGAGAGAGTCCAGAGATATTTCACGAGAAGAGTCCTCCACTCCTCTACTCGCAACAGAATACCTTATACCACCAGACTTGAAATTTTGGGCTTAGACAACTTAGAACTACACTGCCTTTGGTCTGACCTAATTGTAGTATATAAAATTATCTGCTACAATGTCCAACCTGTCAATGAATACTTCAGCTTCAACCACAACAATACACGAGCACACAATAGATACAAACTTAAAGAAAACTGTTTCAAACTCGATTGCAGAAAATATGACTTCAGTAACAGAGTGGTCAATGTCTGGAATGCACTACCATAGTTTCTTCCTCAAACCCCAAAACTTTAACCTTAGACTGTCTATTGTTGACCTCACCCCATTCCTAAGAGGCATAAGCGTACCAACATGCCTACCATCCCTGTCCTAATGTCCCCTTTTAATCATACCCATTTCATGTAATCATAATCATGTTCCTAATTATATCTATTATCTAATACATGCTTGACAAATAAATAAATAAATAAAATAAATAAAAATGTGTCTACGAAGCCACCAGAAGTCTACCTCAATGGAGACTTTACCTTTTATGGCACTGAACCATATTCAAATAATGATGCTCACCAACAAGGCAAGACTAGATATATATTTTTCCACTGTCCCTTTACACAGCTTTATTCACACTAGCTATTTATTTATTTATTTATTTATTTATTTATTTATTTATTTTATTGGACTTATATGCCGCCCCATCTCCGAAGACTCAGGGCGGCTCACAGTTAAAACATACAAATACAATAAATAATTAAAAAGAAATTAAATCACTATAAGGTCCAATAAAACTGAATTAAAAATTAAAACTGTCCCATGCTCCCGGTAAGGTAATCACAGCCCGACTTGGTCAAATAGCCAGGTCTTCAAATTGCGGCAGAAGGTGCGGAGGTCAGGGGCCAGGCGGAGGTCCAGAGGCAGTTGATTCCATAAGTCGGGGGCCGCCACAGAGTAGGCTCACCGTCGGGGGACCGCCAGCCGACATTGGCTTGCCGACGGGACCCCGAGGAGCCCCTGCCTGTGTGCCCGTACAGGGCGGTTGGTCCCCGATATCGGTAGGAGGCGCTCCCTTAAATATTGTGGACCCATGTCGTGTAGGACTTTGAATGTTAAGGCCAAAACCTTGAACCTCACCCGGAGCGCAACCGGCAACCAATGCAAGCCGCATTAAGTGAGAAGACATCTTTGCAAGATGGTTTGCATTTCTAATAAGAAGCTAAAGGTAACTAAAGGTTGTGCTGCAAGTGAACTTAACTGTGAAACAGTCTTAATGGGTTGTTTTGGAAATCTTTGTTTTATGATTGAGCTTTTAACCAGAGAATTAGCATCTTTATGGGAGAAAAATCTATGCTCTTCCATTTTTTTAAACCACCTGCTGATTAGCAGCACTTTTGCTATGAAAGTAATTAAGTTTGTTAAATAAATGATTATGTAATTGTATAAATGTGTACTCAAAAATAGGGAAAGTCTGCTTAGTTCCTCTTTCCCCATATGCTACAGTTTCAATATATGTCTCTGCCATATGGAAGGAAGGTGGAAGATTATTAAAGAGAGATACAGTCTAGAATTAAAGAGACACTTCCAGACAGAACCAGAGATGGGTATTCAACAGGTTCTGACCAGTTGTGGAGAACCGGTAGCGGAAATTTTTGAGTAGTTCAGAGAACCACAAATACCACTGGCCCCGCCCTCATCTATTCTCTGTCTCCCATTGAGTCCCAGCTGATTGGCTGGGTCTTCTTTGGTTGCCCTGCACAGGAGAACAGAGCTGGAAAGCAGGTTAGTGGGGTGGGGAGGGAATGGGATATTTTACAGTATCCTTCCCCTGCCACGCCCACCAAGCCACGCCCACAGAACCGGTAGTAAAAAATTTTTTGAATCCCACCACTGGGTAGAACAATTTTGTCAGTGGAACAGCTTGCCACTGAAAGTTGTGGGTGCTCCATTACTGGAGGTTTTCAAGAAGAGATCAGGCAATCATCTGCCAAGAATAGAATAGGGTGTCCTGCTGGAGCAGGGAGTTGGGCTAGAAGACCTCCAAGGTCCCTTCCAACTCTGTTATTCTGAATCAGATGTAAATGGCATGTGGGAATGACCTTGAGGGATGAAGGGAAGAGATGCTGATGAGATAAATCAGATAAAAGGAGGAGGAGGAGCCCACAAATGCTTAATGGGCAAAGAAAGAAATTTAAGTAGGGTCTGCCCTTATTCACCCTGGGATGTCTCAGACTTGTAGGATTCTTTAAATACAATCTGACAATAAAGTAGAATTCACTCATTTGGTTATGTTTCCTGTCTGGGGAGGGTGGACATCATGTCACCAAGCTCAAAGAAATCTCGAAGTTGAGGATCTGGATAAAAAATTGGGGAATGTAGAGGTTTGCTCAGCCCTACAGATCAACCCAATGTTTTAAGTCAAAATTCTACACTTCTTATTAAACCCATATGTTAGAAACTTTGTTGCAGCTGTGTCCACTAAGAGATTTAATTTGCCTGAAAACAAACAAAAACAAAAAATAGCACTACAGATAATCCTTGACTTTGTTGGAAGAATTATCCTTCTGGGTTCAGTTCCAAGTGGGGAAAAAGACACTGGAAACATGGAGGCTGTTTGGAAAGATGGTTTAATGGTGGACAGGAACCACATGGCTTGGAGCTCCAAAGTGAAAAGGATGATCACATGCTTCAAGATGTTGGGTGAAGGAAAAGAAAAGGGGCAAGATGCTGAGAGACCCTTAGTTATATACCCTCTGTTGGGCCCCATCTTAGTGTTTCCTGTTCTTGTGTAAGAAATGTATCCCATTGGCTGTCAGACTCCCAGGGATGGGGGTCTTAGCTAACTTTGTAGACTTTGTCTGGACCACATGGCTTCACCTGAGTGCTGGCTGATGCAATCTTCCCAGGCCATGTGGTGAGATGGGTAGAGGCCTTTGTTATGTAGAATACTGTGGCCCAGGCCTTAATGGCCTGCACATTAACAAAGGTATATGTGTGTGTGTGCTTCTGCCTCTCTTAGTTTCTACTTCCCTTTTAGGGGAAACATTCTGTCTTTTTAATATTTCTTAGGATATTTCATTTTTCTAGGAAAAGGGTGGGTGCTAATTTCCTACAACTTATTATCACAATTGAACCCGAACAGTGGTTACTAGATGACACATTTGTTAAGGGAATTTTGCTCCATTTTTACAATCTTTCTTCACATTTGTTAAGTGAATCACTGCAGTTGTTAAATTAGTAACATGGTTGTTAAGTGAATCTAGCTTCCCCATTGACTTTGCTTGTCACAAGGTCGCAAAAAGAGATCACATGACCCCCCCAGGCATTGCAACCGTCATAAATACGGGTCAGTTGTTAAGCCTCAGAATTTTGATCACATGACCGTGGAGATGCCGTAATGGGTCGAAAGTGTGTAAAATGGGCATAAGTCACTTTTTTCAGTACCATCATAACTTTGAACAGTCATTAAATGAACGACAGGACTACCTCTATCACATCACTATTACTGTGTTAAAAATTGGAATTTCTGCTGTCGGATTTCAGAAATCCCCAAATGAAACAGAAATCCAATTTGTTTCCCCCAGAACAGACCGCTAATTTATTCACATTAAATTTCTTCCTTCCGCTAGCACCTTATCTTACATCTTTTTTGCCTCTTCCATCTAAAACAAACAAACAAAAAACAAATTAGTGTTCTTCCTCTGCATGATTTATTTGTATCAACATGTTCTCGCTGGCACTGTAACTTCTTGTTCTCTGTTTTCTGTAATCCCCGGTACTATATTGTCACTAGAGAAAAAAAAGTCTTTATGTGTTGAAGACGCTACCTTGGGGATTAAATTCTACAGATCACAGCCAGAGCTGAAGAGCTTCTACTCCTGGTGTAAGTTTAATCATCTTAAAGCAGGATGAGGTCATGCGTGTTTTGTAATCCAAGGAAAAGAATGAGAGAATGCTCCAGACAGCAGCTACCAATTACATCACATGTAGGAGAGGAACATCAGCCATCCGAGTTTATTTATTTATTTATTGGTGTCAGAAGCATCACGATCAAAATATGGCATATGAGAGGACATAACATTTAAAATATAACATACAAGATTTAAATAGGTAGGCATTGAACAGATCTTGCCCAAAAACTAGCAACGTTAATTACATTCTGTCACAATGTCATGAGGTCCTCAAGGATACACTGATCTGAGAACAAAGGCCAGGAATACATAGGTGGTGTTGTTGCATGTCTCCACAGTCACAAAGAGCAGAAGCAACCAGATAGCTCCATTGGTTCAGAGTGTCTCTGGATCTTGTTGTACCCGTGCCCAGTCTGTTCAATAGTATATAGAGCTGTGGTGGTGCAGTGGTTAGAAAGCAGTATTGCAGGCTAATTCTGCCGACTGCCAGCAGTTCGATTCTCACTGGTTAAAGGTTGACTTAGCCTCCCATCCTTGGGAGGTTAGTAAAACGAGGACCCAGATTGTTGGGGGCAATATGCTGACTCCAGAGGTTCTGCAGAAGGTTCTGACCAGTTCTGCAGAACTGGTAGTGGAAATTTTGAGTAGTTAAGAGAACCGCAAATACCACCTCTGACTGGTCCCGCCCCCATCTATTCTCTGCCTCCCAAGTCCCAGCTGATCGGCTGGGTCTTTTTTGTTGTCCTGCAAAGGAGAACAGATCCGGAAAGCAGGTTAGTGGAGTGGGGAGGGACTGGAGATTTTGCAGTATCCTTCCCCTGTCATGCCCACCAAGCCACACCACACTCACCAAGACACACCCACAAAACCGGTAGTGAAAAATTTTGAATCCCACCACTGGCTGACTCTGTAAATTGCTTAGAGAGGGCTGTAAAGCACTGTGAAGCAGTACAGCGGTCTAAGTGCTATTGCTGTCATTATCACTATTCAATGATTTCCATGGTTCCCACCTTTCCTCAGACTCAGATGCCAGCTCCTCTCTTGGTTCCATCCAGTGTTGGTTCTTTGTAGCTTTCCACAGGTCCACTCTGCTTTCAAATTCTTCAAAGTCTTCCATCGACCTAAGGAAGCTTTTCCTGGATTTTAACCTGTGATGGTCCCACCAGCCCCTCACTCCTCTTATGAGCTATAATAAGCTCTATATTTCTTAATTCAATGTATCCAGGTAGTTATACATTAACACACACAGTACATATACATACAGTATATACTTGTTGCCTCCCGTGTGGACTACTGCAATGCTCTCTACATGGGGCTGCCCTTGAGGACCACTCGGAGGCTTCAGCTAGTGCAGAATGTGGCCGCGCGGGTTGTGATGGGAGTATCCCAATACTCCCATATTACACCCCTCCTGCGTGAACTGCATTGGTTACCAGTTGTCCTCCGGGTGAGTTTCAAGGTGCTGGTAATTGCCTATAAAGCTCTACATGGCTTAGGGCCGGGGTATTTACAGGACCATCTTCGGCCGGCAGCGATTTCCCAGTGCCTGGTGCGCTCCCACAGACAGGGCCTCCTTAGGGTGCTGGCGGCCAGACAGTGTCGGCCGGCGGCCCCCAGGGGGAGAGCCTTCTCTGTGGGACTGCCCACCCTGTGGAACCAGCTGCCCTTGGAGTTGCGGTTGGCCCCTGACCTTCAATCCTTCCGTCACGACCTGAAGACATGGCTCTTCCAGCAGGCCGACCTGGACTGAGGGTGGGGGTTATTGGCTTTTACTGGTTTTATTGTTTATTGTGGGTTTTAAATTTTGTTGGGATTTAATACTTTTTAGTAATTTTTTTGTATTCTATGTTTTTTTATAGTTGTGAGCTGCCCTGAGTCCTTCGGGAGATAGGGCGGCATATAAATCCCATCATAATGGCTCTTTGAACAGGCTGGGCTGTGCTGACCTCTTGAGGGGGGTGGTTTTAAATTTAATTCAGGAATTTTATGTGGGTTTTAGATGAATTGGCTTGTAGTATTTAATATTGTTTTAGGTAATTAACTTATTGTCTGTTTTTAGTTGTGAGCCGCCCCGAGTCCTTTTGGAGAGGGGGCGGCATACAAGTCAAATCAATCAATCAATCAAATAATAATAATAATAATAACAACAACAACAACAACAACAATAATAATATGAACCTCACTTTTCAGGAGTTAGCTCAAGGTTGCCCAAGGATGTTCTCCTGGACTGAGTCCACTGGTTGTACTTCTTCCCTTTAAGATTTATTTGCATACTTGCATCATTAGCTGGGCATAATTGACCTGTGGAATTCATTAGTGGACGTATGATGATTGTCCTAGCTCAGATGACATAAAGAAGGTTGTGTGAATTTATAGAGAAGAGATCCCTCAAGGATATTTTGAATAGTCATCCTGCTTTCACAGAGATGGAGCAATCTTTCTTGCCTCCCAGGATCACACTTGTCTGGATCCACACCTTCCCATCTTCCCTCAACCACTCACCTTTTAAATCAGGCGTCCCCAACCCTTGGGCCACAGCCTATTAGAAACCGGGCCGCGGGAGAAATGGGCAAGTGTGCATGTATGTGAAGCTCCATCCGTGTGAGGGCACCTATGCTTGTGCATGAAGCACAACCACTCTCTGCTCAAGCCCCCTCTGCTCGTACGAGTGGAGCTTCACATGCGAATGCAAGCACCTTTCGCTTGTGCGCTTGTCCATTTGTGCAAGTGGAGGGAAGCACGCACTCACCACTCAGACAAATGAAGTGTGCATGCATGCCCCTGCCACTCACACATACGCACACCCCGCACCAGGCCAGGCCGGCAAGCTGGGAAAAGTGGGAACTACTGTTTAGATCAGGGGTCTCCAAAGTTGGCAACTTTAAGACTTGTGGATTTCAACTCCCAGAATTCTTCAGCTGGCTGGAGAATTCTGGGAGTTGAAGTCCACAAGTCTTAAAGCTGCCAAGTTTGGACCTCTTGTTTAGATGGAGAAAAAGTTTTGGTCTGTTGAAAAATAAAAACGGAGTTGGAAACTGAGGCTGGGAAGAGAGTAGAGAATAATTCCATCTCCCCTACAGCCTTGGAGTGAACTGACTGATATTCCAAGGCTTCTTAGAGGAAAAAAAATCCAGATATAGTTGAAACAGGAAAACGTATTCCTGTAAAATGACTTTGAAAGGATAGGTTTAAAAGGGTCCAGGTAAAAATAATGCATACGATTCATTTTTATTTTCTCTTTAGGTGTTTAAGCCTAATAATTTATCTTTTATATATGTATGCTCTCCGTGCAATCTCAGAATTGTGTTTGATTCAGCTGAGAACCTTTTTAAAGCAGAGGTTCTTCTAAATTAAGCCCAGACTAGCATCAATTTTTATGCATCCTGAGCCTTATATTTTCCTTTTATATCTTCTTTGGGAGATCCTTTTAAAGTCCTGTGACGTGAGGAACTACAGATTTTATTGACCTTGCTATTGATGTTTTGCTTGTGACTACTTATAGCAATCTAGGGATTTTAACACTCATTCACTCTCTCTAAAATAAAATTTTATTTTACTTACTTCCTATGAGATTGTTCAGTTTCCCAAAATAGAGGAGGGGGGGAAAGAGGGAGCTGAGCTCCCTAGCCATATGTCTCAATGCTACAGGGTCAAGGATGGCATTACAGAATCTTTTTTTTCTTGTTTACCCCTTTTAATTTGCCAGAAAGGAGCAATCTTGTCTTTCTTCTGCCCGTGCCATCACTCTGCTAAACACCTAACTCCTACAGCAGTCTTCTGCCTAAAGATATTTACCCATCTAGTAGGGCTCTATTACTATTATCCTTCTCGTCTTCTTAATCTTTCTCACCTCTCATCTTTCCTACTACTTTCTCCTATTAGTATATTATGATTTATCAATTGCTGTATCTTATGATTTATGATTGTATCTTAAGAGTATGATCTGTAACTTATCACTTAGTTTGTATTTACATTGAGAGTTTATGTACCAGAGACAAATTCTTCGTGTGTCCAATCACACTTGGCCAATAGAATTCTATTCTATTCTATTCTATTCTATTCTATTCTGTTCTGTTCTGTTCTGTTCTGTTCTGTTCTGTGCTGTGCTGTGCTGTGCTGTGCTATTCCCTTCCCCTCCCATCCACATTCCTGTTCTATTCTATTCTATTCTATTCTATTCTATTCTATTCTACTCTACTCTACCCTACCCTACCCTACCCTACCCTACCCTACCCTTCTCTAAAATGAACACTAAGGCAGGAGGTGTAGCTAGGATGGGTAGACCTGGAAAGATTCCATAAAAGGAGGTTTGGAATTTCTAACCTTTCACCCTAAGGAAGTCTTGAAACATGAAAGAGCTTGAGAACTTGTTAACAGCACTAGAGTGAACTAGCTTGTGCTCCAAATGCTACTTGCAGGTGATGAGAGAAGTTATGCCTCCATCTCCTGCTTGTGAGCATCCTAGAGACATCTGATCGTGAGAAGCAAGAATATTTAGATCAAGCCAGGTCTTGACTATCAGAGTAGCTGTTTCTTAAGTCCCTCAAGTGTTTTCTTTTACCCATTAGAGGTTTTGCAAAATCTCCAGTGCTCTAGGAATTTTCTTCCTATTCTGATAAATTCTTGGCACAACCTATCTCTTGCTTTTGCCCAACAGAGCCGCTCTTACATCGGTAGAGACCAGACATCCATCTTCTGAAATGCTTTCATTCGGTTGTCATAGTGAGCCAGAGGTTAGGCTCCATAGCCCGGACCACTTCTTCTTGCTCTGTCATTCTTGGAGTCATTTCTGTGAATTGTTCATGCTTTCTTGGGTCAGCCTAGCTTTCATGGAAACCGGAGGGTTATTGGCTATTAGCTGTCCTTCGCTTCAAGGCACATTGCCTTAAGCCACCTGAATTGATCTCGCTTCCTGCTGAAATACTTAGGAATTATGAATTGCAGAGCTCCTTTGCCAAGTCATTATTATGTACCTCTGCTGGAATTGTGATTGTTGCTGTTGGCTGTGTCTATAAATATAATATTTACTGTTTCGCAAAAATGTATATATAGAGGCCTGTTGACCGGACAATAAATTAATTCTCTGCAGAAGTATTTTTAGCTTTTTTATAAACTGGGGTGGTAGATTGCAACAGAGAGTTAAGAGGTAAATATTCCCAAAATGACAAGGAAGAATTGCTTAGCTTTGGTAGGTGGTGGCATCTGTCCAAAGGGGGAAAATAGGGGCACACCTTCTAGTTGTGATCAATATGGGATGGGGAAGTGTGTATAAATATGATACAAAGTTGATTTTTTTGTGCTTACTCTAGTTTTCAACTTGCAGCCACAGTTGAGCCTAAAATTTGTCTTGCTAAGCAAGGCAGTTGTGAAGTGAGTTTATCTCTTATTTTATGACCTTCCTTGCTACAATTATTACTTGAATCACTGCAGTTGTTATGTTAGTAACCAGGTTGGTAGGTGAATATGGCTTCCCCATTGACTTTGCTCGTCAGAAGGTCACAAAAGGGTATCATGTGACCCCGTGACACTGCAGGCCAGTTGCCAGTTGTCCAAATTTTGATCACTGCATTAGTCGTAAGTGTGAAAACCGGTCATAAGTCAGTTTTTTCAGTGCCGTTGTAACTTTGGTCACAAAATAAATGGTTGCAAATCCTGTAGTCTTCCTGTAGTCTTGTGAGTCAAAAACATTCAGAGTTATCCGCCTTCCGTGAATGTTTCAGTCCTGCAGAAATATCTGGATGAAGTGGGTTCCTTGATTGATTGACAGTGACAAGTTGGTGTCAGCTCTCAGTAACCACATTGATAGATCTTCTCCAGATGGTCTGTCTCTAACCTTCAGGTCGTCCAATGCTGTAATTACAGCCATTCACTTTGCTTTTGGTCAACATCTTCTTTTTTCCTTCCTGTCCCAGCATTGTAGACTTCCTCCAGAGAACTAGATCTTCACATCATGTTTTCAAAGCAAGTGTCAGCCTTGGAACCCATTTTTACTTGGAAGCTTCGAGGCTGCCACATACAGTGCCTGGGAATTTGGGAGGGGAGATTTCATAGCGAGTAGAAGATTAGACACAACAACATTCTTTCTCAGAGAGTCAAGGACATGTTGCTCTGCACCAGGAGGGGAGTGACTGTGGAGGGATGTCTCCAGTTGGGACAAAGATTTGATTGGACCATGAGATGGACTGGTGGGTGCAGGGGATGGATCTTTTGATTTCTCTTTTGGGTGGGAAAACCCAGAACTCTCAGATTCAGGTTTTCCCAGATGTGCCAGTATGACAACTCTAATAAAATGGAACTTTGAGAAATTGATTGTCTCAGAGTTTATTGGTTTGGAGTTGGTTAATTGGAATGCTAACAGCAAGAGGATTTGAGTCTGCTAATTTGTGCTTCAAGGGAAAAAGAATCTCTGAGTTGTCTTGTTCTACAATCTATTTGTTGGTTTTTTAATTTATTACTTTATTCACTTCATTTGTATCCCACCTCTATTATTTTTTTTTACAAATGACTCAAGATGGCTAACGTATACATCTTTCCTCTTTCTATTTTCCTCACAACAACCTTGTGAGTTTTGCCTCATTTAACGACCTCTTGCCACAGTTGTTAAGTGAATCATTGCATTTGTTCAAGTTAGTAACATGGTTGTTAAGCGAATCTGGCTTCCCCATTGACTTTGCTTGTCAGAAGGTCACAAAAACTGATCACGTGACCCCAGGATGCTGCAACCATCATAAATATGAGTCAGTTGGCAAGTGTCAAAAGATCATGGGACCATGGGGAATGCTACACTGGTTGTAAGTGTGAAAAACGGTCACAAGTCATTTTTTCAGTGCCGTTGTAACTTCAAATGGTCACTAAATGAACTTTTGTAAGATGAGGACTGCCTGTGCCAAATGCCGTAGCATAAATGCCAGGGTAACTTCCTTTTTCTGACCCACTCCCTGGCAGAGAAACCAGGTCAAAAAGATCTTCCAGTAAGCAAGGAGGATGGAGGCAATAAAGAGCCAATCAGGTGCGAATTATCTGTGGCTCAAGGTGAAGGGATCTGACGTCGGCAAGACCTCTGGTTGAGAGATTTTCAATGGCAAAAGTGACTCATTTGTACAGCATTATGGTTAAAGGATATATTGGTTACATGTTGCTTGGTGTGCTGGCAGGACTACCTTGTTTTCCCGAAAATAAGACCCAACCGGAAAATAAGCCCTAGCATGATTTTTCAGGATGCTTCTAATATAAGCCCTACCCTAAAATAAACCCTAGTTAAGATTGTCAGCTATACAGATGCATTTACCGTGTTTCCCCGAAAATAAGACCTACCCCGAAAGTAAGATCTAGCACTATTTTCTAAACCTGCCCTAATATAAGACCTACCCCGAAAATAAGACCTAGTGTAAATCTCCAGTTCCAGGAAGACTTTTCAGGAGCAACTGCACCCGCAAACACCCCCCACACACTCACACCCACTATTTGGCACCATAAATATATAAGACCTACCCCGAAAATAAGACTTAGTGTGTTTTTAGGAGCCAAAAAAATATAAGACAGTGTCTTATTTTCGGGGAAACATGGTAGTACCGTATTTCCCTGGAAATAAGACCAAACTGGAAAATAAGCCGTAATGCCTCTTTTGGAGTAAAAATTAATATTTTTGCTTCCTTATTTTCAGGGAAACACAATAATACTTTTGGAAAATGCAAAGCTCGACCCCTTCACAAATTCTGTAATCTCATCATTGTACGTCATGAGGGAAATTTCCACCCCAAGTTTGATGATGATGGGAATGACGAAGATGAACTGACTTGTCTCAGAACAGGACTAGATAACCTTTGGGCCCTCTAGATATTGACATAAGCCAGCGTTTATGAGCACCATTGATCGGAGAAGATGGGAATTGAATTTTTCTACTGTCTGGAACACCGTCTGTCTCCTAATTCCTTTCATAATTGATTATTGCTTATTATTTATTCATTTATCTATATTTGTTTCTAAATATACTTGTAAGTATCAAATGTTTGGTGGAACCTAGGAAACTGGGGACTGGACTGAACAGGATTCTAATGGGTTTATACTTCTGTCTGTTTCTTGGCTTTCTTAATTGGACACAGAAACATAAGTGCTTATGGGGAAAACAATGTCATTATGGAAGCCCTGTGATTTATATACTTGTGACTGATGTCAGCATGCTACGAGAAAGGTAACATTTTGTACTGTGACAACAGAATAACAGAGTTAGAAGGGACGTTGCAGGTCTTCTAGTCCAACCTCCTGCTCATGCAGGAGACCCTGGCCTATACCATTCTGGACAAAAGGCTGTCCAATCTTTTAAAACCTCCAGTGATGGAGCACCCACAACTTCTGAAGAAAAGCTGTTCCACTGGTTAATTGTTCTCACAGTTAGGAAATTTCTCCTTACTACTAGGTTGCTTTCCATCCATTACTTCTTGTCTTGCCTTCTGCTGCTTTAGAAAGTAGGCTGATCCTCCCTTCTTTGTGGCAGCCCCTCAAATATTGGAAGACTGTTATCATATCACCCCAGTCCTTCTTTTCACTAGACTAGATGCACCCAATTCCTGCAACCATTCTTTGTATGTTTCAGCCTCCAGCCCACTAATCATCTTTGTTGCTTTTTTCTGTACTGTTTCCAGAGCCTCAACATCTTTTTGTAATGCAGTGAACAAAACTGGATGCAGAATTCCAAGTGTGGCCTTACCAAGGCATTATAAAGTGATACTAACACTTCATGTGATCTTGATTCAATCTCTCTTTTAATGCAGCCTAGGATTGTGTTGGATTGGGTTTTTTTTGGCAGCTGCAGCTCACTGCTAGCCTCCTTAACCCTTCTTTCAAACCCCTCCTTTCAAATCTCTTTCAAACTGGTTTGAAAGGGGTTAAAGAAGCCATATATGTCAAAATTAAACAGCCCTCTCTCAACAGAGGGGAAGGGATACAGCACAGTCTTTCAACAGTTCCAAGAAGGTTCCACACCCATTTGCACCACTTGGGTGTCCTTGAGGACACAGATAAACCTCCAAGTGGCCTCAACAACCTGCTAAAATAATGGAAATGACCAGCTGTCTGCAAGGAGCATAAATCCTTCCATTCCCCACCATCCAGTCAGAGCTGAAGAAGCTTCTTGGGTGAGAAGTGAAATGACTTCAGAGAAAAAACCCAGAAAGTCCAGTTGCCTCTTGAAAAAAGCACCTTTGGGACTTTCTTGGTTACTTCTGAATGAAAGCCTTTGGGAAATCATGAGCCAAATGGTCAAGAACTACATGGCCTTGGAAATCTCTAAGAGTCACGTAAATCCTGCAGGCTGGGGGGATTCTTATGTAATGGTATTTGCCCATGGCAATGGGGGCCTCTGGAGAAGCAGCAGAGAGAGGTTTTGGTTAGGGGTGAGCAATGGAATGGCTTGACCTGCAAACTAATGGGGTTTAATTAGGCATCTGGCATTCTGGCAGTGCATTGGCCTCACCCTGTACCATAAAGATGCATTAGCAAAAAAAGACCTTTGCGCTGCATTCCTATAGCTGGCTTTTAATTATTGATGGTGGTACTTCAAGCAGCCTGAATAAATATTCAGCAACGGGCTTTTTAAAAGTAATGAACTCTCAGCAACTGAAGGCCACACGGCAGTCTTTGTGCTAGGAAAACTTTTCTGCAAGATTCAACATACTCACTGATAAATCGAATACACATATCAGGCTTTGAGATTCTGTAACCCAGTTTCATTTTTCCTTGCAACAAATCTAACAAAGGAGGTTTGGGGAATCTGGCTCTTTTGGTCCCAAACTGCTGTGAAGGTTTGACCATCATACTAAACCCAATTCCAAGCACATTATGGATTGACCCAAGCTATCAACTTTAATTATTTATCTAGAAGAATTTTGAACATCCTGGATCCATGCTATTTGAATAACAGGGATCTTTGGAAGGGATCTTGGGGATCTTCTAATCCAACCTGCTGCTCAGGAGCTGTTCAGTCTCTTCTTAAAAACCTCCAGTGATGGAGGTTGTTTTGACAGCTGCTGCAGCACATGGCTGGCTCATATTTAAGTGATTGTCTACTAGGACTCCAAAACCTCTCTCTAGCAGTTACTGCTATTGAGCCAGGTTTCACCTAATCTATACCTATACATTTTGTTTTTCTTGCCTAAGTGTAAAACCTTACATAGAATTTCATTTTGTTAGACAGGGCCCACTGTTCAAGCCTGCCAAGATCCATCTGAAATTTGAGCCTATATTTTGTGGTGTTGGCTATTTGTGCCAGTTTAGTGTTGTCTGCCCTTTTATTCCCTCATCTAAATCATTTATGAAAATATTGAACAGTACTGGGCCTAAAACAGAACATTGGGGTATCCCACTACATGCTTCCTTCCATGTAAAGGTAGTTCCATTGAGGACTACGCATTGAGTACGGTTTGTCAGCCAGTTGCAAATCTATTTGGTGGTGATTTGTGTTGCACAGATTTCAGATTTTTTCCCCCTTCTGGTCTGAGCTAATCCCATAATTCCAAATAACTTTTTCCTCTCTGTGTGTGGCACTGACTGAGCATACCTTATTCTGCACCTGCCTGTATTTAGCTGATATAATGCTTTTGGCTAAAAGAACTGTTCGCTGGTGTGAGAAGGAATGATGCATAAGCTTCTTAGTACTAATAGCATCGCATGAAGCTTTGCCAGCTCTCCAGATAGTTGGCCTTTTACTCTAGCTATCGTGAGGATTTGGGAAAGGGACAGGCTTAAAATCCATGTTGTGCTGGCCTTGGTATTATCTGCAATCTCCAGAGGAACATTTCTATCTTAAACCGGTTGTTATTATCAGTTTAGCGAACTGTCCAGCTTCGATTCCCTGAAGCAATCTATGGATGGCTGCAAATGCTAGAATAAGGAAGCACCAAGTGTCAGTAGCAGCATATCTGTTCATCCACCCCAAAAAAGCCTGCTAAGCAAGCTCGCTATTTATATTTCTTTCTCCTTCATTGGCTGTTTAGATCCAGTTGCAAGGAAAGATAATTCTGTGACTTTCTCAGTCTGCTTTCTTCCTTTCTGTTCCAGAGATGCAGTGAATATTTTGTTTTTTTGTTTTTAAAAAGCTACTCTGATTATATCCTGTCAAAGGTCTTTAACCTGGTAACTCCCCAGTAGGCTTAGCTGACAATGTTTGGGCAGCATCATCTGCTGGTCAAGAATGATGGCAAACTAACTACTAGAAGATGCTAGATCAAGGAAATGTAGACCATTAGAAAAGAATATTGTGGCTCAGGGTTGAATTGCAGGGTCCTTGGTGTTCTCTGAGCTTGGTTGTTTTTTGCAATTCCAGGTTGCTTCTCTCCTTGATTAGTTTCCATCCATCGTTTCTTGTCTTGCCTTCAACTGCTTTGGAAAATAAGCTGACCCCCTCATCTTTGTGACAGCCTCTCAAATACTGGAAAGCTGCTATCATGTCCTCTCCAATTCTTCTTTTCTCTAGAATAGCCAAACCCAAATTCTGCAGCTGTTCTTCATATGTTTTAGTCTCTAGGCCTTGAATCATCTGAGTTGCTCTTCTTGGCACTTTTTCCAAAGTCTCAACATCTTTTTTGTAATGTGGTGACCAAAACTGGATGCGATATTCCAGGTGTGGCCTTACAAAGGCTTTATAAAGCGGTGCTAATACTTCTTCACGCGATACTTCTGTTTATACAACCAAGGATTGTATTAGCTTTTGTGACGGCCGCCACACACTGCTGGCTTATGTTTAAGTGATCGTCCAGTAGGACTCCAAGGTCCCTCTCACAGTTGCTATTTTTGAGCCAGGTTTCTCCTACTCTGCTTGTGCCTTTTCTTCAAGTGTAAAACCTGCTTTTTCCACATTAAATTTCATTTTGTTGGATAGGGCCTATTGTTCAGGTCTGTCAAAATCCTTTTGCATTCTGAGCTTGTCTTCTGAGGTGTTGGCTATTCTCGTCAGCTTAGTGTCATCTGCAAATTGCAATAATGACATCATAATATATAACAAGGAAAGATCCAAGGGGAATAAAATCAACCTAAATATATTGTCTAATTGAAGAATGGAGAACCTCCAGGCCTATCCTGAAGAATGCTAAAGGCTTCTGGTCATGGCAGGGATTCCATTGGATAGAGTTGGATGAAGTATTTTGGGATTTTTGAAGGGAAGTATTTCATTTTGAAAGGGGAATTCTTAAAATACCTTAAAATCTCACCCCAAATTATCACTGTGGCCTCAAATCCAAGTGGCAGCATGGCTGAATTTCAGTGATGCAATATCTGTTTCTGAAGTTGGGGGACTTTATTTAAGAGATTTCTGCCAACCAAATCCTATATTTACTATTAAGTTTAGGAGATGTGATGTCCAAATGCTTGAGATATGAAGGGCCTTTGAAGTTGGTGGGCCCTGTTTAATGGAAATAATTCAAGTGTTTAATAGGTTTGATCAAATCTCATCTTTTCTTTTTTCCCATTGAGTCTTCCCATGTAGGCAGGCAGGTCTTGGCAGAGAAAAGCTGCAGCTCTTTGTGATGACTGTTCTGCTGCTCTGCTGACTTATTGACAGCCCAGTCATGCAGCCAATTTCCACCACCTTCCTGTGATCTGGTCTAGGACAGTGGACTTTGGTGGTTTGTTCGTTTTTCTGGGGGGAAAATGCCCTGTTTTCATGCTGGAGTTGATAATTTCAAAACAGTACAATTGCTTGAACTTTTTTTCTTCATGAGAGTGGATTGAAGTTCAGCTGGGAGGTGTAGGAGAAGAATAGGCCGACTTGAAAGGTGGAGCTAAATGTGTCATTAGTTTGGAATCATTGCATTGCCACAAAAGATCCAAGTGCTGTGAATTGCATGGACACTTATCTAACAGCAACTTAGTTTTGACTGTTAGTTGACTAGATTCTTGTGTATAGATAGCAACAATAAATTCTTCTGTGCTTTGCACTCAACGAATGCTCTTGATTATTTGCACCTGACAGGTACATTAATAGATAGGTAGACCTAGGAAGCTTTTGGACATGTATCATGTCCACGTCCAGCCTGAATCTCTGGAGGAAGACAAGACAGAACGGAGCAGACAGAGATCAAGGGTGGCAGCTTCATTGGCTTCAGAGGAATGTGGGGAGGAACAAGCCAAGTCTGGCCAGGGCCTTTCAGGATTGGGATGTCTTGTAAGCAGGGCGGAAGTGGGGCAGGATGACCAAGAGAGGCTAAGCAATGAACATGAGGGACAGAGCTCAAGCGATGAGTAAGAACCAGCCGCTCCTGATCCTTGAGCATGGAGAGTGAAGAGAATCCAGAGACGACAGTGCCCTCTCTTCCCAAGGTACACCTGGGGACTGAGAGTTAAGGAGATGCTGTGGGGAGGGACATTTGTTGGGAACAAACACTGAATTCATGAAGTGTTGAGTGCTGTTGCCGATGGTTGAAGTTTCTTGGATTTCTTGCTTTCTTTCTGGCTTCCTGGATTAATTGCCTTGTTCCTTTGCTTCTTGGACTCATTGAATTGTCCTGCTGGATTTCTTGCTTTGCAGCCGTTGTGCTCACAGCATTGGGCTGGACTACTTGCAGCCAGAGGCTGCTGGAGGTGTGTGTGTGTGTGTGTGTACTTTGCTCTGGGACTTGCCAGAAATGTGGGAGCGTTTGAGGAAATTTGGAGCAATAAAGGGGCGATTTGAACTGTCAGCTGACTCTGTGCTGTGCCCCAGGTTATCACAACACATTTCTACCTACAACTCCAGAGAACGAAACCTACCATCTTGTCCTCATTGTCTTAATGTATGTCTCAATCAGGATTGGCCCTAGACATCTTCAGGTGACCAGATCTTGGGGCTTGAAGGACTGAGCAATAGTTTCTTGGCTTTCCTTCTGATCTGCTACTACAGAAGTAAACTGGAAGAATTTATAATGTGTTTAGTTTCAAGCTGAAACTGTTCGTCTCATAACTTACAGTGGTACAAAGCCAGCAGGCAAGGTTGTAAGAAATTATATGGACTGTTAATGCAGTGTTGTTGCCTTTGGTTTATTAAATTCTGAAAACATAAATCCTGCAGGAGCTGAACTCTTTGCTGCAAGGAAGTGCTTTTCCTTCGTGCATTAGAGCCTCTATTGCTATGGCTGTCTTCCCTGTTTGGCAACAGAAAGTGTCATACTCTTCATTGTGTAATCCCATTAACAGTGCATTAGTAAGATATTACCGTGGTAACCTCAAATGGTTGGAAATGAGTAATGCTGCTGTATTTGCAGATTAAATGTGTCTTGGAGATATCAGGTAGCAAAAAACAAAGAATTGGTTTACTTTTTAAAATTCCCTGGCTAGTCTCTGGCCCTGGGATCTCCTAGTGGTCTCCCATCCACGTTCTCCAGCCTATGTAGCGTTTTGAATACAATGACGATGCTGAGATGCTGACATCTGCTTGGATTTTGCATGGCCACCATGCAGACTTCCACCAGATGTTACAGTCTACTTCTTTTTAACCTCTTGTAATCTACCTGCAAACTTACAAACCAAAAGACAGCATGTGACAATGTAGTTTAAATCATTGGACCAGGTTTACCACTGTTTGTTGGTTGTCACAATCCACAGAACTGGCAAGACCAGTGAAATATGAACAACAGGGATCGCTGGTCTCTTTAATACCAATTTGGGACATAATCTTGGCAGCTCTAATAGGAATTTCCCAGTTTAGATTATAGTGGTTTAAAATTAAAGGCAGAATGAAGTGCTTTTTCCTGGTTTACTCAATATCTGGACTTGGTCACCATTACTAAGATAATCATTTGACTGGTTCTCTCACCATCTTTTTTTCTTCCATTCATTTCCATCTTAGAAACCACCAGAACAAGTCCTGCAGCTTTTTCACTCCAAATTTTACTCCAAACTGCCTTTTGACTGGCCCTTAAATCTCTAATAGTGGGACATGGAAGATCTGTGGTAATTAAGTAGGATGGATCCTTACAGAACTGGATCTAAGAGCCATGGTGGCACAGTTGTTAGAATGCAGTATTGCAGGCTAACTCTGCATTCCACAGCCTGGAGTTCGATCCTGACCAGCTCAAGGTTGACTCAGCCTTCCATCCTTCTGAGGTTGGTTAAATGAGGACTCAGATTGTTGCGGGCAATAGGCTGACTCTGTAAACCTCTTAGAGAGAGCTGTAAAGCACTGTGAAGCAGTATATAAGTCTAAGTGCTATTGCTAGAACTGTCTATGTCTAGAATTAATTACATACATGGCTTAGCTGCATTTAACTTCAAAACAACCAGGCAAGATCAGTTAGACTAAGAAATTGTGATTTGCCTCCCAAACTCTTAGAGAGCTTTCTGCATAAGTGAGAATTTAAAGCTACATCTGGCTCTAATCCTTACATCACAGTGACTTCCAGCTCTTAGCACCCATTGCACTTAAGAAAAAGCTCTTCACTTTTTCATAGAAGGAGATCCTTCAGAGTTGGAAATGCATGCATTATTTACATACATAGCAGTATTCCAGGATTTGAGGGGCTACCACAAAGAGAGGGGTCAACTTACGTTCCAAATCTCCAGAAGGCAGGACAAGACATAATGGATGGAACTAGGGATTGGAGCCCGACAGAACATTGGAACATTGCTATCATGTCACCCGTAATCCTTCTTTTCACTAGACTAGTCATACCCAATTCCAACAACCATCCTTCATAAACTTTAGCCTCCAGCCTACTAATTTTCTTCGTTGCTCAATATATCTAAGTCAGTATCTTGACTTAGGCAAAATTATAAGCTTGCTTTGCAGATTTGTTTCCCAAGATCCCATTGGTTTCCTCTCGGGATCTTAGTTAAGCACACCCTAACAATTTATGGGAGCTGGCTTGTCTCTGTGTTATGGATAAGGTTCACTTATTATAAGTCTGAAGATATGAACACAACATTTGGGTTATACAAAGTAAACCGAACGTCCCTTAACATTCTTTGGTTGAGAATAAAGGATGGTAAGTTATTTCTTTATTTAAACCATTTATATGGCTGCCCACCTCACAAAAATAGCAAACGATGGTCAAGATGTTTCGGGAAGGAGGAAGTGTATTATCCCACCTGGAAATAAGGATAAATTTTCTGACAGTGATAGCAATCAACCAACAGAACAGTTTGCCTACAGAAGTTGTGGGAGCTTCATCACTGGAAACTTTCAAGAAGAGACTGGACTGCCGTCTGTCACAAATGGTGTAGGGTCTCCTACTTGGGTTGGGGTGGGGTTGGACTAGATGACCTACAAGGACCCTTCCAACTCTGCTAATCTGTTAAAACATCCAACTTTATAGTGGCTTTAATGAAATTTTTGGTGAGAAACCCTTTTTAGGTCCTCTCTATCATACAGTTTCCAACCAATCTCTTTTTTTTTTTGCTATATTTTAGGTCAAATATTTAAGTAGGTGGTACAGCTCAACGTCAGGGCTCAGGGAATCTAATCTCATTTCAGCCCAGTTCTGGATTAGGGACCAAACTTTGGTCATCCTTGTAGATGATCTCCAGTGACAACTTAAAGAGAGTCACCATTCTTAATAAGATGTTGCTGTGCCTCTCTATCACATTTTGATACTATGAATGGTGAATCTTTATTTTTTTTATTTTTTTATTATTTAATTGATTTTTATGCAGGTTCTAATTCTTGCATAAAGAGTGGGGTTCTGAGAACAAACATGGTGGTACCATGTCTACTGACCCACAGGTCAGTATTTGATTGTGTTCTATCAAATTGTTTTCAACTCCTGACAATCACATGATCTATCCCTAACTTCTCTTTCAGGTCTCCCAACTTATGTACTCAACTGAGTCCACCCCCTCCTCCCTGGTCATCCTCTTTTCCTTTTACCTTTCCCAGCATTAGAGCCTTATCAAATTCATCATCTCCTTTTTATGACCCCTATAATCGCTTGCAGGGTGGAGTCTGGGCAAATGAACAGAGGAGAGTGTTTATTGGCCGGATGCCCTTCCTGTCACCAATGTGGAAATTGGTGATAAATTCTCATTGTGCCTAGGGACAAATTTCTGCCTCTACCTAGGATTGAACTCCCAGCTTTCTGATTGTGAGGCGAGAGCTCCACCTCTAGGCCACCACACTACGTGAACCTTATCAAATTGCCCGGTCTTGTCATGCCCCTGGTGGAGACTGACTCTGAGGGAGAGGAGGAACAGCCAACAGGGAGTGGAAGTGTGGCTCCAGAGGTGGTGGAGGAGGCTGGGGAAGGGCAGAAGCCGGCTGAGCAGTCAGAGGAGGACCCAGGCGCATCCCCTATCCATCCTAGGGCACTCAGGGAGGAGAGGATCAAGGAAAAGCGTGGTCTACTCAGGAGGAGAGGGCCTTGATCCTCCTCATGGGTTGCAGCTGTGAGCTATGTATAAGAGTTTGAAACTGTGTGTTCACAGACACTGAAGTCAAATTAGTGCTTTCTTTGGATGAGGTTTATCTTTGTTGGCGTTCTTCCCATGGACTCTCCCCGGTTATCTTCCTGGAATGTGTGATTAATTATCTTGGTTTGCCTTGGAACTCTCATCAATGTGGTTTGTTTTTGGCTTCCTTTTGCTTCATTATCTACTTTTTGAATTTAAACTGTGACTAATAAAACAGTGAAGTTAAGCTGAAGGCATTACAAGACTTTTGATTCATGTTTTAGTTTTTGTGTTATTTTTGAGACACTACGGGTCATCACAGGCCTTTCCATTATGTGTCTGAAATGTATTATCCAACATCAGGAGATTTGGGGTGTATCATCCTCAATTCATGACTGATGTATAGGTTACTTTTCTACGGATGTTGAAAATTAGTACGTTGATATAATAAGAGATGTTCCTGGAAGCAAGGTAATTCAGAAACAGGATTCAGATGTGACAGTGCAATTACCCCTTTTGGAGAATCAGGTGTCCAGTCTGAAATGCTGCTGGATTCAGTTTTTCACCTGGACAATCATATGGAAGTTGCAGCCAGGAATGGTTCAACCTACATTAAGTTGGTTTACTGTTTGCATCTTTTTACCTGATTATGTGTAACAAATCTCAGTTTCAAAGGACCGGTTGCAATACAATCTACTCAAGCTGCTTTTGGTAAATCTTCAGAAAATACAACTAGTTCAGAATGCAGTGTGAAGAATCAATCCTTCCTTCCTTCCTTCCTTCCTTCCTTCCTTCCTTCCTTCCTTCCTTCCTTCCGCTCTCTCTCCTTTTCTTCTTCCCTCCCTCCTTCCTTCCTTTCTTTCTTTCTCCCTTTCTCTTTCTTTTTCTTTTCTCTCTTTCTTTCTCACTCTCTCTTTTTCTCTCTCTCTTTCTGTTTCTCCTTTTCTTTCTTCCTTCTTTCTTCCCTTCTTTCTTCTCTTCTTTCTTTCTTTCCATATTCAAAAAGCATTGTGCTTACAGACCATGTAAGTTTTAGAAGATGCAGGTTTGCAGCCTCCCTGATTTTACAATTTGTATTAGGCATTTTAATAATTGTTTCATAATCATATTTATAAGTTCTTTGCAAGTGTTCCGGCACTGTCTTGTGAGCATGGAACATTTTGTACTGCTCTGAAATACAGTAAGCTCCTTAGAGTGATGCATGTCTTGGAAGAAATATCTAAATAAATAAATAAAATATATACATAAGTCACAGTGTTTTATTCCAGCAATCTGAAGAGTCTGAGTAAACACTTTAAACCCAGCTGCATTAAAATAATATCCAGCATCTTTCTATATAGCAACAAGAGTTGTCTTGGACCCGAAGTGGTTTATAATGTTAATTTAATTTGTTGTCTCTTTGCCTTCCATTTATATTTCAATTAATGGTCTCTCGTGTTCTTTTTATTGTCTTAATGTTCTTTGCTTCCTGCTTTGTTTACTTTTTAAAAGTAGGATGCTTAATAAAAAAAGTTTAGTAAGTAGAAATAAATTAAGGCAAGGATAAGAAAGTGTTTCATAAGGTTGCAAATTCTCTAATGAAGTGGATTAGAAATTCATGAATGTATTCAAGAGTGGATCATTAGCCCTATCATATTTGGGCTGCAAAACCTCAAATGGTTACTAGATGGCGACTATGGGATAGTGAAAGCACTTTGCTGACATCTAGTGGTCATTTAAATTGTTGTAACCCTACGTATGCAAGATAAAGCCCAAGTGTCTAAGTCAAAATGAGCCACTTTTGACTGAACCCCCTAAGAACATGGCTTTGATCAAAGGATGGGTAATGAGGTTTCATACTCAGCTAGAAACTTTGGGGATATTGTAAATACAGAAGCAGAATTCCTTTTTGTTATGTATGCAGGTTTGAATGTCATTGGTTAAGTTTGAACTGTTCTTGTAAAATGTCAGAAATGATTGGTTTAAAAAGTGCGGGAAAACCCTGCACTCTGATTGGCTGGCAACTGCAGCTGCTGGCTATAAGTAGCAGCCACAGACCAGCCAAATCAGGTCTGTTATGAGCTGTAGTCACTAATAAACTCTTCACTGAAGCACTTCATCTGACTCTTCATGCAAATCTAACACTGGCGATGAAGGTGGGATCCTTCCTGAAGAGACAATTTTTATTGCAGAGTTGTGGGGGCACCCCGCACTGAATGAAAGTTTTTGATACCATCTGTCTCGTTTGTGAAAAAGAGGTCACCTAGCAAGAGTCTGCAAATCATCCAGAACTCCACCAAGCAGAAAGAAGTTTCCTGACAAAGATTTCAAGCCTAACAACTTCAGTGAGAAAATGGGGTGCAATACAGAAGCAAATGGGAAGAATGGAAACTCATCAAACAGTCACCATTGGTCATCTTCAACCTTAAGAAGCAGAAAAGTGCATGTCAAGGTACTAATTGAAGGAAGGCCTTGCCAAATGGAAGTGGACTCAGGCTCCTATTTATCTATGGTGTCATGGGACACTATTCACAGGCTACTTCCCAACATTCAGAAGAAGCATTTCCAGAAGCAAGCACTGACTCTTATCAACCAGAAGAGGCCATGACGATTTGTTCTAGGCCTAAAAGACAAGGTTTTGCAGAGCAAATTATTAATGAAACCTAAGATCACTTAAGGAGGCCATAGAAGAAGCTTCTTCAGTGGAAGCTACCAAGTCCTCAGCAGCAGCCATGAAGAAAATTAACAAGGTCATAGCCATCCTGATGTGGAAAAATCCAACAACCCATTGGAGCAAATAGATTCTGATTCAGACTGTAGTGAGGTGGAGGAAGGAATTTATAGACTCAGAATGGAGAAGAAAAGGAAAGACCTTGGAAGAAAGGGGCAAGATTTTTATTGCAGAGGTTGGGGCCCCGCAACTGAATGAAAGTTTTTTGATACCATCTGTCTCCCCATTGTGAAAAGAGGTCACCTAGCAAGAGTCTGCAAATCATCCAGAACTCCACCAAGCAGAAAGAAGTTTCTGACAAAGATTTCAAGCCTAACAACTTCAGTGAGAAAATGGGTGCAACACAGAAGCAAATGGGAAGAATGAAACTCATCAAACAGTCACCATTGGTCATTCTTCAACCTTAAGAAGCAGAAAAGTACATGGAAGGTACTAATTGAAGGAAGGCCTTGCCAAATGGAAGTGGACTCAGGCTCCTATTTATCTATGGTGTCATGGGACACTATTCACAGGCTACTTCCCAACATTCAGAAGAAGCATTTGAAGCAAGCACTGACTCTAAAGACTACCAAGGAACAAGATTCCAGTAGTTGGAACAAGAGAATTCATCGTGAAGTTCAAAGGCCACACCAAACGCTTGCCCCTGACCATCGTGGACAAGGACCGCCCAAGCTTGCTGGGACTTGAGTGGTTCAATCCACTAGGCATCAGGTGACTGGCATCAATCACGGAGCAACACTGAATGGGAGGAGCCTTGAAGTCTGAGTTTCCAGAGGTCTTCAGCGACGGATTGGGCAAGTATATGGGGACCCCTATCACTTTCAACCTAGATCCCAAGGTGCCCCACCGCTTAAAGCCCAGAAGGGTCCCATTTGCCTTAAAGGAAAAATTGATGCACAATTAGATAAACTAATAGCTCAAGGAGTTTTAGAGCCCACTGACCACTCCAGATGGGAGACACCCATAGTCACACCAGTCAAGACTGATGGGTCAGTGAGAATCTGTGGGGACTATAAGGGGACATTGAACCATGCACTTCAAAGAGCGCATATCCAGTTCCAGTGGTGCATCATTTATTACATTCACTTGGCAGGTACAGTCTTTGCCAAATTGATCTGGCCCAGGCATATCAACAACTAACAGTTGATGATGCCACTGCAGAGGCCCAAACCATTGTGACTCATAGAGGTGCCTTCAAATGTAAAAGGTTACAGTTTGAGTAAGTGTGGCACCAGGCATTTTCCAAAGCCTTATGGAAAGGATGCTCCAAGGACTGCCAGGGTAGTGCCTTACTTTGATGATGTGTTAATCTCTGAAAATGACACTCAATTACAAGAGAGACTCAGAGAAGTCCTTACCAGATTCAAGAAAGCGGGTTAAAAGTCAAGGAAGAAAAATGCACTCTTAGAACTGACAAGGTTGAGTTCTTGGGCTATATGATTGACAAGCATGGCATCCACCCTACAGATGCCAAGGTTCAAGCAATCAAAGAAGCCCCTAGACCAAAATGCAAAACAGATTTGCAAGCCTTCCTTGGACTTATTAACTATACCACATGTTCCTACCTCAGAAGGCAACCATTGCAGAACCATTACACAGATTGCTTGACAAAAAGTCTGTTTGGGTCTGGGGCAGGAAAGAACAATCAGCATTTAACAGTATTAAAAGACTAATCACGCCTGATGCTGTACTCATACAGTTCTCTGAGAATTTACCTGTTGTACTGACTTGTGATGCATCCCCTTGGAGTGGGGGGGTTTGAGCCACAGCTTCCAGCTGGAGGAGGAAGCCCCTATTGCATTTTACTGCACCTTGACCAAAGCAGAGAGGAATTACAGCCAATTGGACAAGGAAGCATTGGCAATTGTTGTAGCTATCAAGAAATTTCATGAGGGAGAACATTTACCATTGTCACAGATCACAAACCTTTGTTAGGCATTGTGGCAGGAGACAAACCTACACCCATTATCCTGTCACCAAGAATGCTGAGGTGGACTGAATTTCTTGCTGCTTATTCATACAACCTTATCCACAAGCCTGGCAAGGACATTGGACATGCTGATGCCTTGAGTCGTTGCCCACTTCCTTGTCACAAGGAGGACTGAACCTGAGGCACACACCTTTTTCCTAGAAACTGTTGCCAAGCTTCCAGTACACGCTGCTGAAATTGCCAGAGAGACTGCCAAAGACACTTTATTGGCTCTATTATAGGCTGGATTAAGAAGGTTGGCCTCTTCAAGATCTACCTCACCTTGCCCAACCTTTTAAATCCAGGCAAACTGAATTATCTGTATTAAGAGGATGTATTTTGTGGGGTAACAGGGTGGTTATTCCTGCAAAACTGCAAAGGGAGGTTTTGGAAATGCTACATGAGGGTCATCCTGGTATTGTAAGGATGAAGGGATTGGCCAGGAGTTATGTATGGTGGCCAGGTATTGACAAAATGGTTGAAAACTGGGTTGCATCTTGTCCCAACTGTCAGGTAGTCAGGCCTGCCCCACCTCTTGCCCCCAAACAGGAATGGGAATGTCCTAGGGGCCCATGGTTTAGGATTCACATTGATTTCGCTGGCCCTACCAGAGGGCACACCTTCCCTATTATAGTAGATGCATATGGCTAGAGGTCATCCCTATGGCATCCACCACAACTGATGCTGTCATCAAGCAGCTTAAAAGCTTTTGTAACCCACGGGTTACCTGATGTTCTTGTCTCTGACAGTGGCCCTCAATTTACATCCAACCCTTTTGAATCCTATCTAGCACAACTGGGTATCAGACATGCCCTGACAGCCCCTGGGCACCCTTCGGCTAACAGCCGGGCTGAATGCATGGTACGCTTTACCAAGGAAAAGCTTCAGCAATTGGGTCCTGGGGACATCACTGAGAAAGTTGAAAAACTTCTTAGTGTTCAGCACATCACCTAATCCATCAACTAACTTACCCCAGCAGAGTTGTTGATGGGTAGGAAACTTAGGTCTTCCCTTGACTGCCTTCGCACCACTTATGCACCCAACGCACCACTAGATTCCACTAGCAAAGTTTGCACGTTCAGTGTGGGTGATTCTGTTTATGCTAAGAACCTTATGGGTGAGCCTTCATGGATTCCTGCTGAAATAACTCAAATCACAGGCCCTCGTTCTTACAGGGTACAAACAGAGGATGGAGTCCTCTGGAGCAGGCACATTGATCAGCTTAGATCCAGGTTACCTCAGGAACATCGCAATTGTTCCTCTCTAGTTCCCATACCTAATGCTTTTTCTAGGGGGAGGGGGAGGAACATGAGGATAATCAGCAAACAAGAATCAACCCCATGTGTAACGAGCCATTACGACAGGAACCATCCCAAAACCTGTCACAATGCCAAAATCCATCCTTACAAGTGGAAGATTGCACATCACTACCTGACTTGGGTGCTGACATTGGGCTGGAGATGGGTTGGGAGGAGAGACCAGATTCTAACAATCAAACAGGGTCTTTTCACAGGAAGTCCAACTAGGGAAATGTCAACAGACACATTTCCCCTCTCACTGGGTGAGAATGTTAAAACTTCTGAACCACAGGTCTCAACGACACGTAAGAGCCCCACCTATTTAAAAGAATACATTAGATAGGTTGGGGTTTGAGTATGGACTGAACCTAGTGGGGAGGGGTGTTATGTATGCAGGTTTGAATGTCATTGGTTAAGTTTGAACTGTTCTTGTAAAATGTCAGAAATGATTGGTTTAAAAGTGCGAAAACCCTGCACTCTGATTGGCTGGCAACTGCAGCTGCTGGCTATAAGTAGCAGCCACAGACCAGCCAAAGCGGGTCTGTTATGAGCTGTAGTCACTAATAAACTCTTCACTGAAGCACTTCGCGTCTTACTCTTCATGCAAATCTAACACTTTTTGACTAAGATATCAGTTTGAGATGGCAGGTTTTGAACTTTGTTTCACAAGGCCATTTCTCTTCTGGTTGATTGATAAATGCCAGGAGTGGGACAAAAAAAAGTGTTATTCAGAATAGTGACCATCCTTACTTGTGGGCATCTGACCTAATAATACTTGAACATAGGAAAGACTGGAGTTCTTTGTTCTCCCTGAGCTTGTCTCAACAACCAAGTTATGAAATATCACTGGAGGAGAATATTTGTAGCTCAGGTTGAACTGTGGAGTCCTTGGTATTCTCTGAACTTAAACAATAATCCCACCAACACTAACAGAGCAAGTGACGTGTATATAAATAAACACCACTTCCTTGTAACACTGATAATATTACCTAGCTTGGTAATGAAATGTCTGCAGGAAAACAAATAAGGTCAGAGAGTTCAACCCTGACCTGCAGATACGCTCTTCTATTGGATAGAAAAGATTTTCTGATGCGGACCTTCAAAGAGAAATGATTTTTCCCATCATTGTTCTATAAACATTTCTAACAAAGTCTGGGGCATATCATGTCTGTAATTCACTTTTAATGTGTAAAAAAATGAAAAGGAAAATTGAAATATGAATAGCTTTAAGTTTTATGTGTAGTCTCATTGCATGTGTCCTGCAATTTCATTATCAGAGTATGTCCATATTCAGTTTCTATAGTAGAAGGGTGTGAGTAGGAATTTTTAGAGAATATCTACTTCTAACGTACTCTCTTTGCTCAAGAGACAGCAATGTCTTATTAATGCTTACCACTTCGTCTTTCATTTTGGTAGCTTCAGGCTAGATTTTCGTGTTTTTTTCTCTCATCGTGGCAACGGTACTTGCAAGCAGGGGTTGGGATTCTACCAGTTCGCACCTATTCTCTAGAACCAGTTGTTCACATTCTAAGCAGTTCGGAGAACCAGTTGTTAGAAGAAATTACTGGCCTAATCCTGTAAGGGAGGCAGGAAGGAAACAATCTGGTGTTGCTTACAGAAACTGCCTCTCTGTTAACCCTTATTACATTCTTGGCAGGACTAGACTTCCTGTCTCAGGAACTTCTCTGGAGTTTTTTTTCCCTCCTTTGCTGGTACTTTGCTTGTGTGGAGTGACCATTCAAACTTACAATGGCACTGAAAAAAGGGATTTATGACCATTTTTCACACTTATGACTGTTGCAGCATCCCCACAGTCATGAGAGGCCAGGCGAGGAGATGCATGTGTCGATGTGACTGATATTGAGTTGGCCACGCCCAGCCAAAAACATGACCACCAAGCCACGCCCACCAACTTAGCCACACGCACAGAACCAGTTGCTAAAAAATTTGAATCCCACCCCTGCTTACAAGTATTATCCTATGCAAATTTGATAAGAATGCCTTTTGTTCATCATTCTGACCAGAACAGAACCTCTCACAGGTTTGATGAAGAACCACTGAACTTTTTTTCTGTCAACTCTGAATCCACCTGAAATTGCAAGTGAAGTTTCTCTGATGCAGCCTGTTTAACCAGTTTATTAAACAAAAGATTGTGGAATCTGAATATTTGCAAGACATTAGATACATGGGGGTGTTAGTTGAAGGAAGGAAAGAAAAAGGAGAAAGGAAAGAAGGAAGAAGAGGAGAAAGGAAGGAAAGAAGGGATTTCTCATGATTGAGAAAGTCCCTTCATTGCTTCATAATCTAATTTCAATTCTTTCTCTGGTTTCAAAAAAACCTACATATCTTTCTTTTCCCAGATGTTCCCCTTCTCCTCTTTGTTTCTAGATCATCTACAGTCATGACAAGAGGAATATAGATTCATAGTCCTGGCAAGAAGACAGTAGATCAGTCAAAGAAGAGGACCATATTGATTTATTTTCCTTAAAGCTTTTCCCCCCCTCCAAACTCCTCTCAGCCTGGTTGGCCATCCAATGGAAACATCTGGCAGAGAGGCGGTGCTGCATTCATCCAATGCCTTGGCATGTGACACAACAGTTTGGCTTTACTGAATCTCTCCCATTCTCCAACTATATTATACTGTCACATTGCATTAGGCAACTGCCTTTGCTTTGTCCTGATACTTGCTAACCTTTGAGTGGGTTGCTTCTCTGTTTATGTTGTTTCCTGCTGTTGCAGTTTTCAAGGTCAAGACTTCAGTTTCACCCATGTGTGTGTGTGTGTGTGTGTATAGGGGGGAACTCTTCCTGACTAGATCCCAGTGAGTTGCCTTATTTAGTGCTGCCTTAAAGAGACATCGTAGCACAGGAGAAAGACAATAAAATCCTCTGTGGTCAAAGCTGCCACAACACATTCAGACAAATCGGCACATCCCCCCGCCCCGGATGTTGTGAAAATGTCATTTCTAGTTGACTCTTCAAAGATGGAGCAGTAGCAGCCTAGGATCTATATTCTAAGTGCTAGAGCCCACTGTAACAACATAACCAAAAAGGCATTAAGAGTTGTTAACCTAATCCTGCATAGCTTTTCCTCCAGTAATATTATGCTACTAACTAGAGCAGTGGTGGCTAATCTGTTTGGGATCCCGTGCCGATAATTGCACGCGCTTGCCTGCTCATGCTTGTGTCTCATCACCCAGAAGGCAATGTGTGCAGCCCCCCATGCCTCCTGCTCATGCACATGCAACCCATGCGACTTACACTTCTGTGCATGCATGGATGACCCACGCTGCGTGCTTCTGTACATGCATGTGCGACCCCCCACATAGCAGCATGCTTCTGCGCATGTGTGAGTGTATCCTGCGCTGTGCCCCCGCACATGTGCACCAGATACCCGACACTCGGCGGGCGGGTGGAACACGCACATGTGCATGGGTGAGTGCTCGAGTGCTGGCAGTAATGGCTCTGCGTGCCACTTCCAGCACATGTGCCATAGATTCGCCACCACGGAACTAGAGCATACAAAAGATTTGCTGGACCAATTCTCGAATATAGTTCATCTGTCTGGAACCCGCACTGCATATTGGACATTAATACAATTGAGAGAGTCTAGAGATATTTCACAAGAAGAGTCCTCCACTCCTCTACTCGCAACAGAATACCTTATACCACCAGACTTGAAATTTTGGGCTTAGACACTTTAGAACTATCCCACCTTCAGTCTGACCTAAGCATAGTACATAAAATTATTTATTGCAATGTCCTACCCATCAATGACTACTTCAGCTTCAGCCACAACAATACACAAGCACACAATAGAAACCAATTTAAGGTAAACTGCAACTAACTCAATTGCAGAAAACACGACTTCAGCAACAGTGTGGGCAATGCCTGGAATGCACTACCTGACTCTGTGGTTTCTTCCCCAAACCCCCAAAACTTTAAACTTAGATTGTCTACTGTTGACCTCACCCCATTCCTAAGAGGTCTGTAAGGGGCGTGCATAAGCACACCAATGTGCCTACCTTCCCTGTCCTAATGTCCCCTTTTATTCGTATCCATTTCATGTATTAGCAATCATGTTTATATTTATACCTGTTATCTAATACATACCCGACAAAATAAATAAATAAAAAATAAAAATAAATGATGTAGCTTGGCACGGAGCAAATAATAGGGAAGCTCATTTTTTCTCCTGGAGGAGTGATAAATATGTTTGGGAGTCACGTGCTGCTGCTGGTCAGGCCAGGTGAGTAGAGCCAGAATGCAACCAACTTTTAGGCCAGGGGTGGGGACCATGAGTTTTTATGACTTGTGGCCTTCGAACTCCCAGAATTCCTGAGCCAACATGGCTGGTTCAGGAATTCTGGGTATTGAAGTCCACAAGTCATAAAAGAGCCATGGTTCCCCCACCCCTGAATTAGACAGAGATTTACATTTCTTTTTTTTCCCTTTCCAGGAGCTCAAATAGGCTTACATAAGCACCCCCCTATATTTTATCCCCACAACAACTTGACGGAGAGCAAATAATCCATGGTTTTCCAAAGAGTTTCTGTAGCTGAAGGTTTCACTTGAATTTGAAGGCAAGGAGTTGGACTAGAACAGGGATGCCAAACTCAAGGCCTGGATCCGGCCTGCAGGGTACTTAGATCCAGCCTGTGGGGCTGCCTTGGAAATAGTGGAGGACTGGCCAGCAGTGCCTCTGCCAGTGAAAATTAAGCTTGTGAAAGCCGCATGCAGCCCTCCCAAGCTCCATTTTTGCTGGCAGAGGGTTGCAGGGTCTATCACAGCCAAAAACAGAGCTCGGGAGCCCATTTTCGCCTGCAGAGCGCTTGGGCCACCACAGGTGCCTAACACAAGTGACATCGTATTGGCCACACCCACCCTGGCCAGGCCCATCCTGGCCCCTTGAGGTCACACACAACCCTGATACAGCCCTCAATGAAATCGAGTGACACCCTTGGACTAGAAGACCTCCAAGGATTTTTCAAACCCTATGTGGGTGCCCCACACTGGAGGTTTTAAAGAAGAGATTGGATAGCCATTTGTCTGAAATGGTACGGGATTTCCAGCTTGAGCAAGGGGTTGGACTAGTTAGACTTAGTATAACTTTATTGTCACTTTAAACGTACATTAATCGGCATACATTAAAATGAAATTTTGTTACATACAGCTTTCAAAGGGTCACCTCCTCCAAAATATACTACAAAAACATGACAAACAAACAAACATAAATAAATAAATTACAGTATGCATATATTATATAACACAGAGAAACAACATAGTCTAGTTCAGATGTATACATGTACATAGCAAGAAACACGAATCTTGCGAGTTTACCAGGCAGATGGCATAGGGAACAAAGCGGTTACAGAATCCGCTAGAATCTCCTCCCAGAGGGGAGCAACAGAAACAGAAAGTGAAGTGGGTGTGTGGGGTCTCTAACAGTGCTTCGAGCTCTAAGCACACTTAGCACTTATAAGCAGTATCCCGAATAATGGAAAGCAAGCTGCCTATAATCTTCTCCGCTGCCCTCACCACTCTCTGTATGGACTTTCTATCTGAGGCACTGCTGCCACCAAACCAAACAATGACCTCCAAGGTCCCTTCCAGTTTTGTTATTCTGTGCTGTGCCTCTTCAATCTTAGTCCACCAGCTTCACCACTGTCCCACAAGTCCCTCTTTTTCTTTTCTCTTCCACTTCCTTCCAGACTTCTGAACTGCTCCTGGGCAAGGGAGCTTCTTCTGAAGTTCTCTGTGTTGCTCTTTCTCCTTCCTTCCATTTTTTTCTTTTCATAACACTGCAAAGTTGGGGTGAGGTTTGCTGGCAGAGTGTTGCAATGTTAGCATAGCATTTCCAAGGGCTCTAATAACTTCCTGTATATTATCATGGTATAACTATAATGATAAGATGTTCAAAATTAAGAATGAGATGATGAGCACGGGGTGTCTACAATCCCTCCCTTCCTCCCCCACACATCACAGATGAAAGATTGAAGCTAAGACACGCCAGCTTCTCATGGAGTGGGAGTGTGACATCATCTAAAATGACCCATCTTGTGTAAATTAAGCCTAGAGCTACCAGCTAAGTGGACTGAGTGGTCCATTGTGTAGGTATCAGCAATCGCTGGAGGCCCTGAAGCACATAGTGAAGATCCTTGACATGAAGAAAAGGCAGCTGCTGGAGTTGTGAGAGGGAATTTGCACGTCGGTGCAGACAGAAGGCAATCAACTGTGATTTCATGCCTCCGTGCAATAAAAGATTCTCATCTAGCCATATCTTCTAAATATGTCAGGAAGCTTAGTTTACCAACTGAAGCTGGGCTGAGTCAGGCATCTGGACATTTGTGCCGGTGAGATGCCTGACGCAGCTCTGCTATGATACCATGTCCCAATTATAGTGACATCTGACTTCAATAGACTGAAGTGAGCTAAAATGCTTAGTGGTCACACACACCTATAAATCATGTCGTCTTGATGATTCAAGCCATTTGCATGCTGATGTCATTGTACAAACGATATGAATCATAGTGGAAATTTGGCGTGTTGCATGGAAAACATGTTGCGTCAAAAACTCGTAACCTCAAGTTCCACTGTCCACCTACTTTTTCAATCCTTAATTTCCAAGTGGCTTTAGGCTTGTTATTCTCCTTTATGTATTAAAGGAAGCATTGTTGTGCCTATCTGCACCATGACACACATAGCAAAATTGGCAGGAGGGCAGATCTAAGGATGTCCACGATGGAGCAGTGGCTGGTTGGGGCTATTTTGAAGAGGCAGTGAAAACTTGGAGAAGGGGTGTCAAACTCAAGGCCCATGGGCCAAATCTGGCCCACAGGGTGCTTAGAACTGGCCCATGGGGCTGCCCTGGAAACAGCGAAGGACCGGCCCATGGAGCCTCTGCTAGCGAAAATGGAGCTCGGGAGGCCATATGTGGCTGTCATGCCCTTGTTGGAGTCTGACTCTGAGGGGGAGATTGATCAGCTGACAGGGAGTGGGAGTGTGGCTCTGGTGGCTGTGGAAGAAATGGGGGAAGGGCACTGTCCAGGTGGGCATTCAGAGGAAGACCCAGGGTCATCTCCTATTCATCCTAGGGCACACAGGGAGGAACAGAGAAGGGAACAATGTGGCTTACGGGAGAGGAAAGGGCCTTGATCCCCTTCATGGGCTGCAGCTGGGAAGACTGTTTAAAAGGGCAAACTGTACATGGCAAAGTTGCTGGAAGCAAAGCATGCATTATCTTTGTTGAGGCTTATCTGGGTTTTGGCATTCTCCCAACTGTGGGTGCTGCATTATCTTTTGGAAGTCTGCAATTTATCATCCTGGCCTGTCATGTTAATTACTTCAGCATGGTTTGTGTTGTTGTTGTTTTTTATTTCTAATTATCTTTACTTTGGGTTCAGACTGCATTTCTTCCCTTTGTAGACTGTTTTTGGAAGAATTTGATCTCCAGCCGAGGATAACTGGACATTGGGGGCCAAGTTGGAGGCATTAAAGGGAATTTATCTACTTTGGTGACTTTGTTATTTTTGTGCCACATCCTGGGTCATCACAGCGGCCCTCCCAGGCTCCATTTTTGGCCGCAATGCCCTCCTGCAGCCCTCTGCCAGAAAAAAACCATGTCCCCCCATTTTTGCTGGCAGAGGGCTGCAGGAGGCCTTCATGGCTGAAAACTGAGCCCAGGCGGGCTGCACAAATGAGAATGAGAATAAAAGAATAAAAATACAATGACAGGGACGATAGGTACATTGGTGCACTTATGCACGCCCCCTCTACTAACCACTTAAGTATGAGAGTAAATTAAGCATGGGAAAATTTGTGACTGAAACTGTGAAAATTTGTAGCTGAAACAACTAAGTCAGGTAGAACATTCCAGATTTTGACAACTCTATGACAGAAATCAAATTTTTACCATCAGTTTAGAACCGTTTCCATTGAGTTTAAAGCGGTTGTTAGCGCTTTAATATCATTGCCGTTGAAAGTTTTAAGAGCCTTATGAGCCTATTACTAATGTAAAGGAAGTCTGGGCAAACAAATAAGGCCAGTGTTTGCTCTGCCGTGTATAGGAGATAAGAACAGTCTTGCAACTACCGTTCTTCCCTTTCCAGTAATGTGCCTTGTGGCATTTGGCTATGTGCTTATTGGTGGAAAAAATGATTTTGGTCAGTTCTATTGTCCACAGACATAATTAAGAGGAATAGAGAAGCTCCCTTATCCCAGTTGAATTCATGCACCATGCTAAGCTATAATGATGTGAGGTTGTCAATGTTGGATTATGCTATAATGTGTCACATGAACAAAGCCCATCGTGGCTTCAATAACAAGTAGTGATGAAAAACATTGTGAGACAATATGATAATCCAGTCACATTAATCCACTTCACCCAAAGTTCATAACTTTCGCTGGCTTCTGGATCACATCAGATTATCCAAAGCATGTTGAGGGCTCCACTTCAGAAATGTGTGTAGACAGGAGAAGGGATTTAAGGGGATAGAAGGCTCCTGCAGGGCTTAAGACATTCATGTTACCTTCCAGTCCCTCTCCCAACCCCAAGATAGAAAACTGGGGTGGATAAAGATTCTGGAAACCCTGAAATAATTGCCGGTGGACCATACGGTTTACGTCAGTTCCTTAATTCAATATTTTTTCCCAACTTACACCCTGCAGATACCTTGTTCTTAAACATTTCTAACTGGATGTTATAAACGGATGCTTGGGTTCGACTGGGGTATCCCAACCTTGGGAATTTTTGAAGTGTAGACTTCAACTCCCAGAATTCCAGCATGACTATTAAGAGAATTCTGGGAATTAGAGTCCGTGTTCCTGGAAATTTCCAAAGTTGGGAAACACTGGGCAAGATTGACTTATGGGCTCTCCAGGGTTTCACAATGGGAGATCTTCTCAATCCTTCCTGGATAAATCAAGTCATAAATATGAAAGTATTGCTTGCAAAATGGAGGCTACTATTAAGCTTCAGCCTGTGTGTCTATGGAGATTCTCAGTCAACCTGGCCATGGTTGTCTCAAAGGTGCTTTTTTCAAAGGGCAATTGGACTTTCTTGTTTTTCCTCGAAGATGTTTCACTTCTCATCCAAGAAGCTTCTTTGGTTTTAACTGAACCGGTCAGAACGGAAGAAGCTTCTTGGATAAGTAGCAAAATGTCTTCAAGGAAAAACAAAGGAAGTCCAGTAGCTTTTTGAAAAAAGTACCTTTGGGACAATCGTGACTGAAAATCTCCAGTCTCCAATCTTCTTGGTAGAAGTACCAAGACTGAAGGCACAAGAAATACTAAGGGTCGAAACTAGACTGGGAACCAGTGGTGGGATTCAAATTTTTTTACTACCGGTTCTGTGGGCGTGGCTTGGTGGGCATGGCCATGTGACTGGGTGGGTGTAGCTTTTTTTTTTTTGCTTTTTTGCCACCCTCACCCATTTTGGGAGTTTCCTAGCCTCAGAGGAGCCTCTTTGGGGGGGGGGTGTTTTTGGTCCCCTAAGGCTCTTCTCAGACTCAGGAAGGAAAAAAACAGAGCATGGGAGGGGCGCACAGCACCCCTCCAAGCTCCATTTTGGGAGCTTCCTAGCCTCAGAAGAGCCTCTGAGGGGGGCGTTTTTGCCCCCCTAAGGCTTCCCTCTGGGGCTCTGGGAAGCAAAAAATGGAGGTGGGGGGCTGAGCTTCTCCTTCCATTTTTTGCCTTCCTGGGCCTCAGCAAGGGGAATCACAGCTGATCTATGCACAGCTGATTGTCGGGAGGGGAAAAAAGGGAAATACCCTAGGCGAATGTCAGGCAGGCAGGTAAGCGAGCATTGGGCAGGAGGGCGACCGGATCGGGGGTGTGGCCAGCCAGAACTTACTACCGGTTCGGCGACCCATGCCAAATTCCTGCTACCGGTTCGCCCGATCCAGTGCGAACCAGCTGAATACCACCACTGCTGGGAACGCAATCAAATATAATGGAAGGAGACTATGATTAATTACTTTTTGAGGGGAGGGGGTTCATTAAAATTCTGTATGTGGGCTGCTCAACCCCATGAGAGAAGTCCTAGTTGACCTTGACTGATCTTGAAAACAGGATCACTTCTAATTAGTATTTGGAGGGTAGACCATCAGGAAACTTGAGATCTTAGTCAAGAATTGGAACTTGAAACTGTCTTTGAATAAGGTGATGGCAACAGTCCTGATGTCTGAAGCTGAGCTGGTTTCAAACAAGAGTTTATTTTCTTTTATTTGTCAGTATCATAAACTTGATAGATGCCTTTGGCAGAATCTGTTCCATTTTTATGCCTGTGACTTGTTATTCCCAAAGCCAAAAATGCTTTTACAAACACATCTGTTCTCTCACCTGCTGTTATTTTCCCATCTCTAGCTTGGTCCTTTGCTAATCTAGTTAGTCAGTTTCTCTTTTAACTCCCTTAGCAGGATCCTTCAACTCATTTCCTTCCTGTTTAATTTTTAAATGAATATAGATATCCTCTGTTTTTCCTTGTCCACCTCCTTCTCTGACATCAGAAACCCAAGCTCTGACATAAAGAAGATCCAGTTTCTTCTTGACTCTAACGATGCAGCTAACTGCATTTGCTGCAAATGAATCCAATTTGTAGAGATGTGTTTTATATGACATAATATGCAGTTTCATCCTATGCTTGCTTAACCGAAGTCTTTTTAAGTGTAGTGGGTATACTAGCAATGAGCAGGAACGGGGATTATACTGTTAAGAGAAACCAGAAACCTCTCTGAGATGCTGGAGTTGACTGTCTTGCTTAGCAAAATAACAGCATTGGAAGGGGCCTTGGAGGTCTTCTAGTCCAACCCCCTGCCTAGGCAGGAAACCCTACACCACTTCAGACAAATGGTTATCCAACATCTTTTTAAAAACTTCCCATGTTTGTTTGTTTGTCTGTTTGTTTTAGTTTTATATACCGCCCTTCTCCTAAGAGGGACTCAGGGTGGTTTACAGGGCAATAAAAACATACAATACAAAAATTAAAATAAAGATTAAACTCAAATTAAGCCCCACCAACATTAAGTTTTGAAAATTTAAAAACGATAGTTTAAAAACGATAATTCCAATCAGAAAATTAAAATTATTTCTCATGGGGATAGATCGGCTTGGAACATTCACAACTTCTGGAGGCAAGTAATTCCACTGATTAATTGTTCTAAATGTCAGGAAATTTATCCTTAGTTCTAGGTTGCTTCTCTCCTTGATTAGTCTCCATCCATTGCTTCTCGTCCTGTTTTCAGGTGCTTTGGAGAATAGCTTGATGCCCTGCTCCTAAGAATGAAACAAAGATCCATGATGTTCTATCCCACCCTTCTTTGGATGCTGTCTCAGCCTTTTCCTAATGAGCTTGCTCTATGGAAGAAGACTGAGAGAAGCCTTCTCCTGTTTTCCTGGCCAAGAATTCCCCCAGGCTAGGTAGATCTCCATGCAAACCATGGGGAGTCTTACAGCTCTTTGGGCACTCCATCACAAAGACTTCACATTGGGTCTCATCAAGGGGTCCCCCAAATGAGCTCCTACAGTTTGGATTGGGGGTAATGTTATAGTTGGTGCACCAAAGAATCTTTCATGCTCCCTGAACAATCTCCTAGGCTGGGCAGCTCCTTCTCAAGTTGCATTGAGTCACCTGACTGGGAAAAGGCAGTCTGATTTGGAAAAAATCTCCCTTCTCTCTGTTGGCTCCTGACCATTTCCAAGCTGATAAGAGGCTCACAAAAAAGCCAGACATGTGAAAACATGTATGCCACTTTATATACTGCACTAGTGAGTCCACACATGGAATACTGCATCCAGTTTTGGTCACCACAACACACGAAAGATGTTGAGACCCTAGAAAGAATGCAAAGAGCAACAAACATGATTAGGGGACTGGAGTCTGAACCATATGACGAACAATTGAGAGAACTAGGCATGTCTAGTTTAACAAAGATAAGAACTAGGCTATCAGAGACAAGAGGGGTCAAGCTATTCTCCAAAGCACACGAGGGCAGGACAAGAAGTAACAGGTGGAAGGTCATTAAAAAAAGATTCAACCTAGAACTAAGAAGAAATTGCCTGTCAATGAGACAATTAATAAATGGAACACAAATGGTGGGTACGCTATTACTGGAGGTTATCACAAGACAGCTATTTGTTCAGAATGGTATAAGTTCTTCCGCAGGCAATTGGACTAGAAGACTTCCAAAGTCCCTTCTAACTCTGTTATTCTATGTTCTTCATTCCTGTGTCTTGCCTTCTTCCCACCACTTCTGAGCGATAAGAAGCGGTGCAGTGGTTAGAATGCAATATTGCAGACAAACTCTGCCCACAGCCTGGGGTTTGATCCTGACAGGGCTCAAAGCTGGTTCAGTCTTCCATCCTTCTGAGGTTGGTAAGATGAGGACCCAACTATGCTGATCTTATAAACCCATGAGTGTTGTAAAGCCCCATGAAGTAGTATTTAAGTGCCATTGCATTAAGTGGGTCGGTGGCATGGGGGCAGGAAATCCTCAATGGCACTGACTTTCCATTGGATCTCCAGTTGGCCAACAGTTGAGAGAGACCAGCAGGTAGAAAGCACATACCCTTTCCTGCTATGTCAGCCTTTTTAGCAGGAAGTGTACTTTAGAAGCTGTAGTAGACTATTGTGGTATAAAAACTTAGGCCCTGAAGGCCATATCAAATGCTTCGCCAGGCCTTCCATGTCATTACATTTGGAGAATGAGCTGATTTCTGAGTAGAAATGATTACACACAAAGCATTTTCCCTCCAGTGAACTTTAGGGCATGATAGTGAGACACTGGGAACCAGGGAGGAGGGGAAGAGGAAGAATTCAGCGGGCATATGAAGGGAGAGCTTAGTTGAAGTGGGGGCCATGAGAGGAAGTGTTTGAGAGATTCAGCCTTAATTGGCTTGTTAGAAGCCGTCCTGGGAACTTCTACAGTCCTGAAGTTTCTACAGGATTATGTTTTTACCCCTGACTAAGATTAAAGATGTACTTCAAAATCTGTGCAATCCTGTCTTCTTGAGTTTGCCAGCTAAATGAGCCATAATAGGTATAAAGGAAATTTGTTTTTAGGATGTTAGGGAAATTAGTTCGCTTAAACAAAGCAGTTTTTCAAAAGAACTTCAGTCAAGACACATGACCTTCTTGCTTCTAAGACCAAAAGGAAGATTCATGATGTTTTGTCCCAATCTGCTTTGGAAGCCTTTTCCCACAGTGTTTGCCCTAGGGAAGAAGGCTAAGAAGAGTCTTCTCCTGTTGTATTGGCCAAAATTTCTCTCAGGCTAGGTATATCCATGCAAGCCATAGGAAGTCCTGTAGTTCTTCAGGCACATCATCCAGAAGTGGGATGCTACCAGTTTGCCTCAGTTCTGCTGAGCCAGTAGCACGGAAGATCAGCTGAGACTGAACTGGTTGATTTATTTATTTATTTATTTATTTGGTCAATTGCTTACAAGATAAACATAGTTATAAATACATGGATACATATAAGAAAAATAAAAAGAAACAATAGGACAGGGACGGTAGGCACTTTGGTGCGCTTATGCACGCCCCCTACAGACCTCTTAGGAAAGGGATGAGGTCAATAGTAGACAGTCTAAGGTTAAAGTTTTTGGGGTTTGGGGAAGAAACCACAGTCAGGTAGAGTATTCCAGACATTGACCACTCTATTGCTGAAATCGCATTTCCTGCAATCAAGTTTGGTGCAGTTTACCTTGAGTTTGTATCTATTGTGTGCTCTTGTATTGTTGTGGTTGAAGCTGAAGTATTCATCGACCAGAAGAACATTGCAATGTATGATTTTATATACTATACTTAGATCGGACCTAAGGCAGCGTAGTTCTAGGTTTTCTAGGTCTAGAACCTCAAGTCTGGTGGCATAAGGTATTCTGCAATGAGTAGAGGAGTGGAGAACTCTTCTTGTGAAATATTTCTGGACTTTCTCAACTGTGTTAATATCAGATACGTAATGTGGGTTCCAGACTGGTGAGCTGTATTCAAGTATCTCAGACGATCTGCTGTTGGGCCAACCTGCCTGTCTGGACTCCCCTACTGACCTTTAATTCCTGCTTTTGAAGCACAGCTACTTTGCACAGCACAGCAGATTGCTGCGTGTCAGCTATTGAAGACACAAGGAGTGTGTAGGTTTGCAAGAGATGAGTAGGAAAGCCTCTGCGTGTGTGCAAAGTGCGCGTTTAGTGTGTGCATGCATGCAAAGTGTGTGTTCACACGCAAAGCGCTTCCACCCAGCCACGCCCACTGAACTGGTGGTAAACCACTTTGAAACCCACCAGTGATGTCATAAAAAATGTCATGTTGCTTTACTGAGTGTTCTTCCAAATATTTTTGAAATCTGTACAGATTCTCAGTCATCCAGGTCACGGTTGTCCCAAAGGTGCTTTTTTCAGGAGGCAACTGTTTTTTTTCCCTTTGAAGATGTTTCGCTTCTCATCCAAGAAGCTTCTTCAGTTCTGACAGGATAGTGGGGGAATGGAAGGATTTATCGCTCAGGTGACCCTGAAGACACAAATAAGCTTCCAAGTGCTTCAACAACCAGTGGTGGGATTTTTACTCCAGTTCTGTGAGCATGGCTTGGTGGGCATCACTTGGTGGGCGTGGCAGGGGAGCCTAACCAATGTCTCCCTTTAATGACAGACATTTGGGGCTCAATTGGGGTTGTAAGTCGAGGACTTCCTGCACTGGAATAGTTGTCCTGAGCTAGCGCTGAACCTCATCGTATTATCTGGCTCTGCGGGTTCCAAAATAACACCGGCCTTTTATTCTGCCCTTTTCTGCAACGAGCGCTAAACATCCATCTTGTGGGAATGCAGGCTATAATTGAGCTGTCATTTCTGTCACTGGCCTAAATCAGGATCCTGCATGGTTCCTGTTTGAAATCTGAGGCCCCCTCTTAACAGCGGCCATCAGCAAGTGACCTTTCCAGTTATGGCCCTCTCTTCTTTGATGGAGTGTCCTCAAGCCTTCCCTTTCCATTATAGGAATGGTCTGTCCCTCCAGTAGACATCGGTGGTGTGTCTTTCCCCGCCCCACAAATCTTATTTTTGCCCCAGTTACAAACACAAAGTGAAAATTACAGCCACCTGCGGCTTCTGAAGAATGAGAGTGGGACATTTCCCGCTGCAAGCATGGAGAAACTCAATTAACGCCATGCATGATTAGCAACGGTTCAAGTAAACACCGATTTAAAGAGTGATGTGGCAGCTGACCCTTTTTCCCCCTGTGGGGCCCATCAAGAAAATCCATGGCATTTTCTCTGCGGGTATCAACCTATACTTTTGAGCCGAGGCATCTAAATATATCTGAATGGACCTAATGACACTCCGCCTCCAGGAACGGAAAGTAGGATAAATTGGCATTGTCTGATTTCTAATGTGCATAATGAGACCTTTGTTTTATCAAAAAGGAGATGGGGAGGGCCCAGATAATATGTTGCTTGAAACAAAGAACAAGAATAACAAGAGTTGGAAGGGACCTTGGAGGTCTTCTAGTCCAACCTTGAATGGGAGACCCTATACCAGGGGTGTCAAACTCAATTTCATTGAGGGCCACATCAGGGTTGTGTTTGGGGGGTGGGGGCATGGCCAGGATGGGACTCAACTTGTGTCAGGGGCGCCTGTGGTGGCCCGAGTTCTCTGCCAGCAAAAATGGGCTCCCGAGCTCCGTTTTTGGCTAGGACAGCCTCCTGCAACCCTCTGCCAGTGAAAATGGAGCTTGCGCAGCCCTTGTGAGCTCTGTTTTCACTGGCAGAGGCATTGCGGACCAGTCCTTCACTGTTTTCAGAGCAGTCCCGCGGGCTGGATCTAAGCACCTTGCAGGCCTGATCCGGCCCTCGGACCTCGACTTTGACACCCCTGCCCTACACCATTTCCGACAAATGGCTGCCCAGTCTCTTCTTAAAAACCTCCAGTATTGGAGCACCCACAACTTCTGAAAACAAGCTGTTCCACTAGTTGATTGTTCTCAACATTAGGACATTTGTCCTTAGTTCTAGGTTGGTTCTCCTAGATTAGTTTCCACCCATTGCTTCTTGTCCTTCCCTCATGTGCTTTGGAGAATAGCTTGACTCCCTCTTCTTTGTGGCAGCCCCTGAGATATTGGAACACTGCTATCATGTCTCCCCTAGTCCTTCTCTTTACTGGACTAGATATATTCAGTTCCTGCAATTGTTTTTCATACATTTTAGCCTCCAGTCCCTTAATTATCTTTCTTGCTCCTCTCTGCACTTTTTCAAGAGTTGGATCACGTTCTAGATGGCAGCTTCTCTCATTCTTTGAACAGAAAGCTGAACAGACCAGTGGTGGGATTCAAGAAAAACTTACCACCAGTTTTGTGGGCATGGCTTGAGGTGTGTGGCAGGGGAAGGATACTGCAAAATCCCCATTCCCTCCCCACTCCAGGGGAAGGATACTGCAAAATCTCATTCCTTCCCCACCCCACTAACCTACTTTCCAGCTCCGTTCTCCTGTGCAGGGCAACAAAAGAAGACTCAGCCGATCAGCTGGGACTCTGGAGGCAGAGAAGAGATGGGTTGGCGGGGCCGGTCAGAGGTGGTATTTGCTGGTTCTTCGAACTACTCAAAATTTCTGCTACCAGTTCTGCAGAACTGGTCAGAACCTGCTGAATACCACCTCTGGAGCAGACTGTTAGTTGAAGGCTACACTAAGAAATAGAATAGAGACTACATTAATATAAAATTGAAACCTGAAGTTTTTCCTTTTACAGTTACTGGATAAGGAGTTGGAAAAAAAGATTTGGAACTTAGTTATTGCATTGGCTGCTTGCAGTGAAAATTCTAAATGCACAGAGATGGAAAGATACGTCAGTCCTCACAATGGAAGAATGGATGGAAAGAGCAATGGAGCCCGTAGAGATGGCCAAATTGATTGTTAGGAAAAATAATATATCCAATTTTGTCTGTGGAGAGTCTCAATTATCCAGGTCATGACTGTCCCAGAGGTGCTTTTTCTAAAAGGCAACTGGACATTATTTTTTTTCCCTTTGAGAATTGGATGACAAACATTTTCAAAGAAACAAAAAACAAGAAAGCCAAGTTGTCTTTTGGAGAAAACACCTTCAGAATATACCCAATTTTGTTTCTACTTGGAACCCACTTCACGACTTTGTGCTCAAAACAAAAGAAAAAAGAATTGTTGACTTTGGGTTTTAATGCAGTTTGTTGTTATGGAAATGGCTAGGACTTGTTAAATTGGTAAAATAAAAAGTTGAAGCTGTAATTTTATATCCTACTGCAGTGAAAAATACTGGAAATCAATGTTTTTTTTCCCTTTCACCCTATGCCTCTCCTCTCCTTCTCTTTCCTTTCCCTACTTCCTTACACTCATTGTTTTCATTTGTATTTTGTATCATGATAATCTTAATAAAATTCTAGAGAAAAAAAATAAAAATAAAAGACAGACTGCAATACCACGCAGCGGCTTTCTCTTCCAAATTCTTGCTGCAACTGCTTCATGAGTTGATTACCCACTGTGTCTAATGGAAGCAGGCTAGCTTTAACCCTAGAATCCCAGAATTATACCACTGGAAGATACTGTGGGGCCCTTGGTGCTCTCTGAGCTTGGTTATTTTCATGCAGACATTTTATTACCAGTATATAAAATGAAAGCAAGCCCCTATCACTGCCTATTAGAACTGATGATGTTACCTAGTTTGGCTAATGAAACGCCTGCATCAAGGTCATACGTCATTTTTTCTGTACCGTTGTAACTTCGAACGATCACTAAATAAGCTCTTGAAAGTCAAGGACTAACCTTGCTCTCATCCCCAGGTTGAAGACAGTGATTTCAGAAGTTGCTTATTATTCTGGACATAGCTGGATGGTATAAAAGATATTCCGCCGTCGTCAAAAAGGGTAGCTTTGCATCCAGTTTGCCTCTCCCACGGGGTGGCCATGAGTCACAGCCCCGTCAATAGTGATGCTCTTTGTATGTTGCTTGCTTTATTTTAAAATCAGGGGCTGGCAAAGCTTTGAACTGAAAACACAATTTGAAGTTGAAATGAAAACACAGTTGTAAGGAAAATTACTTCATCTGCGTGCATTTACAGATACAGATTAACAGAGTTGGAAGGGATTTTCTAGGTCATCTAGTCCAACCCCCTCCCCAAGCAGGGGACCCAACACCATTTCTGACAGATGGCAGTCCAGTCTCTTCTTGAAAGCTTCCAGTGATGAAGCTCCCACAACTTCCAAAGGCGACTTCTGTTCCATTGGTTGATTGTTCTCACTGTCAGAAAATCTCTCCTTATTTTCCAGGTTGAATCTCTCCTTGATCAGTTTCCATCCATTATTCCTTGTCTGGCCTTCAGGTGCTTTGGAAAATAGCTTGACCCCTTCCTCTCTGTGGCAAAACCCTGAGATATTAGAAAGCTGCTATCATGTCTCCCCTGGTCCTTCTTTTCATTAAAATAGACATACCCAATTCCAGTAACCGTTCTTCATAGGTTTTAGCCTCCAGTCCCCTAACACTCTTGGTTGCTCTTCTCTGAACTTCTTCTAGAGTCTCAACTTTGACGAATGTATCTTTTCTTTTATGTATACTGAGAGCATTTGCACCAAGACAAATTCCTTGTGTGTCCAATCACACTTGGCCAATGTGATGACCCAGAGTGTATCAGAAATATAACAAAAACCAAAACGTAAATAAAAGTCCTTTAATGCCTTCAACTTGGCTTCACTGTTTAATTGTTCACAGTGGAGGACTAAACCATTTTCAAAATAACATTTCAAAGGTAAGAAACACAGTTCAAATTCAAAGAGCCGATAATGAAGCAAAAACCAAAACCAAACCACACTGAATAAAGTTCCAAGACAGACCAGGATAGATAATTGCCAACTTCAGGAAGATAACCAGGTACAGTCCTTTGGAAGAATGCCAACCAAGATAAACCTTCTTTAGGAATAAAACACTAAATTGTCTCCAGCTACTGTTAGCACGCAGGTCCAAACTCTTATGCAGATCTCACACCTGCAACCCATGAAGAGGATCATGGCCCTTTCCTCCCGAGTAGACCACATTTTACCCTGATCCTCTCCTCCCTGCATGCCCTAGTATGGATAGGGGATGGGCCTGGGTCCTCCTCTGACTGCTCAGTCAGTCTCCACCAGGGGCATGACAGCCAATAAAGAATTCTATTCTATTCTGTTCTGTTCTATTCTAGTTCTATTCTATTCTATCTTTTATATAGTGTGGTGACCAAAACTGGATGCAATAGTCTAGGTGTGTTTCCCTGAAGGGAGCAGGATTTTCATTTCCCCCAGATTTTTCTCAAAGCTTCTAAGAAATATTCTGGCTTTGCAAAGTATCTTGTAACATCTTGCTGAGTGTTAGACAAGCATTTTTCAAACACATGGATTGAAAGTTGCTTCCAGATGGACATTTCTTGGTTCATTTGACATATTCAAATCTTCCCAACCCCGCCTCCCTTTTAAAAAAAAAAGTCATATATAATCATATCTTGGAGGTTGTCCGGGGAAGAAAAGCTAAACATTTCTTTTCTCATTTTCTAATCCTTCTGCCCCAAATGTTCTCATTCATCCATGCAGCATGCATGACATTTTGTCTTCCACACTTTTTGAGGTGTGGTTGTTGTTGTTTTTTAACCTCCTGGAATTAAGATATATGAGGTGGAACTCAAGGAATGCCTTGGTGAACATTCTGTCTGAATTTAATTATATTAACAGAGGATATGACAAGATTGAAAAGAGATGGGCACAGCAGATGCCGGAAGATTTGTCTATGCAAAAACAAGGGTATTCTTAATCCTACTTTGTGATTACTTAGAGCTGCATCTCCAAAAGTACATGCTGATTGTACAGGTTTTCTTCTGGCACCAGTAAAGAGCCATGGCTAGATCTGAATTCGGATGAGAAATATCTTTGCTTATAAACTTGAGCGCTTCCTGCATTCAGCTAATCAACAAAGATTATTATTTATATCTTTTTATTCATTCCTCCACATTTGAGCCCAAATTTTCTGTTGCTAAGTGAGATGTTTGTTAAGTGAGTTTGTGCCTTCCTCAGGCTCCGGAGGCTTTGCTTGACCCTCCGGGAGGGCAAAAACGGCCTCGCCCGGGCTCTGGAGGCCCTCCGGAGGCTGGAAATGGGCCTGTTTCCGGCCTTCTGGAACTCCTGGGACAGTGGTGGGACTCAAAATTTTTTTTACTACCAGTTTGGTGGGCGTGGCTTGGTGGGCGTGGCATGGGAAGGATACTCTAAAATCTCCAGTCAGAAATGGTATTTGCCGGTTCTCTGAACTACTCAAAATTCCCACTACTGGTTCTCCAGAATACTGCTGAATACCACCTCTGTTCTGGGAGGCCCATTTCCCCACTCCCGAAGCCTCAGCGCGCACCCTGCACTTACCTGCATCCAAAACTGTCCATGTGGAGACTCCTGGGAAGGGTGGAGTGGGAGGAGTTGGAGGGCGGGGCCAGTCAGGGGTGGGATTTGGTGGTGCGCCGAACCAGCCATAATGTTAGCTGAACCTGGGCAAACCCTTAGTAGCCCACCCCTGCATATCTCTATCTCTAGTCTGTGCAAGAAGGGAGGGTTTTTGTGTAAATTGGGGCATCTGTGCATTATAAAAACCAAGGAAAACCAAAACCTAGATAATTTAATAATAATAATAATAATAATAATAATAATAATAATAATAATAATAATAATAATTTATTAGACTTGTATGCCGCCCTCTCTCCCTAAGGACTCAGGGCGGCTCACAGAATAAAATACAATACAATAAATTACTTAAAAATAATTAAATAGTACAAGCCCAATAATCATTAAAACTAATTAAAATTACCTTAAAAAAGACCCCCCCATTGGTTCAGTCCAGGCCGGCCTGTTGAAACAGACAGGTCTTCAGCTCACGGTGGAAGGAGCGGAGATCAGGGGCCAAACATTACTGATGATGTTACCTAGTTTGGTTAATGAAACGTCTGCAAGAAAATAATCAAGGTCAGAGAGCACCAAGGACCCCTCATTTCAACCCTGAGCTGCAATTATTCTCCTTTATTAAAAACCTAGATTTGGGCCATAACAGTATAGCCTTATTTAAATTGTTTTGTGTGTGTGTGTTTGTGTGTGTCTGTGTCTGTGTGTTGGGATTAAAATACCTTGTTTATCTTTGCAACAGCATGATTCACGATCCAGATATTATATTTATGGAATGGAAAGACCTCAAAATAAGGGGAGTTTCTACTCACGATGTACATAGAAAGGGATGAATCAAGAATTATATAACGTACCAAGCCACTGTGTACTGCCTAACTTCTCACGTCTCACAAGGGGGAAAAAAGGCTTCTTTGATACATGGCTTGTACAACAAACCACAGGTTTTTTTAAAAAAATGTGGTTTATTTTTTAATCAGATTATAAGCCAGACATGAGGCCTAACCAGTTGAATACTTTCTGTGTTTATGCACAGATCCAGGCCTCCCCAGAGTAGAATAGGCAATATGTAGCTCAATCAAATCCCAGTGATTCCAATAAAAGGAGAAAAAAAAAACTTGGGGCAGAAATGATAGAGGCGTCAATGTGTCTCTATCATTTCTGCTGCAAGTTATTTTTCTCCTTTTATGGGAATTACTGGGAATTGAACCTATATCCTTTTGTGCACAGAGCAAGGATTCTTTGACTGAGCTACATATGCCCTATTGTACTCGGTGGTGGTGGGTTTATCTGTGCATAAAGGCCCATGTAGATCTGTTGCCAGTTTAATGCAGTGGTCAATTTAAGCATGGCCGAGGAATTCTGAGGGTTCCCCCACATCTTAAAGTGGTCAAATTTGCAAAACACTAGTTTAATGTAATGAGATTCTAGGTGCACTTCCTAAATATGGTTAAAGTTTTTATGTTTTGCACAAACTGTCTCCAACACAGTTTCAACACAGAATAACAGAGTTGGAAGGAACCTTGGAGGTCTTCTAGTCTAACCCCCTGCCCATGGCAGGAGACCCTATTCCATTCTTGACAAATGGTTGTCCAGTCTCTTCTTAAAAACCTTCAGTGATGCAGCATCTACAACTTCTGGAGTCAAACCATTTCACCGGTTTACTGTTCTCAGTGTCAGGAAATTTCTCTCTAATTTTAGGTTGGATTCTTCCTCTTCCCTTCTCAAAAAGCAGTGGCTTATTTTTGGCAGGGGAAATACTTCCCCATAAAATAGCTAAAGGATGTCACATCTCAATCTAGCTTGGAAGTTGCTCACCCTGATGCGAGTCTTATTTTTTGGAATGATTGCTCACTGCTACCAAAATACAACTTTCCGCCTACGCCCCTATCACTGGCTTCCTTTTGTGCGGTTTAAGTGTGTTTGTTTTCCTCCATTGTGTGTGTGTGTGTGTGTGTTTTGTTTTGCTATTGACTCATGCCCAGGTTCTACCTCTGACTCATCCATGGTCTTCTTGCACTTGTCTCCTGAACAAACCCTGCAAAATTTTAGAACAAAACGAAGCGTGTTACATCGGGCTGCAAAACACAACCCCAATCTCAGTTGCATAACCTATGGAGGAAATGGTGTGAGCTGTTCTAGCCATGGAAGAATGTTTTCACAACTACCTCCCTGGAACAACATGCAGCTGGATGAGAAGAAAACAGAAAGATATTAAAAGTGTGGGGAGGAAAAGTCAGCTAAACAACTCAGCTTGAGAAATAATGTCACGGTTGCTGCATGGCATAATCTGTGCAATATTATGACATGTTTCCAAAGTCGGCAAAATTAGGTGAAGAGTTAGAATTAGTCCAACTCCCCCCCCTTGATATGGATAACAATAATGAGCCCTGTGTGACAGTTTTTGTACATTTGAATTCAACCTAGCTAGCATTTTCAATTAAAAAATATTTCTAATTGTGTACCACAATTTTGAGCAAGAAAGTGCATATCATTCAGGCATTCTATTGAAAGAATAGAATAGAATAGAATAGAATAGAGTAGAGTGGAGTAGAGTAGAGTAGAGTAGAGTAGAGAAGAGATTCTTTATTGGTCAAGTGTGATTAGACACACAAGAAATTTGTCTTGAGAAGATTAACAGTAATAGTAGTGCAGACTTTGTAAATAGTTGGACAGTATTGACGGAATTATTTGTTTAGCAGAGTGATGGTGTTTGGGAAAAAATGTCCTTTTGTCTAGTTGTTCTGGTGTGCAGTGCTCTATAGCGTCGTTTTGAGGGTAGGAGTTGGAACAGTTTATGTCCGGGATGTGAGGGGTCTGTAGATATTTTCACAGCCCTCTTTTTGACTCATGCAGTATACAGGTTCTTGATGGAAGGCAGGTTGGTTGCAATGAATGAAATGAGAACAGAACAGAACAGAATAGCTTTATTGGCCAAATGTGATTAAACTTCCAAGGAATTTGTATCCAGTGCAGAAGCTCTCAGTGTAAGAAACTCTCCTATAGAGGTAAGAAATATAGAAAGAAATAAAAATATCTTTATAAAATATATTAGAATATAAATAAATATATAAATAATATATTGATATAAAATAAAGAAACACAGTTCAAGCCTTCAGCTCACAACCACAATCGAGACCAAAATTGCCATTGCTAAAAAATGTAATTGTTAAGTCAGTTGTTGTCAGCTGTGAACAACTAGAACTCAAGCTAGCTACTTTATTATGTTCTGCCTGTAATACAGGAATCTCCCCAGGCTGGCCACCTTCACTTGGAAATAAATAAATAAGGCTCCTAGGAACTTAGGAGGAGTTGGTCCTTCCTGTTTTGTTTAGTGACACCTGACTAACTCTGCATTTGAGCCCTTTTCCCTGATACGTTGGGTGCTTCCCAACATTTGTGGCCTGATTTTGTGACTTGTTTTGTTAAACGAATCACTGCAATTTTTTTTAGTGCATCACACAGTTGCACACAGTAAACAAATCCCACTTTCTCCTTGACTTTGCTTGATGGAAGTCATCTGGGAAGGTCACAAATGGTGATCACATCAACACCGCATTCCTTATAAATCTACTCCAGTTGCCAATCACCTGAATTTTGATCATGTAACCATGGGGATGTTGTGATGATCTCAAGTGCAAGGACTGGTCATATGGCACATCTTCCAAGGCTATTGTTAACTATGAATGGTCAGTAAATGAATAGTTTTAAGTCAGGGACTATCTGTACTTAATGCATTTCATTACCTCAAATATTAAATAAGCTAACATCACAGAATTGGAAGGAGCTACAGAAGTTGTTGAATTCATTCTGCTCAGGGCTGGCACCCAATTAAGGCATCTCAACTAGTTATCTCTCCAGGGTCATTTGAATGCTTCCGGTGTCTCCTTTGGGAATTGATTCTGAGGTTGAAGCAATCTCTTATTGTCCCAATGGAACCTTCTGAGCAGAACTACTATGTTCCTACATTGGGAATAAGGAAATAAGGAGTCACTTTAATGTGCACCTCTATTCGGAACTTATAATCACTGAGTTGTTTTCAACATACGGAATGCAGGAGTTGTATTTGTGGTAACCTAGTTATTTGAATTAGCCAATTTCCTAGGCCAGAGTTCCCCAACTTTTCTGGGTTGCTGGGAGGAGGGAAAGAGGGCATGGTTTTGTGGGACAGACAGGCGCATGCGTGTGTGTGAGCGTACCTGTTGGTCAAGCAAGTCAAGCCGAGAGCACCAGTGACACTGACATGAGTGGAGCCAGAGCGCTTGCACAAGTGGGGCTAGGAACCCCCATGACTCTTGCGCAAGTAGGGTTGTGCACACAAAACGTGTGCACACCAGGCGGCCCTTCATATGGGCCATTTGCGAATAGGTTGTGGATCAGTAGTAGGCCACGGCCAACAGTTTGGGGACTTCTGTGCTAGGCCACAAAGGAACCCCACAGGCTGGGCTTGAGTAATATATTAAACCACACATACGGCCCCAAAATCTGAGATTCCCGTTAACCAAACTCAGCATGCTGGACAGGCAGATGTCAAGGGATGTTAGCTGTCTGTCAGAGTGTGTTGTGTGAATGCGGACAACAGGTAACATTATGAGGAAAAGCTCATCATCACCTTAAGCCAGTCTGATTTTACAAATAGGCAGCAGAAGGTTTGAAGGAGAGAGCGGTGGTGCTGGCGGCTATTTATATTCTAATTTTAATATCCCTACACTATGCCAAAGCTCAAGAGAGCATGCCTTTTGTGGTGGTTATAACCGAAGGTAAGAAATATGTGAAGCTTTTTCTGAAATTTGATAATGTTCCTGATCTATGCAGGGACATGCCAGCTCCGACTGCATTTAACGGGAGCGTGATTTTATGATAATTTGCCTAGACTTTAATGTTGAGTCGAGTTCTGCTGACACAGAAATGTAACACAGTGGGCATATTGATTTCAAGGTATGGAAAGTTTATTTTCCCTCATTCTGTCTGCCAAACCTTATAGCAGTCATCTAGCATAAATTAAGCAAGTCACTTACCTTTGTAAAGAGAGAGGGAAGAAGGGAGGGAGGGAGGAGGAGAGGGAGGGAGGGAGAGAGAGAGAGAGAGAGAGTTCTCACATATACAAACTCTGTCAGAGAGAGAGGAATTCACATATAAAAAAATCTGTCCATACTGTACTCTCTATGCTTCTATGCAGGCATAAAATCTCATTTGCCATTTTAGGCATGCATATTATGTTTATTTTACACATGCATAAAATATATAAAACACAAATCTTTAACAAGATTATCTAAAAGATGCACCCTCCCTTTTCCAATTCCTCTTCATTTTACCATTACGTCCTTATTCAAATACACACACACTGTCTGTGCATACACAGGTTTAATTAAAAAATGCATTATGCTAATGAGAGACTAGAACAAATTATCATCTCCTCCTCCTCTTCCTCTTCCTCTTCTTCCTCCTCCTCCTCCTCCTCCCAGAGCTGATAGGGATTCCTTGAAAAGAAACAGATGACATGCTATACCTTAACCAAGATGGTTAAGAAAGCACAATTGAATTCACATCATAGGCCGTACCCAAATCATATGCTGGCTTAGCATTGTCAGCATGCTAATGGTTGGATTCCCACAACACAACTAAACCCAATCTCTTTTTATACCTAAGGAAAGACATGCCTTCAAGTATTTTATCATGTAGATATATTATGTATATCAGTACTAAGTAAGAATAGAGTATCAGTACTAAAGTAATGAATGTGTATAAACTGTAATTGTTATTGCCCAAGATATTTGTACCCAGATGACACACTGTTTAAATGGAAGATGGATTGTTTGTATAAAATAAAATAAAATAAAAATAAAAAAATATATATTTTATCATGGCTAGAATCACAATTGCCCACTACTGCATTCTAGGAGTTCTACTGTTCAACATTTAAAGCTTCAAATCATATATGTGTGTGTGTGTGTGTGTGTGTATTTGTGTACACACACACAAAAGAAAGACTGAATTTCTAAGTATTATGTTATTCTCTTAAAAGCTATGCAGATAATCCTCAACTTACAACCCCAATGGAGCCCAATGTTGCTAAGCAAGACAGTGGAAGTGTATTTTATCCCATTTTACAACCTTTCTTGCCACAATTAATTAAGTGAATCACTGCAGTTGTTAAGCAACACGGTTGTTGAGTGCATCTGGCCTTCTCATTGACTTTGCTTGTCAGAAGGTCGTAAAAAGTGATCACATGACCCTGGGACACCATAACTGTCATAAATACATGACAGTTGTCAAGGATCTGAACTTGAAACACGTGACCATGGGGATGCTGCAATGATCATATGTGTGAAAGGCAGTCATAACTTGGAAATACTATAAACTCACCAAATGAATGGTTGTGTCAGCGTTCCAGCACACCTCCATTCCAATCAGTAACTCTGAGACAAGCATAATCTCAAAAGTACCTTTATTAGAATAGCACCTGGCACATCTGTGGAATCTCGAAACTAAAAGTTTTCCGGACTTCCCACAATGTCCCAAACTACAATCCATCCCCTTTTCTCCCATCGTCACATCCCATGGACCAATCACGATCCATCCAAGAGTAAGATCCTTTTTCCATCCTGCGCCACACATAATAACCTTGAACTAACGAAAGAATTTTATTTTGTCTACATAGAACTATTCAATTGAAATCATCCACCTCCCACTTTCTCAAACTATGTGGCAGCATGTAATATGGTTTCCAAAGCTGACAGGTTGAGGACTACCTGTATCGTACATTGTGAGATTTGGGATAGCATTCATTATTTCTAAATTATGTTTTTCCAAAACAATCTCTCTCCCTGTACTTCAAAATACCCCCCTCCCCCTGTTTTCCATAACAGGAGCAGCTGGTGTTTTATTGCAGGTGTCTTCTTGTCTTGTGAGCTTGTTTTCCAGTGGAGAAATCTTTGCGCCTACTGAAAATCAGGATTAGATATGTCAACATCCATCTAGAAGTATTCCCTGTGCAAAATTTTTTTCTGCTATATATTTTGAAGGGGAAAATTCTCCCTTTCTTATGAAGGAAATGGATTCAGATTTCTTCTGAAATAATCTGTACGGAAGGCGAGAACGTTGCAGATACCTCCCCATGTGCCGAGTCTCCCTGCTGATGAGTCACGTTTAATTACATAACCATACTGTAAGTGAATCAAATTAAGGGAAAAAAGAAAAAAGAAATCTTCAGAACAAAACCAAGCAATTTGCTGAACTGACAGGTGTCACAGGTGATTTTAATAATGTAGTTTGGACCTTCTTTAAGCATTAATAGCAATAGCACTTAGACTTATATACTGCTTCACAGTGCTTTACAGCCCTCTCTAAGCGGTTTACAGAGTCAGTTTATTGCCCACAACAATCTGGGTCCTCCTTTTACCCATCTTGGAAGGATGGAAGGCGGAGTCAATCTTGAGGCAGGAGAGATTTGAATTGTCAAATTGCAGGCAGCCGGCAGTCAACAGAAGTAGCCTGCAGTACTGCGCTGTAACCACTGCACCACCAAGGCTCGTTAATTTGCATATGTTGCAGGTAAAGTGGCAAGCAGCTTTGGGGACAGTGTTGATTTATCCTGTAGATCAGGGGTCCCCCAACCCCCAGGCCATGGACTGGCACCAGGCTGCGGCATGCCATAAACCAGGTCGCGCAAACAAGTGAAGTCCCATCCGAGGGATGCAGGCAGCATGCAAAACCACATCCCTCTCTGGTCCGTGGAAAAACCTCTCTCCATGGGACCAGTCCCTGGTGCTCAAAAGGTTGGGGGCCACTGCTGTAGATCATATGGTTGCCATGTCTCTTCACAGTTTACAGGGGAAGTTAATGGTGATGGAGACACCTTGGAAGGGAATAGTCATATTAAGGCTGAAAAATTCAGGACCCTGGACAGTGCATGTTGTTAGGGAGCATGTTTCCTTTGATGACTTGAAGATAATTTGAGCAAATTTATTTTTTTAAAAAAACTTTTATTTATACATTTTTCTTTAATATGCATAAGTGCTTAGTCAACAGTGTATTGTCTGAGTCCATTTACATATACAAACATGTGAGCGCATTTCTCAATAAGGTTTCTGAACCTGGTTTTCATGTCAAACCACCAAATTAAATCAGATAGCAGCAATTTGGTGCATTCAGGAAAAGTGTCTTTGCTTTCTATATGTCAACATTTGTAGTTAGGTGTCCAAATCCATCTTGAAGGTTTCCCAAATGAAATCACTTATTGACTCAAAGGTGCTTTTGAAGAGGTAACTGGACTTTCTTGGGTTTTTTCCTTGAAAACATTTCACTTCTCATCCAAGAAGCTTCTTCAGTTCTGACTTTTTTCAAGGGAAAAAAATATCCCAAGAAAGTCCAGTTGTCTTTTCAAAAGCACCTCTGGGAAAACCATGACTTTGATAATTGAGAATCTCCATAGACAATCCCTCATTAAGTTGAATACAGCCAACTGTTCATATTGGAGCAGCCCCTATTGCACAAACCTACAGTTGCCATAGTAAAATGTAGAGGACTTAGCTGGTTGACTGATGCTACTCCTGTTAACCACTGAGAATGGTTTGCATTTTTCAAAGATTATTTAGGCAGTATGAAGTAGGGATGCAGATGTAGGACTAGGATTGTAGAACCTCAAGTTCAAGTCCATAGTCAGTCAAATAACTCATAATTCTAGGATTTTCAGGGGGAAGTTACAATATTTAATTTATTGGAAAGGCTATCCAATTTCACAAGCGACTTGGGTAAATAGCTGGAAAGTTAATGCTGACAGATTGGTGGGAAAATTCCATGAAAAATATCCACACAAGCCCAAGGTGAATTCTGAGGGTGACAGAGGAGGTTAAAATGTGCATTGTATGATTGTGTTTAACTTAATTTCAATCTTTGTGTATTCTATGTCATTGCAGAAGTTTCTTTTCAAATGAGGGAGGGCAGCCTGTCAAGCGCAAAATTGACATGTGTAGCCATTTTAGTTAGGCTTACTATATATACTTTTTCTTACTTTCCCTTTGGTGATTATGGGGGAAGGGTTTCGGGCTTGCCACATTCCTAAGGAGGGAGGAGTGGAGATAGAGAGAATTGTTTAGGCTAGGTGGTGTTTCTTCCTGTGGGAACACAAGCTGACCATGCTGAGGCCCTTTGAGGGGGAGATTTATGACATCAGGCAACACTGAATTACTTCTATGGGAGAATGTGACTTTTGGAGGTTGTTTCTAACTTCTGATATTGTGGGGTAATTCCGGGTTGTGTCAGATTCAGAATTACAACAGACTTTGCCAATTTGATGCTACTCCAAATAAAAGAAATTATTATGGAAGATGGACTTTGTTCTTTTCTTTTTAAAAGGATTTCATCGCTTGGAAACCTGACAATTGGTGTCTTTGGGAGTAGTTATTTTTTTCTTCTCAACATTAACCTACAGGGTGGCAGTGGAAAGAGTGCAGAAAAGGGCAACAAGGATGATTAAGGGATTGGAAGCTAAAACATAAAGAACGGTTGCAGGAATTGGGTATTAGTCTAGAAAAAGGAAGGGCCAGGAGTAACATGATAGCAGTGTTGCAATATTTGAGGGGCTTCTACAAAGAGAAAAGGGTAAAGCTATTTTCCAAAGCACCTGAGGGCAACAATGGATGGAATCATAATCAAGGAGAGAAGCAACCTAGAATTAAGGGCAAATTTCCTCACAGTGAGAACAGGAATGAAATGGTCTTTAGAGATTGTGGGTGCTCCATTGCTGGAGGTTTTTAAGAAGAGACTGGACAGCCACTTGTCAGGAATGGTATCCTGCTTGGGTAGGGGTTTGGACTAGAAGACCTCCAATGTCCCTTCCAACTCTGTTATCCTGTTATATTATGTGGGTATAAAATGGAGATATCCTTCTATCCTTGCATCCCTGGAAGAAAGGTGAAATTTAAATAAACCACTGATTTTGCAATGGTGGTCAATACAGAATGTACTAAGAGCATCTGTAAAGAAGGCATATGGTATTGCCTTCTCCATTCCCATCAATATTTTGTTTAGCCATAATGTTTATAAATATTTTTTGTGCCAAATTCTCTTGTTGTATTGCCTTATGGTTGTAGTTACTTCCTTCGTTGATTAGCAAAAAGATCAGATCATCCTCAGAAATGGATGCTTCAATTGTCATGATGGAGTTCAGTGCAGGAGATACTTCGGTTTGATTGTGGGGATAGCACAAATGTCACTTCACTTGGGCAAAATTAAGCAGCTATGCATCAGCCTAAGAGCTTTTCCTTAACTGGAATTCCCAGGATAGTTTGAAAAATTATTTTAATTGCATATCCAAAAAGAAGAGAGGGCGAGATCTCCGACTCCCAAATTATACAGGTAGTCCTTGATTTACAACCAGTCGTTTAGTGACTGTCATGACTGTTTTTCACACTTACGCTCATTGCAGCATCCCCACTGTCACATGGTCAAAATCTGGACCCTTAGTCACATCGTGAGACTTTGTCATGAATATCTACCTTTCCGTGCTCACAAGGAACACCAAGACTTGCAACCTGACAGAAAGAGATGCATAAAACAGTTCTAAACTTTGCAAGACACGTCATAGTGACTAGGTTCAAAGTCCCCATTTTCCACAGGATTCCAAGGGATGGGATCTTAAGTTACCAAGTTTTGCTATGTAAGTTGCAGTGCGAAGTTGCCCCAGAAATAAGGACAGCCAAATGAAGCTCTTGAAAAGTGGAGAAGAAGTCATTTCTTGCAGTAATTACATCTCCCAGGGACTGCTCTAAATCAGGACTGGGCTAGGAGGCCCTGGGGAATCATTTCCAGACAGCTTTCTCTAAATAATTGGAGCCATGATAGCTGGAAGCCTTATACCCAAATGAAATGCGCAACTAGGCTTCTGACTTGCCTGTTCTTGATAGGGGTGGCAAGCCATTAAAGAGAACAGACAGCAGTAAGATGCAAAATCAGATTAGTCCCCTGTGCCTCCAGATAAGGAAAATGTATTATTACTGAAATATGGTTGTTTTACAAAGAATTTATCTTAGCCAGGAAAAGCCAGTTATGTCCAATGCTTCATTGGCTGGGATTAGAATTGCTGACCTGATTTGCTGAATCTGATCATTGGCAGGAGAATTTGTAAAGGGTGTTCAGGGAATTTTCTGAAGAATTCTTTGATGAGAAGATAGAACGTCCTTAGGGTATCTCTTCTGTCCTTTGGTGAATAAAACTACATCCTTCCCTCCCCACTTCCAATTAAAAAAAAAGAATGTTTGCAGTGTTCTCTTTGTGATTAAAAAGTATTGTTTTCAATTGGCCTTCTGGGCTATGCTTCTCCTCTGGCTCTACTCAGTAGGAATGCTGACAAATGCATCTCGACAAACCTGCAAATTGCCTACTATAAATAAATCAATAATCAGTAAAGTAAAACAGAGAGTGAGATACTACTGAGTGGAGGCAGCAGCCTGCTGCTAGCCTGGGACTAACAACAGAACTAAATTCTGCTGAGAGAAATCTTTAAAGTCCTAGATGACTGGCCACCCATAGGCCTTCATGGAATTAAATAGAAGCATGCTGTTTTGACCCAGTTCCACAAACATGACAAACCCTCTGATGTGAACTCAATGCCTTTATTAGGAATGCCAGTGGCCCCGGCAAAAAGTTACTCTCGGAGGCTAACAAGTCCATCTGGCTGGAAGATGAATAGTAGTCTGCCACACCTATTCATCTCTGTCCCCTGTCTTTTATCTGCAGAGCTAGGGTGGGGGCTTCCTAGCAGTGGTGGCTCTTTCTTCCCAAGGATCGGCCCATAGATTTCCACTGCTCTCTCTCTCCTCTGCCTTCTGCGCATCCACATGTCAGACACTGGACCCAAATGTTCCTCCTCTTCTTCATCAGCCACCTCCAGACCTGGGGGCTATTGACTCTCCATCTGAGAGCTGATGGATGGCCCAGGGTCTGTCTCTCTCTCTCTCTCCCTCCCTCCGTCCCTCCCCCCTCTCTCTCTGTGTCTCTGTGTCTGTCTCTCTATCTATTTCTCTGCCAGCTCCATTCCCTCTTCCCCCTCGGAGCTCCCAGGTTGCCCTGATGCTGACCCTGATTCCCATGCCTCCTTCTCCTCCTCTGATTCAGCCACTGGGGGGGCCGCCGGCTGACAGGCCACCACACATGGATCTGGGGACCATGGACTGGAGATTTGACCATGACAATCTGGTTGGTCACTTGTACATGGTGCTTTTAGCAATGCAAGCTTCCAAAAATATATATGTGTGAATGCATCCGTGATTCACCACTGATGAAGAACCCTTTCTATATCTAGAAATGTCAGTCTATTGAGGTCAACTGGCCAAATCCCTCAACAAGGGTTGCGCCCTCCCCTTGTAGTTAAATGCATGCATTCAGGGATGGGATTCTACTGGTTCAAACCGGTTCTATAGACCCAGTTGTTATGATTCTGCACAATTTGGAAAACCAGCAAATAGTGCCCCTGGCAGACCCTGCCCCTCTCCTCCCTCCCCTCCCCTCCCCATCCAGTCAGTCCTTATGGCTTGTGCGCCACATTGCATGCATGCCTGACATTGCTGACTGCATTATCTCTTGTCCAGTCACTCCTTAAGGTGACTCCTTTTTTCCCTCCCAATGATCAGCTCTTCCAATGATCAGCTGTGCCGGGATCCCCCTCACTATCTTACTGCTTACCCCAGGAGGCTTCCCTGAGGCCCAGAAAGGGGAGGGGGTGATGCAAAAGAAGAAGAAGCCACACCCACCCAGTCACATAGTCACAGCCATCTAGCCACACCCACAGAACCGGTTGTTAAAAAATTTGAATCCCACCCCTGCATTCATGCATGCATTTGCGTCAGAAGCACTAAGGCGCTTCCAGGGTGAAAAGATTAGCCAGTGATAGCACCATTGCCCAGGGGACCCTTAGTTGAGGGCTCCTTTCATGTCCCCATTAATGAGCCCACCAAAGTGGTACCTATTTATCTACTCATATTTGCATATTTTCAAACTGCCAGATGGACAAGAGCTAAAGTGAATGACGGGAGCTCACCCCATCACACAGCAGCACTCGGGTCTCAAACACAGGCTTGCTGATAGTCAACCCAGAGTTCTAACAATGAGAGCCACCATGCTTCTGCAGTTAAATAGCAAGGGGAGAGTTTTATGGAAGTACATTATCTCATCAGAAGACCTTTCCTAAGCAGCAATCAAACTAAAGCGAAGAAGGAAAGGTATCTAAACCTATAGAGTCCTTGATCATCTCCTGTTTGTTTGTTTGCAGATGTTTCATTACCAAACTAGGTAACATCATCAGTGCAAAACTACCAAGCTCAGACCCCACTGTTCATCCCTGAGCTACAAATATTCTCTTCTCTCCATATCGAAACCTCCTTCCAGATTGTGAGGTCAAATCTTCTAGACTAGAGTGTAGGAAGATGTCTTATCCACCCAGACTTCGAGGGACAATAACTAGATAAACTGGCAGTTTCTTTCAAAGCTACTCTTTCTCAGAGGCCTAATTGCCTTCTTAAGTCCTTAGATCACTCTTCCTCTTTTGTGGAAGACCTTGTGTCTATTTTTTTCCCTTTAAGCCTAACACCCAGCGGCATTTTCCTTTGCTGTGTTGTATGGTAAACTCATAAATAACATTTTAAACATTTACATTTGGTGTCGGCATGCATGTTGCAATCTGGTTAGCACCTCAGAAGGCCCAGAGCTCTTTAAATGGGCTCTCAGCTGCTGGGTTTAAGATGCACTCTTGTCCCTTGGATAGTAAGAAGGTAGAAAGAAGCTTTGTTTCTATAAACCGAACCGAGATGGTGAAAAGAAAGTAGTGGTAGATATTCTACCGCTAGTTTCTTAACATTAGTTTGTTACACTAGCGGTGGTGGTGTCAGTGTTCCAAGTAATTCCTCCATAGAAATTAGAACTCCGAGGCAGGCAGATTCCTCAAAGAACTGTTTTATTGGGTAGATAATATTGGCACAACTGGTGAAGGCACACTCTAAAAGTTCCCATGGCTTTCACCTGATTAAAAGTAACATCGCTCAAAATTGGAAACAGGACACTATCCCCTCTGAGACAGTAATAATAAAGAAAACCCTCAAATGTAATGAAATGGATAGGCTAATGATGATATTAAAAGAGAAAGAAGAGAAAGAGTACTATAAGATATGGAATATCATACAACCCCCCTGCCCTCTTACTTGCACTGCACATGCGCACGCCTCCCAGCTGATTTTTGGCCCATTTGAGTTTGTTTTCACCCTCCTGGGGGCTTGAGGGAAGCCTCTGTAGCCTTTGGAGGCTAAAAAATGGGCCCGTTTTAGCACTTCCAGTTTTGGCACTTCCGGTATTTCTGGAAGGCCTGTTTTTCAGCCCCCAAAGGCTGCAGAGGCTTCCCTCAAGCCCCCGGGAGGGCAAAAAGGGCCAAAAATGGCCCAAAAATCAGCTGGGAGAAACGCATGCACAGTGCAGGTAAGTTTGGCTAGGGCTTGTGTGCCCACACCAATGGCTCTGCCATAGTTCGCCAAGATGGCTCTAAGATCAGCCGTGATCACCTCAAGGTTGACAGCAGGGGTGGGATTCAAATTTTTAACCACCAGTTCTGTGGGCATGGTTTAGGTGGTGGGTGTGGCTTGGTGGTCATGTGACTGGGTGGACATGGCTTGGTGGTCATGTTATTGGCTAGGTGTGTGGCCAACTAAATATCACTCACATCGAGGCACACATCTTCTCACCTGGCCTCTCATGACTGTGGGGATGCTGCAACAGTTGAGATTCAAGGTTCTGGTATTAACATTCAAAGTCCTACAAGGCCTAGGTCCAGGGTATTTATGAGAACGACTCCTGCCAGCATTGAATGCCAACCGCCCTGTACAAACGCACAGACAGGGGCTCCTTGGGGTACCGTCTGCGACTCAGTGTCATTTGGCGGTGTCGGGGGGGCCTATTCTGTGGCAGCTCCCACTTTATGGAATCAGCTTCCCCTGGAGCTCCGTTTGGCCCCTGACCTTCGCACCTTCCGCCATGACTTAAAGACTTGGTTGTTTGGACAGTTCGGGCAGTGCTGACCTCTTGGGGATGGGGTGGCTTTGTTTTAAACAGTTGGGGTTTTAGTAAGAATTTGGCTTGGTCTATTTAATATGGTTTTAGTTAATTAATTTATTGTATGGTTTTAGTTGTGAGCATAGAAGTAAATAAATAAATAAATAAATAAATAAATAAATAAATAAATAAGTGTGAAAAATGGTCATGTCACTTTTTTCAGTGCCATTGTAACTTTGAATGGTCACTCCACACAAGCAAAGTACCAGCAAAGGAAGGGAAAAAAACTCCAGAGACGTTCCAGAGACAGGAAGTCTAGTCCTGCCACGAATGTAATAAGGGTTAATGGTGAGGCAGTTTCTGTAAGCAACACCAGAATGTTTCCTTCCTGCCTTCCTTACAGGATTAGGCCAGTAATTTCTTCTAACAACCAGTTCTCTGAACTGCTTAGAATGTTAACAACCGGTTCTAGCAAATAGGTGCGAACTGGTAGAATCCCACCCCTGGTTGACAGGTGTAACAAAAACAGCCTCATTTTAAAGGTAGGAAATACTATTGTCTGCAGTCACAACTTGGCTAATCCGATCGAATGGGAAGATTCAATGGTAGAAACCCATCTGTTCATGTGGTAGATAAATAGGCACCACTGTGGTTGGAAGATAACAGCATTCCGTGCACTTTAGCATGACCACATGACCATGGAAAAATGGAAATGTCTTCAGACAGCACTGGCTCCCTTGGCTAAGTAGCGGAAGATGAGCATCTTAAATCTTTTCTGTACTTTGTTTCTGTTGATTTCCAGGGGATCTTGCAACTTTTACAAGTTAGGAGAAAAACTAAAGTCAAAATTAAATTTATCAACAGGTGCCACATCGGTCTCAGCTCAGGGCAGGGAGAAAGCACAACCTAATCCAATTAGCCTGCCTGTTATTTTGTAACTGATTATCATCTTTGATTTAGTTGAATGTAAAAACCCATTTCTGTGTTTCGAGTAGCAGATAAATGGAAATGCATCAGTAATGTCATGAAGGTGAATTTATTCTAAAAAGCAGAGAGCAAGAATTTACAAGCCACATTCTTCTTCCGGAAACCAGTTGAATCCGAGATGCAGCTTGTAGCCTGAAGGATTTGTGTGGTTCTTGAGGTTGTCATTGGGGTGATTAGCTGGGACAAACGTTTTCTGGATCCTATTCATCAGTTAGCCTCACATTTACCAAAAGTGGGCTAGAGCACTTTGGAATACATTAGCATCATAAAAACTGGGCCTTGAGATTCAAATTATCCCATTTCTGGCTTTGTTTGATGAAAACCACTAATCTGTTCTTCCTTTCTTTCTGTTCCACAATAAGAGGATGCCATAAGATCTGAGGAAGATGCAGAATCCATGTTCTCATTCAAAATGTTTACAATAGAAGGGAATACATGTAGCTCAGGATTTTTGAACTCTGAAGCCTTTGGTGCTCCAGTGGTGGGATTCAATTTTTTTTTACTACTGGTTCTGTGGGCATAGCTTGGTGGGCATGGTGTGGCTTGCTGGGTGTAGCTTGGTGGGCATGGCAGGGGAAGGATACTATAAAATCCCCATTCCCTCCCCACCCCACTAACCTGCTTTCCAGCTCTGTTCTACTGTGCACGGCAACAAAAGAAGACCCAGCCAATCAACTGGGACTCAGGAGGCAGAGAATAGATGGGGGCGGGGCCAGTCAGAGGTGATATTTGCTGGTTCTCCGAACTACTCAAAATTTCCACTACTGGTTCGCCAGAACTGGTCAGAACCTGCTGAACACCAGCTCTGGTGCTCTCTGGGTTTGGTTGTTTGCTTGCTTCATTACATCAGGGCACAGCATCTGGATAGCAATAGCACTTAGACTTATATACCGCTTTACAGTGTTTTTACAGCCCTCTCTAAGCGGTTTACAGAGTCAGCCTATTGCTCCAACAATCTGGGTCCTCATTTTTCCCACCTCGGAAGGATGGAAGGCTGAGTCAACCTTGAGCCTGGTGAGATTCGAACTGCCAAATTGCAGTCAGCTGGCAGTCAGCAGAAGTAGCCTGCAGTACTGCGCTCTAACCACTGCACCACTGTGGCTCATCAAAAAAAAAAAAAAACCCTAGATCCTCCAAATTTGTATACATCAGCTTCTTACATTCTTCAATAAAATTCTGGAGTGGATAGTCTTCAATCTGACCTGAAAAGACGTTCTTTGACACCAGCAATCTTTTCAAGCTTGAAAGTTTTAAGATGTGCAGACTTCAATTCCTGGAATTCCCCAGCCAAAATGTTGCCTGTCTGTGTGTTTTTGCACTTTAAACATTAAGACACCCTATTTCACACTGTCCTCTATATGACCGTCCCTCACCATGTGGGGAATGTACTCTACAAATTTATTTATTTATTTATTTATTGGTCTTATATGCCACCCTATCTCCCTAGGGACTCAGGGCGGCTCACATAAAAACACTCAATACAAAAGTTTAAAATAATTAAAAGATAATTAAACTAATTAGACCAAATTTAAAACCCCATCAACATGACATTTAAACTAACCCCGCCCCTCAGTCCAGGCCAGTTTGTTTGAATAACCAAGTCTTTAGGCCGTGGCGGAAGGAGCGGAGGTCAGGGGCCAATCATAGCTCCAGGGGAAGCTGGTTCCACAAAGTGGGTGCCCCCACAGAGAAGACCCTCCCCCTAGGGACCACCAGCTGACATTGTTTGGTCGATGGTACCCCAAGGAGGCCCTGTCTGTGGGCACGCACCGGGCGATGGGTATTCGATGCTGGCAGGAGATGTTCCCTTGAGTACCCGGCCCTAAGCCATGTAGGGCCTTATAGGTAAGTACCAGTAATTGTGTTTGGCAATTGTGTGTCAAACTTTGTATTTGCCTTTGAGTTGAGGGTACATTTCTTGCACCTCTCTGTGATGTAACTGTACTTACAAAATCCTTTGGGGGAAATTTCTCCAGGGTTAATATGCTAATGAGGAAGGGCTGCGGGGAAGGGCTGAGGAATTTGGTCAATATCTGTCGGATAAGATGCCGAATTGGGCGGGTTGTCCTCTGATTTGCAGTGGTCTGAGGAGCGGGATACAGGTAGTCTGGCCAGTACGTTCTGGGATGAGTTTGATCCTGTTTCCGAGGATGAAGTGGACGGGATTATGCGGCGCCTGAGTTCCACCACATGTTTGTTGGACCCGTGCCCTTCCTGGCTGTCTTATGCCGCCAGGGAGGTCACCTGCGGTTGGATCCGGGCAGTTGTCAATGCTTCGTTAAGGGAGGGTGTTTTCCCCTCCGCCCTGAAGGAGGCGGTGGTGAGACCCCTCCTGAAGAAGCCTGCCCTGGATCCGACCGTGTTAGATAACTTCCGTCCAGTCTCCAACCTTCGCTTTTTAGCGAAGGTTGTTGAGAGTGTGGTAGCCAGGCAATTTCCACTTTTCCTGGATGAAACGGACTACCTGGATCCGTGCCAATCGGGCTTCCGGCCTGGTTTCAGCACGGAGACGGCATTGGTCGCACTGATGGATGATCTCTGGAGGCGGGACAGGGGTTTTTCCTCTGTCCTGGTCCTATTAGACCTCTCAGCGGCTTTCGATACCATCGACCATGGTATCCTTTTGCACGCCTCGGGGGGTTGGGGTGGGGGCACTGTTTTTCAGTGGCTCTCCTGCTACCTCGTGGCGGTGCAATCGGTGTTGGCAGGGGGCAGAGGTCGGCCCCAAGGGCACTCACTTGTGGGGTCCCTCAGGGGTCGGTCCTCTCTCCCTTTATTTAATATCTACATGAAACCGCTGGGTGAGATCATTCGTGGTTTTGGGGTGAGGTATCATCAATATGCTGATGATACACAGTTATATATCTCCACCCCAAACCAGATCAGTGATGCCCTCTCTGTGATGACTCGCTGTCTGGATGCAGTACGGATCTGGATGGACGGAAACATGCTTCGGCTCAACCCGGCCAAGACTGAGTGGCTGTACATACCAGCATCGTGGTCCAGTTTGGAATGTCCATCGTGACCATAGGGAGTGGTGTTGCCCCCTGTGGATAGGGCAAGGAACCTGGGGGTCCTCCTGGATGCACAGCTCCGGTTGGAGGAGCAGGTGGGAGCCATCAGCAGGGGGCCTTTTGCCCAGGTCCGTTTCTGGACTGCGCGATGCCGCGGTCACTCATGCCCTTGTTGCCGGCACTTCGACTACTACTGCGCTCTCTATTTAGGACTGCCCTTGCATACCATCCGAGACTGCAACTGGTGCAAAATGCGGCGGGTGGTGATGGGAGTTTCCGTTCTCCCATGTTGCCCCCTTCTGCGCAGCCTGCATTGGTTGCCGGTTGCGCCCGGTAATATTCAAGGTTTTAACCTTAACATACAAAGTCCTTCATGACATGGGTCCTCATTACTTAAGGGAGTGACTACTGCCGACATCGAATACTAACCGCCCTGTGCGAACCCATAGACGGGCTCCTTGGGGTCCCGTCGGCCGGGCAGTGCCAGCTGGCAGTCCCCCGACGACGGCCTACTCTGTCATGTCCCTGACCTCTGTAATCAACTTCCCTTGGAGCTCTGCCTGGCCCCTGACCTCTGCACCTTCCGTCGCGATTTGAAGACCTGGTTGTTTAATCAACCCGGGCTGTGACCCTGGGGTGGGGTGGTTTTTTAGAGTTTTAATTTTGGGATTTTAGTGTTAATTCGGCTTAATTTGTTTAATTTGGTTTTTACCTAATTTATTGTTGTGTTGCTTTTAATTTGTAAGTGTCCTTCAGGAGAGGGGGCGGCATATAAGTCGAATTAATAAATAAATAAACAAGACATGAACCAAGTAAGTCCCTGTTGCATCTTTAAGGCACTGGAGCATCAGATTTTACAGACCAGGGACAGTTTCATCAGGTGTGTTGATGTGCGTTGCTAAAAATGTGAGAATGACTTTCAGCACGAGACAATTACTGGATGAAGATCTGTGTGGCTTTGTGGTGAATATGGAGCCACAGATTTGCGTGGTGCAAATGAAATGTACTGTATTTGGGGATTCTACATCAGAAACTGAACTATCGGTAATGAAATGGCAAGGAGAGAGGCAAAAATCAAAGCCCCTCCCCTTCTCTTCATCCTCCCCTCTCCTCTCCTCCTCCCTGTCTCCCCTCCACTTCCTCCCCTCCCCTCTCTCCTCTCACTCTCCTCCCCTTGCCTGCTCCTCTCCTCTCTCCTCCCCATTTTCTCCTCTCCCATTTCCTCTCCAATTCCTCCTGTACTCCCCCTCTCTCTTCTTCTCCCTTACCTCTTCTCTTTCTGTTTATCTATTTATCTGATACCCTGCAGTTTTCTTGGCATGATTTCAGAAGAAGTTTGCAATTTCTGTCTTCCGAGGACTGAAAGAGATTTTTTTGGCCCAAGGTATCCCAGCTGCTTTCATGCCTAGGGTGTGGGAGTAGAACTCTCCCAGTTCTAGCCTGGTGCCTTCACCATTACACAAAATTTCCTCTCAATTAATTAATTAGAATAATTAATAGAGTCACTCATCTCACATCAGTGACTCCAAGCAACAAGCTGAGCTCACACCCGAAACAGCAACTCAAGTAGTATAAAAATATCCCCCCAAGAAACAAATTACACAACATATGGGCAATATCTAAAAAACATCCACTTCTAATCCAAGAACATGAATTAAGCAAATCGATCGACAGGGCTTGCTCAAACTCCTGTCCAAAACGTTCTGGGGGAACTGACAGGTCATTCAAGCTTTTTAAAAAGTAAACAGAGCCACGGCCATCTATATCAGAATCAGAATAGGACAGGAAGGGACCTTGGAGGTCATCTAGTCCAGTGGTCCCAACCAATAGAATACCACCACTGGGAAAGTGGGATATAGCATTAAATGGGATGGGAGCTTCGTCTCCTGCACACACTCTGAACAAGAACAACTATTGTCATGCAGTCTCAAATTGGATTGTCGAATGAAATGCTGCCGCTGCTGTTTGCATTTTTACCACACACACATGTAAGATGTAAGACCCAAATTATTTAATACTCACAATACAGAAACAGGTCTGCTTCACAATTCAAAAGTTTATTAAAGAAAATAAGCGTTTGCAAACGGGCCTTCAAGTCCCTTCCAAAGTGGATTGGGTACAAGAAGAGCAAAATTCCATATTCAAACAATATGTTTATACCCCTGCACAGAACACACCATGCCTAAGAGGCCCTCCCCACACCCCATTATTATAAGATGAGCTAAACTATAGGCTTAAGGGTGAACATGACATTGTTTTCTGTGTCTTGGTGTCTTATCTTGTTTCACTGCTGGGCTTTACCTTGAGAGGATGTCTGTGATGACCCAGGATGGGCTACAAAAGCAACAAGGTCACAAAAACAGGTGAAGTCCCTTTAATTCCTTCAACTTGGCTTCAGAGCTCCAATTATCATTGACTGGAGAAAAAACTCCCCCACAAACAGTTGCGAAAAAGAAGAACTTCTGTTCAAACTCAAAATACATATAAATTATAAATAGAAAAAAACAACACAAACCACACTGAAGCAATTAATGAGACAAGGCAGGATAAGGGCTTGAACACGTCCACAGATATCGAAATACACACACTGGGAAGGACACCAGAACTCAGATAAGAACTAAAAGACTAGAATTATTTCACGCTTTGCTTCCAGCACTGGCCCATGTGCAGTTTGTCCTTTTAACCAGTCCTCCCAGCTCCAGCCCATGAAGAGGATCAGGGCCCCTTCCTCCCCATAGACCACACCATTCACATTTCTCCCTTATCCTCTTCTCCCTGTGTGCCCTAGGATGAAGAGGAGATGGGTCTGGGTCTTCCTCTGACTGCCCAGCCAGCCTGTGCTCTTCCCCAGCTTCCTCCACAACCTCCAGAGCCACACTTCCACTCCCTGTTGGCTGTTCTTCCTTTCCCTCAGAGTCAGACTCCAACAGGGGCATGACAATGTCCTTTATCTTATTTATTTGTTGCCTAGCCCCAGGCAGATCTCCCTGTTTTCCAAGAAGATTGTATCAGTGCTTCATGTAGTTGTAACTGAACACATTTTGGGTTTTAGGGTGGGGGGTTTTATATGTAACAGAAAGAGTAAAGAGGAATCTTCTAGCACAACCATACTTAAAGTACATAAAATCCTATTATAAAAGAGTAACTTATAATATTTTCTCTCACACACAAACACACAGATACCTACTGTGTATTTTTTCTCTCTCCGTAGCTGAGCATCAACATAATCAGCGCTGAGGAAACAGCAGATTAGGGTAGTAACAAGGTGACTGATTAAGCTGGGCAGAGTCTGTAAACAAAATGAATGTATCACAGAATGACAAAAAGTTTCGAGAGGTGGAAGGACACTGAATCTCCCTTCTGTTTCTGACCTGTGCAGAAATCCAAATAACAGAATAACAGAGTTGGAAGGAATGTTGGAGATCTTCGGGGCTCTTCATTATCAAGTTTATTTTGAACCTTGTTTCTGTCTTATAGGATATTAGCAGTGCAACCAAGTTTTCATCTGCAAAATACACTCTTCATTCAAATAATAGTTTTTGTGGTTTGGGGCAGGTGAAATCACAGGTGCCCACCTGGGAACATTATTTTTTTCTTCTGTTACAGAAAAGGAAAAGGTTTCAAATATGTAATGGGTTTGTTGCTTTTGTTGGTTATTTTATCTATATTGTGCCTTTATTATTTTTTATAAATGACTCAAGATGGTAAACATACCTAATATTCCTTCTTCCTCCTATTTTCCCCACAATGACAACCCTGTGAGGGGAATTGGGCTGAGAGAAAATGATTGGCCCAAAGTTACCCTGCTGGCTTTTGCGCATAAGGCGGGACTAGAACTCATGGTCTCCTGGTGATTGGCCCCAAATCACTCAATTGGCTTTTGTGCAGAAGGCGGGACTTGAACTCACAGTTTCCTGGTGATTGGCCCAAAATCACCCAGGTAGCTTTTGTGTATAAGGTGGAACTAGAACTCACAGTCTCCTGGTGATTGGTCCAAAGTCACCCAGCTGGCTTTTGTGTATAAGGTGGGACTAGAACTCACAGTCTCCTGGTGATTGGCCCCAAATCACCCAGTTAGCTTTTGTGCTTAAGGTGAGACTTGAACTCACAGTCTCCTGATGATTGCTCCAAAGTCACCAACCTGGCTTTCATGGCTAAGACGGGACTAGAACTCACAGTCTCCTGGTGATTGGCCCCAAATCACCCAGCTGGCTTTTGTGCATTAGGTGGGACTAGAACTCACAATCTTCTGGGTTTTAGCCTGATGCCTTAACCCAGATCTGGCCAGTTGTTAAGTGGCCCAGATCCTAACCCAGATCTGCTTAGATCGGCAGGCAGGGCTGGCCTGGAAACAGCAAAGGGCAGGCCCACGGTGCCTCTGCCAGCAAAAAGGGAGCTCAAGGGGGCCTCATGTGCCCCCTGGCTCAGTTTTCACTGGCAAAGGGGCTGCAGGAGGCCATTGCGGCTGAAAATGGGGTGCTGGGGGGCCACAGGTGCCCCTCCAGACTCCGTTTTCACTGGCAGAGGGCTAGTAAAACAAACTAAAAACAAAACAAAAGGAGAAACGTTTCCCCTTTTGCATTTGAGCCTGCAAGAAGGGACAGGAAAGGAGAAAGGGAAAGAGGAAAGACAGAGGAAAAGAAGGGAAGATAGGAAGAGAGCAAGGAAGGAAAAATAAGGAAAGAGGGGAAGGAAGCAGAAAGGAGAATGAAGAAGGAAGGAAGGAAGGAAGGAAGGAAGGAAGGAAGGAAGGAAGGAAGGAAGGGAGGAAGGAAGGAAGGAAGATAGATTATAATGAGAGGGAGGGAAGGTTTCAGGGAAGTCCTGCCTTAGCACTTGGCCACCACAGGTGCCCCCAACATGAGTCCCATGTCTCGCTGATCCCCAGCCACGCCCACCATGGCCACACCCCCGGCTCTCCGAGGTCAAACACAACCCTGATACGGCCCTCAATGAAATCGAGTTTGACACTCCTGTCTTAACCACTAAACCAAACTGGTTTAACTGCTTTTACTCTTAACTGGGAACATACAGTTAATGTGTATTGTTGTAAACATGCATGCATATTTACAACAAGGTATGTATCATACTGTGATTTATATCTCATTGGTGAAATCTTACATCTTGAATAAGGATTTCAAATGAATAATTCCAGGCTGCAAGAAGATGAAAATATCTCCAAGCACCACCTTGTCCTCCTGCGTAATTGCTGTGACATTAGAGCTGGTCCAACAACCTGCTCTTCCAGTTCATTTGCATGCCAGGAGCATTCCTGTCTGATGAGCTACCATTAGGCAAATTGGAGGACTGCTGTCAATTAATTATCTGTAGATTCAACACTTTGGCTTGCTTTATGATTAGGCGATTGTATGCTTAGCATTTTTATTAAAGAAGTCCTCCTGTTTTTTTTTAAATCTCTGCTAAACTTAACTAGAAATTTTAATACCCCAAAATATTTTTTGTTAAAAGAAAGCCCCGCAAACTTTTAAAATGTAAGATGGCTCCACACCGTAAAACAGAAGAACTGAAAATAAGTTTTCCCTTATCCTTTTCTGAAATATAGGTATTCCTGATTACCTATATCCTTTTCTGAAATATAGGTATTCCTGATTATATCAAAAGGTTGACCCCTTTTTTTAAAAATGATGCATTGGATATATTAATGGAGATAAATAATTCAAGGTGGCGAGCATACCTAATACTCCACCTTCCTCCTATTTTCTCCATAATGCCAACCCTGTGAGATGAGTTGGGCTGCGAGAGAGTTATTGTCCCAAAGTCACCCAGCTGGCATTCATTCCTAAGGCGAGACTAGAACTCACAGTCTTCTGATGATTGGCCCAAAGTCATCCAGCTGGTGTTCATGCCTAAGGCGGGACTAGAATTCATGGTCGTCTCATGACTGGCTTAAAGCCACCCAGCCAGCTTTCATGCCTAAGGCGGGACTAGAATTCACAGTCTCCTGGTGATTGGCCCAAAGTCACGTAGCTGGTGTTCATATCTAAGGTGGGACTAGAATTCACAGTCTACTGCTGAGTGGCTTAAAGTCACCCAGCCAGCTGTCATGTCTAAGGTGAGACTAGAACTCACATCTGATGATTGGCCCAAAGTCACCAGCTGGCTTTTGTGCCTAAGGTGGGACTAGAACTCACAGTTTCCCAGGGAATCTGTGTGGAGAGTCAGGAGCACCATAAGCACCACAATGTCATCACACAAATAATGCATATTGCACAATTGATATCATGTGTATGTCATGATGGGTAAGGTATCTTCATGGTTCATACCTCATTCCCTACTGATAGATTTCAAAAATGCATTGAAAAAAGCCAGTCCTATAATTTCTTCACCAGCCTCCTCCACCTTCTGGTGGATGGTTGAGCTACGATGGCTACGCCACTGGGGGTAATGAAAGATGCTGTCCATCACATCAGGGGGATATTCAGTTGGAAAAAGCTGCAGCTGCAGACTGCCATAATTTTCTCAGCTTCTTTTTAACATTGCCGAAACAATTATTGTATCTGTAGGAAGCTCAAATATTTCAAACCAGATCATTAATCCATTTAATGGACTGTAGCCTGCAAATCTGGTTCCAGTTTTTGTGGACATTCAGAAGGGCTTTCTCCCATCTGTTAGGAACCGAAACAAAAGAAAATATGGGCCTCAGCATGGAAAAATGAGCTTTTGCCAATAATTATAGGAAGAAATAGTTTTTTTGTCCATTATTGTATCTAGATTGGTTTGGTTCCAGTAGATGATTCTCCATCTTTGCTACTTGCAATGTCTTATCAGTCCAAGCTAATGAGAGGATGGGTTGCAATTCACGAACATCTGGAGGAGTTCACTTGCTACCAACCAAGAAAATTTTCTCAAAGTTTTCAGGCAGAAATCTTTTTCAGTTTCCATGTTGAGTCTTCATGGGAATTTTTCTCACTAGAAGCGGGGGATCTTTTCCAAAAGGCAACTTAGATTTTTTCCCCCTTTGAAAATATTTTGCTTCTCATCTAAGAAGCTTCTTCAGTTCTGAATGAGAAGTAATCCATTTTCAAAGGGAAAAAAAAAACCAAGGAAGTCCAGTAGCCTTTTGGAAAAGCACTTTGGGACAACCATGACCTGGATGATTGAGAATCTCCGTAGACAGATCTATTCTTGAACTACAGTCCTTTTTCACAATCTGTCTTACTTCTTGATATGGCCGGAAAGCTGCCTTTGGAATGTCTACAAATAATTTCTGGTTGTTTGTTGCCCTCCATCTGCTGCTCGGAATTACACTTTCCTAGAACTTGAAGTTTCCAATTAGCTATTTTTGGCTAAACAGCTATTGGCAGAGCTCTTTTCCATGAGTCAATCTAAGTCTTTATTTAAAAGATAATCTAAACTGGGGGTCCTCACTGATGGAGCAGGAACTTTCTAAAAGGATTACACTTTGTGCAGGGAAGAGATTCCCAACCATTCTTAAAGTTGTCAATCAAAGAAACCTAGTGCAATCCTAGGCTTGAATTAACAAAGGGATAGATTCAAGGTCATCGGAAATGTTAATACCACTTGGTAAGACCAAACTTGGAATATTGCATCCAGTTTTGTTGCCACAATATAAAAAAGATGTTGAGATTCTAGAAAGAATGCAGAGAAGAGCAACAAAAATGATTAGGGGGATGGAGGCTAAAGCATACGAAGAATTGTTGCAGGAATTGTGTATATGTTTAGTTTAATGAAAAGAAGGATTAGGGGTGATATGATGGCAGTCTTCCAATCTTCCAATATCTAAGGGGCTGCCATAAAGAAAATGAGATTAACTTCTTCCCCAAAGCACCTGAGGGCTGGACAAGAAGCAATGGATGGAACTAATCAAGGAGAGAAGCAATCTGGAACTAAGGAGAATTTTCCTGACAGAACAATTAATCAGTGGAACTTCCAGAAGTTGTGAATGCTCCAATACTGGAGGTTTTTAAGATGAAAGTGAACAACTATTGGTCTGAAATGGTATATAGCATTTGTTTGAGCAAAGGGTTGGGTTAGAAGACCTTCAAGTCCCTTCCACCTTTATTATTCTTTTAAAATGACCTATTTTATACTCCTGCTTCTTGAAAATTAGGTCTAACTTTCTTTTTGGCAAGGGCGATGGAACAGCTTCATCCCAATCCTCTGGAATACAATATTTGTATGCTGTTTTGTCCCCACAAAAAGGAGGAATATGGCTGTATAATTAACAGGTCAGAATATGGAAGCAAGTAGAGAGAGAAGATGGGTGTCATTCTTGGTCAAACACTTGTCCCATCTTAGGAAACAATCCAGTACTGGACAGCAAAACAGTTGCGAATGGTGGAAGGTAAAGTGACTTACATCAAGGTAAATCATGAAGTTGTTGGAAGAAATATCCATCTGATTCAGTTCCAAACTGGGAGAAAGACACTGGAAACATGGAGGCTGATTGGAAAGATGGTTTATTGATGAAGCAGAACCACATGTGATTCTGAGCAGCTGACAAAATGGAATTGAGAGTGGGTGGGTTTTTATATCTTCTTTGGCCTTTGTATTTGAACTTCCTGTTCCTGTGGAAGAACATGTCCTTTTAATATTCTATTGGCTGTTGTCAGATTCCAGTGGGGTCATGGTAGGGGTTATGTATCTATAGGCAAAAGGGGAAATGCAAATCCTAGGTGCTTGTCTGAGCTAATCTGGTCAACCTCTGGCTTAATGGCTTTCATCCTGTGTTGGATCTTGGGTGAGGGCTGCTTCTAATCCTATCACTCTGCCTTTGTTAGCTTTGTTGAAAAGTTTCAAAACATCCTGTCTTGAATGGATTACCAAATCTGCATTTCTAAGAGCTGACCTCCTCAGTTTCTGCTTTGGGGCTATTAAGAAAGACTTGGGGGCTGCTTCCTGCCTCTAAAAACATGTTTCTCCATTTCTCGTTTAAGGAAAAGTAATATGCTGCCTTTTTAAAATATTCTTCAAAATATTTCATTCTTCTAGGAAGGAGGGGTTTCCCACAAAGTGATTTATCTGATTTTGATTTAGTGTGTTACCGTTTGGAAATCACACTTTATACTTAATGTCATGTGTGAACCTGGCCAGTTTGGCTTAGTTAATCAACCAATAAAAACAAAGCATGACTAATTCAGATAATGATAAAGATGCAGGTAAGCCCAGCCCTTTGGATATCAATTAGTATGTTGGCATCTTTATATTAGTCTAATTCTTGTGATTTAGATTGCTCTGATAACTATCTAAATCAAGTGACTGTTGCATTCTTAATGTTTTCTGAGTTCGTTGTGTTTCTTGACTTTTATATGGCAAGTAGACATGATCAAGGAAAGAAAGCAAGAGGTCCAGAATATCTCCTCCCTTATCGCCAACACCTAGATAAACAGGAAAGAGCACCAGATCATCTCCATCCATCTCAGAATATATCTAGTAGGTTAGAAGGTTATAGCTTTAGTTTGGCAAGATTCCGTCCATTAGGTATAAGTAAATAAAGGATTGATCCTGGTTGGATTTTCACTGGTCTGTCGCTGGGCCTAACAGCAAATGAAATTGTTCTCCGACAATTCACCCCAATTCATTGTCCATCTAATTTAGATTGTTGAGATTCCCCCTTCCAGCTAAGACCAAGGAAGTCAACAGAGGAAATCAATTAATCTCTCTCCCAGGGGAAAATCCTTTGAAATTCTCCACAGTTGTGTGTTCTCCTATCCTTTACAGGACCTATCAAAGTTCATTCTCTGTTTCCAGCTGCATTGTATCAAAAGACTAATGACCTTTTTAGTTGTCATAACTTGTTGTAACTTACTTTCTTTTGGCTAGATTTGTTTGACTTCCCAAGGAATTTAATATTCCCACAGCAGCAACTCGGGGTGAGGCTAGCAAGGGAAGATGCATAACCAAATCTGATAAAGAGCTGTACTCTCACTGTGGTTTCTCTTGTACATTAATGGATTATTGGTTGAAATAAATCAGCTTTGTCTGCAATGATACATTTTGCTGTGCTTGTGAAAGCAGAACTGCTTGTGTGACTTTCATTCTCCATAATAAATGGTTTTCCAAAAGGCATTCAAAGTCAGTTTTTTGCCCAGCTTGACTGTCTTTTCCTATACATTTAAAAAAAAAAACAGGCCATATAGGCTGAGCCAGGGGGAAGTGTCAAACAGAGACTTAGTCTAGAACACAGGTCTCCAACCTTGGCAACTTTAAGACTTGTGGACTTCAACACTGAGAATTCCTCAGCCAGCAAATCCTAGGTGTTGAAATCCACAAGTCTTAAAGTTGCAAAGGTTGGAGACCCCTGGTCTAGAATCCCTATGTTGGAAAAAAAATCCAGGTCCAGTTCCAAGCTGGGAGAAAGGTGCTGGAAATAAAACAGAGGCTGATTGGAAGGAAGGATTATGTTTATTGATGAAGCAGAAACACATGTGATTCTGGGAAGCTGACAAAAATGGAATTGAGAGTAGGTGGGCTTTTATACCTTCTTTGGGCTTTGTATTTGAGATTCCTGTTCCTGTGCAAGAACATGTCCTTTAATATTCTATTGGTTGTTGTCAGATTCCTATGGGATCATGGCTGGCTCTATAGGCAGAAGAGGAAATGCAAATCCCTAGGTGTTTGTCTGAGCTAATCTTGTCAGCTTTTGGCTTGCCTAATTGTGTTGTTTATCTGGAGTTTCTGTTTGCTCTTTGCTTAGGAATAGAGTGGCCCAGTCTTTCTGAATGGATACAAAATCTCTTTAAGCAGGGGTGTGAAACTGGCAGCCCGTGGGCTGGATGCATCACACACAGGCCACATCCACCCCAGTTCCACGAAGGGGAAAAAAGTTGCGATACATCATGTGATGGCAGCATGACGCCACAAGGATTCCCGTTTCCTAAAAGAATGGCCTCTTCATCTAAATTTTGCTCGAGGCTGGGGCTGCTTCCTGCCTTTAGATTTTCCCCCATTTCTCCCTTAGGGGAAATATTCTATCCTGCCTCTTTTAGTATTCCCCAAAATATTTCATTCTCTGGGACAGAAGGGTGCTAACTTCCTACACCCATATGGGTACAAAAGGGAGGGGTCTAATCCCCCTTGAATGCTGTTGAGCCTTACCTACTTTTACCCAGCTGCAAATCACCAGTGTGATAAGATACCTAGGTATAGACTTGAACAATAAAACAGCTAATTGAACTTTCCAAGTGTGGGTCTGATTGTTTGGGAAAGACTAATCAACAGACCAGTTGATTAGGCCAACATAGTTAATAGCCAAAGTCTTTTTTTCTTCATTCCTTATGTTCTAGTTTTTATCCCAGAAATTATAAACACTATCAAACAGTAAGCCAGCAAACAAACTCAAATGCACAATTATTCAAAAGTAGGTTCTATTATCTATTTAGAGATAATTTATCCCCATGTAAGTTTGCACAGGACTTCCCTACTCATATATCACTTCTTGATTAATGTTTCTCAGTATTTTAAGACAGGGGTATGAAATTTGTCCACCGACTCACCATTTTACCAGTTTCTTTAGCAGGAAATTCATTAATTGAAGAAATTCCCACAAACATGGGCATAAGAAAAGTACTCAATTAATTATTTTAGAAGACATTAGCATAGACAAATTGTAAGGGAGAATAGACATAGCACATCACCTAAGAGTTTAATGCAGGACGTGTCCAACCTTAGCAACTTTTAAGACCTGTGGACTTCAACTCTAAGAATTCCCCATCCAGCTATGCTGGGAGTTGAAGTCCACAAGTCTTAAAGTTATCAGGGTTCAATGTTTTGTGACAGTTTGGTTGACCCACCCATCTCTAGTACACTGTCAGATCTCCCAGGTAAACCTTGGTCCTGGTGCTCTTTGAGCTTGCTTGTTGTCTTGCTGACATTTCATTACCTTAACTAGGTGACACCATCAGTGCTAGTGTTTGGAAGAAAAATCCACCTGGTTCAGTTCCAAGCTGGGAGAAAGGTGCTGGAAATAAAATGGAGGCTGGTTGGAAAGAAGGATTCCATTTATTGATGAGCAGAAGCACAACAGAATGCGGTTCTGGGACAGCAGACAAATTATCTTGATGAGTTACTTTTATACAGTTTCTGAAATGTGGCTGGGGTTGTGCAATGTAGTGAGCTTAATGTCTTTTGCTATTCTACCAGTGGTGGGTTAATCCTACTATGTCCTAAAGGTCCTGTTCTGTCTTCTTTAATCCCATCACCTGGAGCTGAAGATGTTTTGTTGATGAATAGATTGGCCTGGATTTCTTAATGGGCACAAAAGTATCCATCTCAAAAGACTTCAGGCATCTGCTGGAGGTTGTTTTGCTAGGCAGGAAGATTAGAGCTGCTTTCTGCCTTTAAGAACATGTTTCTCCATTTCTCCTTTGGGGAAATATAATATTCTGCCTCTTTTAATATTCCCCAAAAAGATTTCATTCTCTAGGAGTGTGCGCGCGCATGATTACTTCTTACACTACTAAGGAGTGTTGTTTGCTGTGGGTTTATATTCTGGTGACTTGCCTGTCTGTGTGGGTGACCTTAGAGATTCTTTGGTTGGGTTGCTAATAATGGCTCTTTGGCAGTTTCTTCACTGGGGTATTGCTTACTCGAATTGTTGGTCTGATGTTAACCTGCGAGTTAAAGTATGCTGATCTGGCTGCTGATTGCCGGTGGAGAGGTGCTGGAGTCTTTTTGTTCTCTTTTGGGCTGGTTGATTGTCTTTTTTTTTTTGCACAATCTATAGATCTTGTTAATGTCGATGTGACTATCGATGGCTGATTTGCCAGAGTGCCAGGCTTCTAGAAATTCCCTGGTATTTTTTTAACTTTGCCTGATCTCAGATGGTCACATTTTCTCAATTGTGTGAAGGTTCCCAATAAAGGTACTGGGTAGATGAATGCCCCAAGTTCAGTCACATGAATATGGGGGAGACAACCATCGGAACTTCAGATCCAGATCGTAAGTCTCCTTTTTCGGGATCGGCAAAACTTCAAGCAGTCAATAAAGGGTCAGTTGTAAGCCGAGGACTACCTGTAGTACACAGTAGAGAATAAGAAGGGAGGTTGGACTGAGAAACCGATGCAAAATTAACAGATAATCAGAGTTGGAAGGGACCTTGTAGGTAATCTAGTCGAACCCCCTGCCCAAGCAGAAGACCCTACACTATTTCTGACAGATGGGAGTCCATCTCTTCTTGAAAGCTTCCAGTGATGAAGCTCCCACAACTTCCGAGGGCAACTTCTGATCCATTGGTTAATTGTTCTCACTGTCAGAAAGTTTCTCCTTATTTCCAGGTTAAAACTCTCCTTATTCAGTTTCCATCCATTATTCCTTGTCTGGCCTACAGGTGCTTTAGAAAATAGCTTGACCCCTTCCTCTCTGTGGCAGCCCCTCAAATATTGGAAGACTGCTATTGTGTCTCCCCTGGTCCTTCTCTTTACTAGACTAGCCATGCCCAGTTGCTGTAACCATTCTTCATATGTTTTAGTTTCCAGTCCCCTAATCATCCTGGTTGCTCTTCTGTATACTTCTTCTAGTGTCTCAACATATTTTTTTATAATGTGGTGACCAAAACTAGATGCAGTACTCTAGGTGTGGTCTTACTAAGGCTTTATAGAGTGGTATTAGTACCAATGATCACTCTAGGTGTGGTCTTACTAAGGCTTTATAGAGTGGTATTAGTACCTCACTTGATCTCGATTGCATCCCTCTGTTAATGCAATTTAGGATTGCATTAGCATTTTTGGGTTGCTGCTGCACACTGCTGCCTCATACTTAGCTGGTTATCCACTAAGACTCCAAGATCCCTCACAGTTACTGCTATTAAGCCTGGTTTCACCCAGTCTATAAATTGGAAATAGGACACTACCAATAAGACAAGCATGAAGGAAAAACAGAAGGAATATGTGTGGCAAACTCCCTACGGATAAGGAAGACATCTCATCTTTGCCAATAGAAAATACTTGATAGGAGCTAATACAATACAGCAAAAAAAAATCCATTTTCATGGTTGTTTGACATCCGTTTCTCAGATAAAAATAGTTTTGAGTCCAAGACAGAAATGGCAGCTCAAACTGATTTATGGACTTAAGTATCAGCAGCATTTCTCTGGAAGCTCTATTACTTGTCAGAGATTGACGATTCCCCTGAATTATATGTTAACTGGTAAGCCAGGGCTACTGCTGAGTGCTTGCAAAATTGTAAAACTGAGGCTGCAAAGCTTCCTTTGGCTTCGGGTTCACATTAGGCATTGAGTAGCACCTGGCCTGGTGAGGGCTGAGAAGGGTTGATTGGTCAAGAGTCCACCCCAGTAGGCTTCTGTGGTTGACAGTGGACTCCAATGTGGCTCTTGAATGTCCAGCAATACAGGTAGTCCTCAACTTATAACCACAACGGAACCCAAAATTTATATTGTTAAGCGAGTTTTTCCCCCATTTTATGACTTTTTATGGCAGAAACTGTTTCAACTCTTACCCTCAAAATGATGCTATAGAGCCCTGCACACCAGAACAACTAGACACAAGGACAGTTTTTCCCAAATGCCATCACTCTGCTAAACAAATAATTCCCTCAACACTGTCCAACTACTTAGAAAGTCTGCACTACTATTACTATTAATCTTCTCATCACTCCTTCTCACCCATCCCCTCCCACTTGTGACTCTATGACTGTAACTTCGCTGCTTGTATCAATGCTTATTGTACCCTATGGCTATCATGATTATTGTAATGTATCTATCATGCATGATTCTTGATTAATATTATGTAAATGAATCACAGTTGCCAGTTATGTGAATCTGGTTTCCCCATTGACTTTGCTTGTCAGGAGGTCACAAAAATGACTCTGGGACACTGCAACTGTCATAAATATGAGTCAGTTGTCAAGCGTCCAAATGTGACCATGGGGATGCTGCAATGGTCATAAGTGTGAAAAATGGTCATCAGTCCCTTTTTTCAGTGCTGTTGTAATTTCAAATGATCATGAAACGAACTGTTGCAAGTTTGAGGACTACCTGTCATGGACAATTAAGGTCTCTTCTGTTCCAAAAGGGTTTTAAAGATGCTTTCTGGCAGACTCAAAACTTGTGCCTTTGTGAAAATGCAAATGAATTTTACTTTAGGAATAATAGCAACAACTCCAAATTGTGCTTCTCCACAAGTTTCAACACAGGCAAGAGGGAACACTAGAAATTTGCAGGTAATGAAACATTAATGAGACCAGTTATCTAATCTTCTCCTGGGGATTTGACAGATGAATTTACTGCAGGCTGGTGTCTGTGCTGTTGCTGGAGTTTTATAGCTCCCAGATGAACAGGTGGATTCATTTATCGGGCTCAGCTGAAACATGATTGGTTTGCTTTGGAGTTAGCCAAATGTATGAGCCCAGCCAAGGGAATAATGGGAAGAAGTTCCTGTATCAATGTAATAATTTCATAGTGGTTAGAGTGCTGGGCTTGGATTGAAGCTTGAATATTCTCATCAACTATATACAGTATTTCACTGGGTGACTCTGTTAAATATACTGTTGAAGACCATTTTATAGGCACATAATGGAGAATTAGTAATCTTCAGTGTGCAAAGAAGGTAGAGAAGAGCAACAAAAGAACTGGGTATGCTTATCTAAAGAACAGAAAGCTAGGAGGAGACTTGGTAGAAGTCTTCCAACACCTGAAGGGATGCTACTATTGGGAAAATGGCAGCCAGGCTGGATGTAGGGGTCAAGTGAGGACCTAGCTTGGAATCCTTTTGCAATCACAACAAGCATAAGCTTACCTCCCCCAAGATCCATGAAGCCTTATGTGGTTATTCCAAGGAAGACGAGCAGTCTGGTGGGATTTTTGTAACAGGTGGTAGATAATAAAGTTACTGAATTTCATTGTTCATGAGCGGCTCTGGTTGCTTGCTTCTGACAGGGGAAAGGGTGTGGGTTTATTTTCTGTAATACCTAAAACTAAGGGAAGAGCCAACAGGTAGACATTTTTACAGAGGGAGATCCAGACTTAGAATTTCCTAAGAGATGTTAAGTAGCACAACACTTTGCATTGGGAGTACTGGGGGATCGATTGTTGAAGGTTGGGTAGCCTGGAATGGCATGGGAATTCCTGTTCTGGGCAGGAGTTGGATTAGAAAACTTTCAAAGTCCCTTACAACCATATGATTATCCTAGACTAGTTCTTGGACCAGAATCTGCCTGTATCTAAAAAGAAGTAGGGCCTATCAATTACATCCTGTCAGCTTTGTATATTGCTAAGGTGTACACTGAACCCACCGAGAAGAAAACAGTGGTGCTGTAGAAGAAGGACTGGCAGAAGCTGGGGGTGGAGTTAAAAGAGGGATTAGCCTAGAATCCCTACATAGCCACAAGTAAACTAAGTCCAACCTCAGAGGGATAGAATTGAGATCATGTGAAGTGTTAATACCACTTTATAATGCTTTGGTAAGGCCACACTTGGAATACTGCATCCAGCTTTGGTCACCACGATGTAAAAAAGATGTTGAGACCCTAGAAAGAGTGCAGAGAAGAGCAACAAAGAGGACTGGAGGATAAAACATATGAAGAACATGTCAAGGCTTAGAAAAAACCTTTTGTCAGGGAGTAAAAATCTTCCAAACATCCCTGCTAATTAGAGGTGATAGACCGTGTCATTCTTTGCTGTCAATGCTGATAAAATTAGACCCGGAAAATAATCTAAGAAACATTTTTATTTATAAAAATAAGAAAACCTAACAAAGCTCCATACCAGCAGCTTAATCTCATACAGGCATATAGGAAAAGAAAAAGTACAAAGGAAGTTACAAAGGAAGTGAAGTAAAAACTTTTTACACATGCTCAGTAAACTCAGACATCACAAGACTCTCTTATCTCATTACTATGGAGGCAAGATAACACCGTGCTGGCTAGCACACACCTGCCTGCTATAATATTAGCTTAGGAGAGCTTGGCAGACAAACCAAAAAAACGCAGTGACATCCCCTTCTTTTGTCTGTTAAGCGGACATCAGATAAGGCACATCTTCTCGTGCAGATATTTGTGCTGCGCTGCTGGAAGTGGTTTGTTGAGCATGTCAGCAATCTGTGTGGACCCATACTGTAATTTAACAAAACCTTGTTTAACTAATTGCTTTATGTTTATATAACGAATGTCAATGTGTCTGGACCTAGAACCTGTGAAACATGTTTCAGAAATATAAACCACAGATTCGTTGTCTTCCATCATGGTGATTGGCTGGATCGGGTGTGTCCAAATATCTGTGACTAAAGCATCAAACCATGTTAGAGAATTGCAAGCATCAGAAACACAAGCATATTCAGCTTCAGTAGATGAACAAGAAATAAAATTCTGTTTACGCACTTGCCAGTAAACAGGACATCCATTTAAGAACGTCATATAACCTGAAGTACTTTTATGTGACTTCTTATCACTCGCCCAATCAGAATCTGCATAACAACATAATTCTGCATAATCAGTATGTGTTGGTTCTAACAACAACTTCATATTTTTAGTGTGCTTTAGGTATCTTAACAACTTCTTAATGCATAACCAATGAAACTGTTTTGCCTTACCTATGTGTCATGACAAAAGATTAACACTAAGTGCAATGTCGGGTCTGGTCCAACTACTAATGTATAACAATGACCCAATTACTGAACGATAAAGTGTTTGATCTTCAAAATCAGGACTTGGTTCATGTGCCAGATTATGAAAATCTGTTTGCATAGGTATCCTAGCTGTTTTAGCATCCTTCATATTGCAATGATGCAACAGTTGTTCAATCTTATCTTCTTGTGAAAGACTAAACCCCTTCTGAGTTTTGGTAATCTGAACACCCAAATAAGTGTTAATATGACCTAAAGATTTCAATGTAAAATATTTCTGCAAGGCTTTAGCAAAATTCTCACTCATTTGCTTATTTGGACCAATATAAACAATATCATCAACATAAACAAGAATTATCTCATATCTATTCTCAGATCTTTTTGTGTACATGCATTCATCAGTTTCGGACTTAATAAAGCGCATTGAATTTAGTTTGTCAGTAAGACGTAAGTACCATATTAAACCAGACTGTTTCAGACCCTAAAGACTTTTGTTTAAGAGTCAGGTATTCCCTTCTTGCTTTTTCAAATTATCCTGTTAAGTAGAATATTCTGGCCCAGGCCTTAATGACCCACCAATTAACAAAGGTGGGGGTGAGTTTCTGCTTCTGAGTTTCTATTCTTTTTAGGGGAAATATTCTGCTTTTTAAAATACATCCTAAATATTTCATTTTCCTAGGAGAGGGTGGGTGCTAACTTTCTACAGCATCAAATACCCCCTTTGGACATCTACAGCATGAGAGTGGGGAGGAATTAGGTAAACTGATCATGTACAATGTGATCACATTTTGGCTCTGAAAGCACTAGTGATCCATTTCCCCCCACGGCTCGAGTTCCATTATTTCAGCATAATTTATTTTAATTTCATTTAATTTTCGGTAGCCTGCTTGGTGAGTCAGAGCAGGAGGAAACAGATTAATACAGCTCGGGCAGCACAAAATGAAGAATGCAACTGTTAAACACTTAAAAATGTTTTAAAACTTACCTGTGCATGTATCACAGCCATACATCTTTGCAGTAGAGTGTAATAGACAGATAGCAATTCAGGGGAATTATAGCTTATTGCATAGTCAGCCAGATGTTGAGATTGGATTTGGCATTTTTGCCCACCTCCTGAGTCAGAGGTGGTATTCAGTAGGTTCTGACCAGTTCTGGAGAACCGGCAGCGGAAATTTTGAGTAGTTCAGAGAGCTGGAAATACCACTTCTGACTGGCCCCGCCCCCATCTATTCTCTGCCTCCCAAGTCCCAGCTGATTGGCTGGGTCTTCTTTTGTTGCCTTGCACAGGAGAATGGAGCTGGAAAGCAGGTTAGTGGAGTGGGGAGGGAATGGGATTTTGCAGTAACCTTCTGCTGCCACACCCACCAAGCCACACCCACCAAGCCACACCCACAGAACTGGTAGAAATTTTTTTGAATCCCTCCATTGTCCTGAGTCCTTCCCAAAGATCTGGGATAGGCAGATGTTCTTTGATGGTGTTAAAGGTATTGTCATAATATGTAAGCTGTCCCAAGTAAAGCAGCTCTTTGCAATTGACTGATAGTGATTTTGTCAATGCCAATGGCATTGAAGTGGTGCACCAGATGTTTTGGGATTGCACACAAGGCACAAGTCAAATGTCTTTTATCCTGAGTAATATTTACTGGTACTGGTTTACTGGTTCTGTGTAAACACCACTGCTTCTAAAACAAGAAAAAACATGTTTTAAGATGATCCAACATCAGGATATTTAAATTGTACTATTTGTAATTATTCTCTTGTTAATTAGAAATCAGGAAGCTTTGAAATGTAGAGTATTCACAGATTTGCATATTTTATGTGGCCGACTCCTTTATTTTCAAGGTGCTGTTTCAAGAAACCTGTAATAATTATATGTCAGGTTTCACAGCAGTTGTCTCTTTAATTTTTATTTTAATAGACGCAAGCATTTTGCTTTATTTAAATAATTCGGAAAGCCCTCCGTCAATATGGGAGTGTTGAAAGAAAAATCCCACCTGGTTCCAAGCTGGGAAAAAAGGGTGCTGGAAATAGAATAGAGACCGACTGGAAAAAATATTCTGTTTATTGATGAGCACAACCAACATAGCAGGCAGTTCTGGGACAGCTGACGAATTAGCTTGATAAATGCAAGGATTTTTATGCAGTTTCTGAAATGCTGCAGGCGGTTATGCAATGTAGTGAGCCTGGTGTCTTTTGCTACTCTGATGGTGGTAGGTTAATCCTGTTATATCCTAAGTGTCATGTCCTGTTCTTAGAATTTGGGTGGAATGTGTGTGTGTAAATTTTAATTCCATCGCTGGAGGTGAAGGTGTTTTATTTGTGAATAGGCTGGCTCAGTCTTTCTTAATGGGCATAAAATATCCATCCATCTGGCATCTGCTGGAGGCTATTAAGAAAAACTGGGGATGCTTTCTGCCTTTAAGAACATGTTTCTCCATTTCTCCTTTGGGGAAATATACCGTAATATCCTGCCTCTTTTAATATTCCCCAAAATATTTCATTTTCTAGGACAGGGGTTGGGGAGGTGCGTGATTACTTCTTACAGGAGCTTGAACTGAGCATGTTCATGGGCCTTTGCACAACTGTGGGTTGTACACCTGTTACGCCCTTTCCTGGACCAACGGTCCCTACTCACAGTCACTCATGCCCTAGTCACTTCCCATCTTGATTATTGCAACACACTCTACATGGGGCTGCCCTTGAAGAGCATCCGGAAGCTCCAGTTGGTGCAAAATGCAGCAGCCCACATGGTTTTGTGCAGACCTCGGTGTGCACATGTATCATACCTCTCCTGTGGGAACTGCGTGGGTTGCCAATTTGCTTCCGGTCCAATTCAAGGTGCTGGTTGTCACCATTAAACCCCATTCATGGCTTGGGACTGGGTTATCTGAGGAAACATCTCTTGCCGGTCACATCTACCTAACCCATTAGAGCGAGGAGGCAGGGAATGTTGTGGGTCCCACCCCTGAGGGAGATACACCTGGTGGGACCCAGAAGAAGGGCCTTCTCCCTCTCTCTGGAACATCATTCGCCCAGAGATTAGAATGGCCCCCTCTCTAATACTCTTCCGGAAGGCACTGAAGACCTGGTTCCGCCAGCGGGCCTGGGGAACCCAGAGCGGGATGGAGCCCATCAAATTTTCTATTGTACTTTATTAATTTATTTAATTCTTTTTTTTAGTTTTTTATTGGTTTATTTTATTTTATTTTTTGTTTTAAATATGGTTTTACATTGTGTAAGCCACCTCGAGTTGCCATGGACGAAGAGGCGGCAATATTAATTAATTAATTAATTAATTAAATACATACATACATACATACATACATACATACATACATACATACAATGTTCCAATATACAGCTAATAAAAATGACAGATTTGGATCCAGAAATCATATCAAGATGTGTAAAATTACAAGTCTAGAATTTAAATTGCTTCCTTGTTCCCCACAGCTTTGCAGAAATAAGTGATGGAGGTCAGTATTATTTCATTGTGCCCGGGACATAATTCCTGGAAATTGACTAGCAAAGTTTGTAATTAGCTTCAGTTTTCCAAAATTATGATTTGCTACCTGAAAAACCTCTTCTTAATCTCTTCTCCTCTGTTAGGTACCTGCCATTTTGGTCCTTTTTCATGCCCATGTTTGCATGAAACGTTCCCTTCATATCTCCAATTTTCTTGAAGAGAACTCTGGTCCTCCCTATTCTATTGTTTTTTTTTCCTATTTCTTTGCACTGTTCTTTTAAGAAGGCATTCTTATCTCTTCTAGCTATTCTCTGGAATTCTGCATTCAGTTGGGTGTATCTTTCTCTTTCTCCCTTGCCTTTCGCTTCCCTTCTTTCCTCAGCTGTTTGCAAAATACTTTTGCAAATGCTTTGCAAAAAAGGTCAGTCCTAGAGGAGATCAACCCTGACTGCTCTTTAGAAGGCCAGATCCTGAAGATGAAACTCTAATACTTTGGCCACCTCATGAGAAGGAAGGACTCCTGGGAGAAGAGCCTAATGCTGGGAACAGTTGAAGGCAAAAGAAGGGGACGACAGAGAATGAGGTGGCTGGATGGAGTCACTGAAGAAGTCGGCGTGAGCTTAAGTGGACTCCAGAAATGATAGAGGACAGGAAGGCCTGGAGGAATGTTGTCCATGGGGTCGCAATGGGTCAGACATGACTTCGCAACTAACAACAACAACCTGAAAAACATTGCAGTAGAGAGCCAAGTACAGCCTTTGTCTTCCTTTCTGCATGTTGCAGTTATTTTTAGTAGTTTCTTCGGTGTTTTCACACTCACCAAAAATTTGTACTGGTTTCAAACTGTAAAAAGTGATAAATGTGAATTGCCTTTTAGAAGATTCTTTGGAGAACCAGAAAATAAGGCAGTGCTTTGAACTAGCACTTCATAGCCCGAAGCAACCTATTCTTCTCTAAGCCAACCGAGACCTGAGTCACCATTGAACTAAGCCATAATTTGCTTAATCATGATCCGCTGTATAGACCACACAGCTGGTGGGATTCACACCAAATGAAACAGTTCAGAGCCTGTCACATCTTGGTAACCCAGAGAGTGTTGTGTTTGATTTTGGCTTCACAGATGCTGTGAAAGCCAGCCCTTTCAATGTGGAAAATCCTGATTTATGACTAAACAACTCATATGTTCTGGATTGCAAACATCTGAAGAACCACCAGTTGGCAGCAAGGAGATAACAACAGTGCTAATTCTTAGCTGCCATCTACTGTTTATCTGGAATTTTGCAGCCCAGATCAAAGAGCCCTAGCTATTTCTGCTTCGTATAAAGAGGCCCAAGATTATTTTTTGTGTGGGTGACATGGGACACCAGAAGCAAAGCTGTAAATTAAGTGGAAACTAACACAACAGAGTTGAATCTGCTGGGATTTGCAATACGAGACATTAACTGAGCATTTAAGAGACTGCTGACTTTCTAGAAATTTGGCTTGCTCAGCTTCCTCCACAGAGGGATGGAAGTTTGTAAGTTGCAAAGTATAAACTGAATGAAATACTGTGCCTCACAGGAGCATGGGTGCAGTTCTGCAGAAACCTCCAATAAGTGGGTTTAGTGAAGATTTGCAGGGAGCACCATCTCGCCCTCGGCTTGATCAAGAAATGAATATTTTCCCTCTGTCTTCCCATTTTCATATCTGCATTCAGATCTTTATCTTACATCGCTTCAGAGGATATCAGCAGGGAGCTAATGGAAGCCTCCTACAGAAAGAGGCTCCTTCAATTAAAGAGAATAAGAAGGAATAGCAGCACACGAGAAATGAAAGTCAAATCGGCACCTATGCAGTCCCTTATGATTCTGCTCATTAGTTTCTCATTCCTGCTGTTCTCTCCAGCTGCTAATTCTGAGAAAACAGTCCGATGGGGAATTTGTGCAGGTACTCCTCGACTTACGACCATGACACAATTTCTGTTGCTAAGGGAGACATTTGTTGGAAGAAATGTCCTTCTGGGTTCAGTTCCAAGTGGGGAAGAAAGGCTCTGGAAACATGGAGGCTCTTTGGAAAGATGGTTTAATGGTGGACAGCAGGACCACATGCCTTGGAGGTCTTGGGCGAAGAAAAAGGGGAGAGACGCGGAGAGTCCCTGGGTTTTATTATGCCCTCTGTTGGGATTTGAATTTGAGCTTGTATTCTGATTGGTTGTCAGACTCCCATGGGGCCATGCAGGGGTAACCCTGTAGGCTGTCCTGAATCCCAGGCTTGGCTGAGCCTTGCTGGATGGTGATGTAATGAAAGGGCTTTGGACAATTCCTAGTATGGGTCTGCCTGAAGGGGGTAGACCTTTGTTATGTAGAATAGACCAGCCCAGGCCTTAATGGCCCATTGACAGAGGTTTTGGGGGGCTGAGTTTCTGCCTCTCTGAGTTTCCACTTCTCTTTTAGGGGAAATATCCTGCCTTTTTAGTATATCCTAAAATATTTCATTTTCCTAGGAAAGAGGTGGGTGCTAACTTCCAACACGTTTGTTAAGTGAATTTACAACAGCACTGAAAAATTTACTTATGATCCTTTTTCACACTTATGACCATTGCAGCATCCCAATGGTCAGCTGATTTGCATTGATATACTTGACAACAGACTCACATTTACAATGGTTACAGTGTTCCCCGGGGCCATGTGATCCCCTTTTGCGACCTTCTGATAAGCAAAGTGAATGGGGTAACCAGAGTCACTTAACAACGGTGTTACCAATTTGACAACTGCTGTGATTCACTTAACCACTGTGGCAAGAAAAGTTCGTAAAATGGGGCAAACCCACTTAAACCAATGTCTCACTTAGCAACATAAATCTTGGGTTCAGTCATGGTTGTAAGTTGAGGACCACAGGTATAACCCCCTGCAAAAAGAGTCATGACATGGGGCTGGATCACATGGTGACTTGCTTGAATTATGATTGTAATTCTGGGCTCGACGGTCAAAAGTTGAGGACTTCCTGTGTGTCTCACTTAGCAACATGAATCTGTTCTGACCAAGGCTTCCTGAGACAGTAACAGTCACACACTGTTCCCAAAAACCTTGTTTTTATTTCAACGGCTGTGAATTATATGCATTCACAGCCCGTAATGAGTCCCAAACAGTTTATGAATAGTCCAGCAGAAGTCTGTCACAGTCTTTTGGGATAAGGCTGATAAGCACCCACCTTTATCTCCCTTGAAATGCTGCCAGCAACTAAATTGCCAATTAGCTGTAGAAGGCCAAGCGGAGCACAAAGTCAACACCGAGCTTCAGAGTTTAAACCAACCAGAACAAAAAAAAGTTGCTTCCTGCAAAGGCTCATGTCCCTTTGCTCCTCCTTTATACCTTATGGGAGGAGCCAATCATTTCCAAGCTTTACTCCTGAGTTGCCCCTTTTGTCTTAACTGTTCTTGCCTTCTGGCAGCTCTGCGCAAGCGCCCACTGGGAGCAGGCTCCCCCTGTTCCTCTGCCTCACTGCTGTCAGATTCTGGAGGCTCTGGAGTCAACACATAACTCTCAGATGGCTCTGTCCCCATTTCTGTGTCAAACGCAGATCCCTCGTCCGAGCCCTCCCCAGACTCCAGGACTGGCCCATGTTCCTCCCCACTGTCCAACTCTGCTGCCAGCTCTGCATCTGCCAGTGGACCACAACAGAATCTTGGGCTCAACTGTGGTCGTAAATTGAGGACTACCTGTATAACCTCTGCAAAAAGAATCATAACATTGGGCTGGATTAAAGACCTGGTTGTTTGACCAATCCGGGCTGTGACCCCATGGGAGGGTGGTTTTATATTTCTAAGTTTATAAATTCGTTTTTGTAATCTGTTTAATTTCTTTTTAATTATTTATTGTTACTGTTTTAGTTGTGAGCTGCCCCGAGTCTTCGGAGATGGGGCGGCATACAAGTCTCAAAAATAAATAAATAAATAAATAAATAAATAAATAAATAAATAAATAAATAAATAAATGGTGACTTGCTTGAATTATGATTGTAATTCTGGGCTCAGTGGTCATAAGTTGAGGACTTCTTATATCTCTTCTTGCAGAGGAACAAACTAGGCCAGAGCAACTTCTGGTTTTGGATAAGGAATGGATGAACAGCAGCATCAAGTGGCATCTTTCCTTTCCTTCAATTTTAAGTCTGATGAAAGATGTAGTTCAGGTCCAGAGATGATATTCAGCAGGTTCTGACCAGTTCTGGAGAACCGGTAGCAGAAATTTTGAGTAGTTCAGAGAACAGGCTAATGCCACCTCTGACTGGCCTCACCCTCATCTATTCTCTGTCTCCTGTGTCCCAGCTGTTCGGCTGGGTCTTCTTTTGTTGTCCTGCAGTGGAGAACGGAGCTGGAAAGCACGTTAGAGGGGTGGGGAGGGAATGGGGATTTTTACAGTATCCTTCCACTGCCATGCCCACCAAGCCACACCCACAGAACCGATAATATATATTTTTTTAATCCCACCGCTGTTCAGGTCATCATTTATTTATTTATTCATCTTTGTTCCCCTGAAAGGCTTAGGAGGAGAAAGAAACGAAGAGAAATTTTTGCTAAGCATCTGTTTCAATAGGTAATGCTGCATTTTGTGGCCCTCTGAGCTATGGGATCTTGGAACATTGCCCTGAAGTCTAGCCTTACCAGCAAGCCACACTGGTTATAAGTTATATTTATGAATGGGCTTTCATGGATATAATGTCCTGGAAAGAACCACAGTATTATTCTGCACATCGCTTTCCTGCGGACTCGATTCATTTCACACTTCGGGTGCCAGTCATCAAGCAAATTAAGTAGTGTGGCATGTAAATTTGTGAATCAGCCCTTAGCAATAAAGAATGGTAATAAATTATTAGTTTTGCAAAGCTCACCTTCATTAGAGACCTTGTACTGAGAGAAATCTGGAAATGGCTCCCTGAGTTTAGCCTTAATTAGTTCCTTAGTCTTGTTTTTCTAGTCTTGCCTTTTATTTTTTTTCCTAAAACCCGTTGGTTTCTCCCCCGCCCCAAACTCGCTTGCTTGCTTGTTTGCTTAGGCATGGTATCTTCATATTCCTGTCCAGTGATTGACAATGAAAAGCAATAACACTTAGACTTATATGCTGCTTCACAGTGCTTTCCAGCCCTCTCTAAGCGGTTTACAGAGTCAGCCTATTGTCCCCCAACAATCTGGGTCCTCATTTTACCCACCTTGGAAGGACGGAAGGCTGAGTCAACCTTAAGCCTGGTGGGATTCGAACTGCCAAATTGCAGGCAGCCGGCAGTCAGCAAAAGTAGCCTGCAGTACTGCACTCTGACCACTGCACCACCATGGCTCTGTGTTGAAATACAATAATAAAGACAATACACATTCACACAACTGACCTGCCCTTGTGTTTCTAAATGTAGGTAGAGAAAGGAAAGGAGAACATAATCCAAAAGAGAACCATTCACAACCATACAGGGAGGGCCTTAAAAGTGACAATTGTAGGTAGTGCTCGACTTACGACCATAACAGAGCCTGCTCATCACGCTCCTAAGTCACGATGGCTTAGTAAAATGAGTAAAAGAGCTTAGTCACCATGGTTTTATGGTGCTTTTTTGCAGTGGTCATTAAGTGAACCCATGGTCATTAAGCGAATTCCATGGTTGTTAAATGAACCAGTGGCTCTCTATGGAAGTGGTTTTGCCGGAAACTAGAAGCCTCAATTGTCAGCAAAGCTGTCGTAAAACATGACCATGTGATTACGGGACACTGCAAACGGCCATAGATGCATCTGTGTTGCCGAGTGTCTAATGTTTGGTCATGTGATTGTGGTGGGGAAACCTTCAGAACTTTGAATCTGGGTGATGTTACCCCAAGGGAGATCTGCCATAACTTTGAATGATCATAAGCAACCAGTGGTAAGTCACGGACGACCTATATTTCAAAGTGGGTGAGCATTCTAGAAAGAGGAGCTTCCCTCAAGTAATCACCAGGGGGCAGTATTCCTCCAATGACTCAGTTGGTTCTTGGCCAACAGAGCAGAAGTTACTGACCTAGCATGGCACAGGCATTCTGTGAATGATGGTGATCCAAAATTGTTTGTGGCCTTCTAGGTCAAGAGAAAAACTCAAAAGGAAGCTCAGTAGCTATGTGGAAGCGTGCACTGTTTGGAGGTATGAGGTGTACATGGCTGTCACATTGTGGTACATTTATGGGGTTGCACAATGAGTGCAAATAAAATTGCACAGAAGGGAAGACTGGGCACAAGGTGACCACTGAATGAACAATAATACTTTAGCTGAAACTGTCCAAGAAAGGGCATAATTGCAAGACCAATTAAAATAGTTATAGGCATAGGGACACTTCATTACCTTAATTGAGACCGGTAATTCTGTCACTAAGCAAAGCAATTGCTAAGTGGGAAATCATATGACCATGATTGTATTTTTCTGGCTGGAGAAGAGAAGACTGTTTCAGACCTTCATCTGCCTAGTGTCTTGTACATAGCAAAAACAATCTGGGGCTGGGAATTGGGGACACACTATACAAACAGGTTACTCCCTTGCAAACCCTTTCTCTCCAATCTCTCTGCTCTACAACTGAGGCAAAGGATCAGGTAAAGGAGAGTTTGCTTTTATTCTTCCCATCCTTGCAGAGCAGAGAGGTTGAAGAGAAAGAGATTTCAGGAGAATACTGTAAATTATATTCCTCGACTGATCAAGCTGGTTGATTGGGTTGCCAGCACAACTATATTGTTTTTACTGAGTACAAAAGCAAACAGCTTGTTCTCCTGAAATCCCTTTCTCTCCAATCAAACTGCTGTGCAAAACTTAAAAAAAAAAAAACCCACCAGTCAGGCACAGAACAATATGTACTGACTGTAATGATGATCCTGAGACTGAGGAACGTTGCAAAATTTGTATAATTTTGAGCTTTAAAGTTAGTTTTTTCAGCAGTGTTGTAACTTCAGATGTTTGATAAGCAAGAACTACACTCTACATGTGTACTAGTTGAGAGGTCTTTGACAAGTGTGATGAGTTTTGGAGCATCCACCCAATTGCACACCCGAACTCTCAGGGGAAATGCAATCTCATGAAATCAGGTATACTCTCGAATCCTCACATCTTGGAATGATCTGTGCACGATATCTCTGTTATGCCAGGATCCTCTTTGCTTATCTGCAAGCAGAACACACTTTTTTTGACCTTGCTGTCTCCTAAAATAATACAAGTGAATTTATGTGTATTTGATAGCGTGTGTGTATTGTTGCGGCTTTTAAAAATGGCAAGCCGTGGTGCGTCATTCTGAGTTTTTGATGCTTAAATGAGTTCCTGTTTGTGGACAAGTAATTTGATGCTCAAGTGAGGTGAATTTTTTAAAAAATTTCTGCTCAAATGAATTCTAGTTAGGTTTTTGATGCTCAGATGTTTTCCAGTTTGGGGACAAAGCATGAAAGGTACAAATTAATTGAGAGGCAAGGCAGTGTTGTCCCTGAGACTATAGGCAAGGACTAAGGAGGCTGAAGCTCAAAATAAACTCACAACTTTTTTTTTGGCTTGTTTTGCTTTTGGTTTGGATAAGGAATCATGGAAGAAGAAGAGCAAGAGGTCTTTCTAAGCTTTTGGATAAGAGGCAGAATATAAATCTAAGTAATGAATAAATAAGATAATGAAAATATGTACTGTGAAAATGTGAAAATATCTACAGACCCCTCACCTCCCGGACATAAACTGTTTCAACTCCTACCCTCAAAATGATGCTATAGAGCACTGCACACCAGAACAACTAGACACAAGGACAGTTTTTTCCCTGCATGCCTTCACTCTGCTAAACACCTAATTCCCACAACACTGTCAAACTATTTACTAAGACTGTATCACTATTCTTCTTCTCATGCTTTCTATTACCTATCTCCTGCCACTTACAACTACCGTGTTTCCCCGAAAATAAGACCTACCCCAAAAGTAAGACCTAGCACTATTTTCTAAACCTGCCCTAATATAAGACCTACCCCGAAAATAAGACCTAGTGTAAATCTCCAGTTCCAGGAACTTTTCAGGGAGCAACCGTGCACCCGAAACACCCCCTACACACTCACACCCACTATTTGGCACCATAAATATATAAGACCTACCCTGAAAATAAGACCTAGTGTGTTTTTGGGAGCCAAAAAAAATATAAGACAGTGTCTTATTTTCGGGGAAACACGGTATAACCTTGTTGCTTGTATCTTTATGGTTTATATTGTTTTATTTAATTTCCTAGTATGACTTGATTGCTTATTTAGTATCCTATGTCTATCACTAAGTGTTGTATCTTATGATTCTTGAGGAATGTATTTTAATATATACTGAGAGCATATGCACCAAAGACAAATTCCTTGTGTGTCCAATCACACTTTTAAAAAAATTACATTTACATGCCGCCCTTCTCTGAAGACTCAGGGCGGCTTACAATTTTTGGGATACAACCCAATGCGCTCAACAATAGCCTTCATTCCATTGTATATGCCTGCTTATTACTAAGCGGCATTTTTACAAAGTCAGCTTATTGCCCCCAACAATCTTGGGTCCTCAATTTACCTACCCCGAGAGGATGGAAGGCTGAGTCAACCTTGAGCCTGGTGGGATTCGAGCCTGCAGTAATTGCAGGCAGCTGGAACTTAAGTGCTAGGCATTTAACAGCCTGCACCACCAAGGCCCCTAAAGAATTCTATGCTATGCTATGCTATGCTATGCTATGCTATTCCATTCCATTCCATTCCATGTTCTGTTCTGTTCTGTTCTGTTCTGTTCTATGCTATGCTATGCTATGCTATGCTATTCCATTCCATTCCATGTTCTGTTCTGTTCTGTGCTATGCTATGCTATGCTATGCTATGCTATGTTATTCTATTCCATTCCATTCCATTCCATGTTCTGTTCTGTGCTATGCTATGCTATGCTATGCTATGCTATGCTATTCCATTCCATGTTCTGTTCTGTTCTGTTCTGTTCTGTTCTATGCTATGCTATGCTATGCTATGCTATGCTATTCCATTCCATTTCATGTTCTGTTCTATTCTATTCTATTCTATTCTACTCTACTCTACTCTACTCTACTCTACTCTATTCAGATAATAAAAAAATGGACCATTAAAATGTGCCTTCTATTCCTACTTAATGTAACATGTAGGTTCCTTGGTAGCTATGAAGTTATCTGAGGGAGGGAGACAAGAACAGGCATGGGGGTCCCTGATGCCCTCTGAGCTTGGTTTGGTTTCTTGCAGATATTTGTTTACCAAACTTCAAAATACAGTCTCTTCTAGCACTGATGATGTTACCTACTTGGGTAATGAAACATCTGCAAGAAAACACCCCAGCTCAGAGAGCAAGGACCTCACAGTTCAACTCTGAGCTACCAATATTCTCTTTTATCAGTAAGAACTGGTTGATTTTATACATACACTGTAATCAGTGGTGCATTTCAAAATAGTTTTTTTTTTAAAAATTACATTTACATGCCGCCCTTCTCTGAAGACTCAGGGCGGCTTACAATTTTTGGGATACAACCCAATGCGCTCAGCAATAGCCTTCATTCCATTGTATATGCCTGCTTATTACTAAGTGGCATTTTTTTTTTACAAAGTCAGCTTATTGCCCCCAACAATCTTGGGTCCTCAATTTACCTACCCCGAGAGGATGGAAGGCTGAGTCAACCTTGAGCCTGGTGGGATTCGAGCCTGCACTAATTGCAGGCAGCTGGAACTTAAGTGCTAGGCATTTAACAGCCTGCACCACCAAGGTTTACCACTGGTTCGGTCGTGTGGCTTGGTGGGCGTGTTTTGCACGTGCATACACACTTTGTGCAGGTGCTGAGGCTTTCCGACTCACCTCCCACAATCCTGCATTCTTCCTGTCGCTTCAGCAGCTGACGCATGGCCATCTGCTGTGTCATGCAAAACAGCTGCACTTCAAAAGCAGGGAATAAAGGTCAGTATGGGAGCCCAGATGGGTGGGCCCAAAAGCAGCTCCTCAGAGAGAACCGGTTCGGTCTCTGCCAATCTTTTTATTTAATTTTAATATTGATATTGGGCTTGGTTTGGTTTAATTCTTTTTTAATTATTTATTTATTATGAATGTATGTTTTTAGTTGTGAGCCGCCCCAAGTCTTCGGAGATGGGGCAGCATACAAGTCCAATCAATCAATCCATCAATCAATCAATCTATCTTCAGCGCTACGGTACACCAGAACCAGGCCGAACTGGTAGAATAGCACCACTGAATGTAATGTAATTGCTACAAGTCTTGGAAGAATAGGTTAGGGACAGATCATCACGGAGAACATCCATCTAAGCGGTCACTAAGAATGGACAATGATTTGATGGCACATAACCAATTGTTGCCATGCAGCCTTTGCTGACATGTTTTGCCTCATCAAATTCAGTTAGAAGAAATCAACGTTTTTCAGAGGTTGGTTTCACAAGAGCGCAAAGTCATTCGGGAATTTGTTTTGTTTTGTTTTGGATCAGCCCGTCCCGTATACCCAGCCACCATGGTTTGTAAATCACAGGTTATGACTTAGCATATCATGCAAACCTAGTCTGTTGTATATTTAGGAAACTGCCATTAACAGTGTGGTTCTGCATTTCCTTTTCCTGGAATAGTAGCTTGTTTGCTCATGTATATGTTACTGCTTTTCACCGATTATTTGGAAGTGATTCACAGGAGTTCTTCTATGCTAAAAACAGGTTAATGGCTGGGGGAAGTCAACGGAAGGCATGGATTGTTAAAACTGCTTGAAACATAGCAGACCAGAAATGATTCTATAGGAGAGGTGCCATAATTGATTTCCTGCTTGGTTATTCTTTAAAACCACTTAAAAATACTTATTTTTAAATTCCTATCTGCTTTCAAAACTCAACGCTGGTCTAGAATTGTATACTTCATGCTTCCTGCTGATAAAAATTGATATATTTTTTTTCTGCAGCTGCCTTTGTTTGTTGCATTTTAGTTAATTTTATGAGGCTGGTCCATTCTCTTGTTCTAAAGTGTTGAAATAGTTTTGTTACACCACCGTGGTAGATTAATTAACTGATTAATTAATTGATGCTTAATGCATGCCTATGCTACTTTTCAGCCTGAATAGTATAGCTAGTCCTTGAGTTATAACCATAATGCTCATAAAGTGGGCCAGTCATATGATCAACCCAATTTTACAAACGTTTTTGTTTTGGTTAAATGGACTTAGGATTTATGGTGGGACTTCCCCTCCACCCCCCCTGCAAAAAAAAATCCAAGTAAATGGCTGGCTGGGGAATTCTGGGAGTTGAAGTCCTCAGATCTTAAAGTTACAAACATTGGACGGCCCTGCTTTAAGTGGACACCTCTGCTTTTAATGGAGTTTATCTCTATGGGCCTTTGGATGGTTGATTCATCGTACTTGTGGGAACATCTCTTGCCAGCATCGACTGCCCATCGCCCTGTGCGCTCCCACAGACAGGGCTTCCTGGGGGTGCCGTCGGCCAGACAGTGTTGGCTGGTGGCCCCCAGGGGTAGGGCCTTCTCTGTCGGAGCACCCACCCTGTGGAATCAGTTGCCCCTGGAGCTGCGATTTGCCCCTGACCTCCCATTCCTTCCTTGCCTGAAAGTGGTTATTCGAACAAGCCGGCCTGGACTGAGGGGGTGTGTGTGGTTTTTTAGATGTTTTAAATGTTAATGTCTTTTGTGGGTTTTTAGATATTGTTTGGCTTGGGTTTAATAACTTTTTAACAAATTTTAAATTTTGTATTGTGGGGTTTTATGATGTGAGCCACCCTGAGTCCTTCGGGAGATAGGCGCCAAGTCCAAGCAAGAAATGAATAAATAAAGTAATGCCAGCCTTCCAGAAACTAACTAGCTTTTTTAAAAAATGACTTGATCCACAATGTCAGTCATTTCAAAGTTGAAATAATGGTTGTGTTAAGTTTGCATGAAGAGTCAGACGCGAGGAATTCCAACAAAAGACTTTATTAATGACAACAGCTCGAATGGACCCACGTCGGGTAAGGCTGACTGCTTCTTATAGCCGGCAGCCGTGGCTGCTGGCCAATGGGGTGCAGGGTTTCTTCCTTTTCATTAATAATACCATTTGACATTTTACAAGACCAATTAAAATAAACCAATAACATTTAAACCTACATACATAACACCCCTCCCCACTAGGTTCAGTCCATACCAAACCCCAACCTATCTAATGTATTCCTTTAAATAGGTGGGGCTCTTACGATAACGTTGAGACCTTGTGGTTCAGAATCTTTATTGTTCTCACCCAGTGAGAGGGAAATGTGTCTGCTGACATTTCCCTGTTAGGACTTCCTGTGAAAGAAGACCTGTTAGACTGTTAGAATCTGGTCTCTCCTCCCAACCATCTCCATTCCAATGTCCACCCAAGTCGGTGATGTACAATCTTCCACTTCTAAGGATGGATCTAGGCATTGTGACAGGGTTCGGGATGGTTCCTGTGGTAATGACTCTACTTTAAGGATGGATCTTGGCATTTGTGACAGGGTTGGATGGTTCCTGTTCGCAATGGCTCGTTACACAAAGGTTGATTCCTGTTTGCTGATATTCCTCCTGTTCTCCCTTCCCCTAGAAGAGACATCAGGTGAGGGACCAGAGAGAGACAGGCGATGTTCCTGAGTGAACCGGATCTAAGTTGGTCAATGTGCCTGCTCAGAGAGGCCATCTCTGTTTGAACCCTGTAGAAAGAGGGCCAGTGATGTAGTTATTCAGCAGGAATCCACAAAGGTTCACCTGTAGGTTTCCTAGCATGAACAGAATCTCCACACTAAAGAACGAACTTTGGAAGTGGAATCCAGTGGTGTGTTGGGTGCATAAGTGGGATGAAGTCGTCAAGGGAAGACCTAAGTTTCCTGCCCATTAACAACTCTGCTGGGGACAAGTTAGTTGATGGGCTAGGAGTGATGTGCTGAACACTAAGAAGCTTTTCAGCTTCTCAGTGATGTCCCCAGGACCCAGCTGCTGAAGCTTTTCTTTGGTAAGCGTGCACCATCGTTCAACCCGGCCGTTGGCGAGGGTGCCAGGCTGTAAGGGCATGTCTGATGCCCTGTTGAGCTAGAAAGGATTCAAAAAATGTTAGGCGTGGTTGAGGACCATTGTCAGAGACAAGGACATCTGGTAACCCATGGGTTACAAGAGCTGCTTTGAGCTGCTTGATAACAGCCTCGTAGTAGTAGAAGTCATGAGAATAACTCTAGCCATTTGGAGTATGCATCTACAATTACTAGAAACGTGTGCCCTCTTGTAGGGCCTGCAAAATCAATGTGGATTCTAGACCATGGGCCCCTAGGACATTCCCATTCCTGTGTGGGGCGTGAGGTGGGGCAGGCCTGACTACCTGGCAATTGGGACAAGAGGCAACCCAGTTTTCAACCATTTTGTCAATACCTGGCCACCATACATAACTCCTGGCCAAACCTTTCATCCTTACAATCCCAGGATGACCCTCATGTAACATTTCCAAACCTCCCTTTGCAGTTTTGCAGGAATAACCACCCTGTTACCCCACAAAATACATCCTCTTAATACAGATAATTCAGTTTGCCTGGATTTGAAAGGTTGGGCAAAGTGGGGTAGATCTTGAAGAGGCCAACCTTTAATCCAGCCCATAACAGGTGCCAACACAGCATCTTTGGCAGATTCTCTGGCAATCTCAGCAGCATGGACTGGAAGCTTTAGCAACCGTCTCCAGGAAAAAGGTGTGAGTCTCAAGTTCACAGTCCCCTTGTGGCAAGGTAGTGGGCAACCACTGTGCATCAGCATGTCCAATGTCCTGCCAGGCCTGTGAATCAGTTTGTAGGAGTAGGCTGCAAGAAATTCAGTCCACCTCTTTCAGCATTCTGGTGACAGGATAATAGG
>CM019150.1:210837404-211018565 GCA_009733165.1 Naja naja | reverse complement strand
ATTTAAGAGTTCTGATAACATGAAGACCAATGTACTGTTGATGCAAATTCACCTTCAATAGCAATAGCACTTAGATTTATATACTGCTTCGTAGTGCTTTTATAACTCTTGAACGGTTAACACATTCAGTATATTGTCTGTCATGCCCTACCATATATATGCATGCCTGGTGAGTTGACTCTGAGGGAGAGGAGGAAGAGCTGACAGGGAGTGGAAGTGTGGCTCCGGAAGTTGTGGAGGAGGCTGGGGAAGGGCAAAGGCCTGTGAGGCAGAGGAGGACCCAGGCCCATCCCCTATCCATCCTAGGGCATGCAGGGAGGAGATGGCCTTGATCCTCTTCATGGGCTGCAGCTGTGACAAGTGAATAAGAGGATGGACATGCCTATGGGCAAGTGCTAGAAAAAAAGCATGGAAATATCTCTAGTTTATGGTTCCTCTCTGAGTTTGGCATCCTTCCCAGTGTGTGTTACCTGTGGACGTCCTCCAGCCCTTATCTTGCCTGGTTTGTGTTGCTTTTTCCCTTCTTGTAACTGTTTGTGTGGGAGTTTTTTTTTCCTTCCACAGAATTCGGAGCTTGGAAGCAAAGTGACTGTGTTTGTTTTGTATCCCACCCTGGGTCATCACATTGTCCCTAAAAATCTGGGTCCTCATTTTACTGACCTCAGAAAGTTGGAAGGCTGAATCAACCTTGTGCCAGTGAGAATTGAACTGCTGGCAGCCTGACATCACGGAATGCTGTTACCTTCCCACCAAAGCGGTACCTATTTATCTACTCACATTTGCATGTTTGAACTGGTAGGTTGGCAGGAGCCGAGGTGAGGATGGGAGCTCACTCCATCAAAATGCGTTCGAATCTCGAACCTGGGCTGCTGGCTTTCCCATCTTAACCTCTGAGCCACAGTGCCACCCATGAACATATGCATAATCCTTAACTTACAACAATCACATTTTTCAGTGCCATTGTAACTTTGAATGGTCACTAAATGAACTGTTGTAAGTTGAGGATTAGCTGTAGTTTGTCGTTCTTTATATTGTGAAACTTCAGCCATAGTTTTAGCAGGTTTTATGAACTTGTAGAAATGTCATAAAACTTGCTTGCTTGGACATAGTCACGTATATGCACACAAGAATTACGTTGTGTTAACCTTAGTTTCAGTATGTTAGATGAACTCCACAATTAAGTGAAATATTGTACAGTTTTACAAAGACTGATTATTTATGAGCAAATGCAGGTTTTTCTTTCATTTCCTTATTTGAATATGATCTGTTGAATAAGCTAAGATATCATGGCCTTGGTAGAACCCTTAAGGTTGACTCAGCCTTCCATCCTCTCGGGGTAGGTAAATTGAGGACCCAAGATTGTTGGGGGCAATTAGCTGACCTTGTAAAAATGCCGCTTAGTAATAAGCAGGCATATACAATGGAATGAAGGCTATTGCTGAGCACACTGGGTTGTATCTCAAAAAATTGTAAGCCGCCCTGAGTCTTCGGAGAAGGGCGGCATATAAATGTAATTAAAAAAAAAAGTAGGAAGATTCTATTAGGTATGATAATTGCAGCAGTATTGTTAAGACACACAAAGATGGAGAAATATTGAAATGCCCACAACCGGGGGGTGGATTGTGAAGATGTCTGAATTAGCAGAGATGGCAGAAGTGACTTATTTGGCCAAGGACAAAATAATAAGTACCTTTAATAAAAGACTGGAAACCTTGTATAGATTTTTGCTGAAAATGGAAAGAAGTTAAATGGGGATTTCTGGATTTGATGACCGAAAAAGGATTAAATAAAAGGATGAAGGGATTATTGTACAGTTAAGGAGGGAGGAGGAATAATGAGTTTGTAACTACTGTAAAGAAAGGCAGAAGTTCCTTCTTTAATTATCTCCCCCCCTTTCTTGAATTGCATTGTTTTCTGCAATTTTTCTTTGTCCTTTCTCCCTCTTTCCTTTATATATTTTTGAATTTGTCTTTCATCTATGCAATCTGTCTCCCTCTCCCTCCCTCCCTCCCTCTCTCTCTCACAGACAGACAGACAGACAGAATAACAGAGTTGGAAAGGAGCTGGGAAGTGCATTTATGAATACATGCACACATAACACCACACGTATACACAACTAAGCAGCGGTTAGTTGTTAAGGGTTAAGCATTTAGCCAAGATAAAAACAAACATGTTGTAATTTAGTGCAGAGAGTGAACCTACCCACTAAAATATAGCACTACATGGGAACTAGACAACAATAGTGGTTAAAAGCACTGGACAGAAATACAGAGAGATTCTAAGTTCTGGTCCCACTTTAGACACGAAACCTGCTGGGTGACTTTGGACCAGTCCTTCGCTCTCAGCCAGAAGGAGGCAAGGATAAAGCACTTTTGAAATCATTGCAAGAAAACTGGAGGGACTTATCCATACTGTCACCGCAACTGACTCAAAAGAACACACACACACACACACACACACACACACATAACCCCCTCCCAACAATAGTTTATTTGCTCATTTATGGTATGCATGCTACCCAAAGCTCCGTCCACCAGCTGAAAAGTTCTAGCCTTCACATAATGAAGACATTTCTGAAAACGGTGCATGAATCAAACCTGACCCTTGCCTCAGCTGAAGCAATTTCACCAAGCCATAAAGCAAATTTTGATGGCTGCTATCATGATCGGGAAACAAAGTGTGACCTTGATGTTTGGAAAGGCGGAGTATAATTAGGGATGTCTCCTTCCTCATGTATATTTCAGGGGACAGCTGACAAACCTCAATCTATCTATCTATCTATCTATCTCTCTCTCTCTCTCTCCCTCCCTCCCTCCCTCCCCCCTCTCTCTTGGTCTGCCTCTCTCTTGGTCTGTCTGTCTCTCTCTCTCTCCCACTCCCTCCCTCCTCTTCTCTCTTGGTCTGTCTGTCTGTCTGTCTGTCTGTCTCTCTCTCTCTCTCTCTCTCTCTCTGTGCCAGTGGTGGGATTCAATTTTTTTTTACTATTGGTTCTGTGGGTGTGGCTTGGCATGGTGGGCGTGGCAGGGGAAGGATGCTGTGAAATCTCCATTCCCTCCCCACCCCACCAACCTGCTTTCCAGCTCTGTTCTCCTGTGCAGGGCAACCAAAGAAGACCCAGCGATCAGCTGGGATTTGGGAGGCAGAGAATAGACGGGGCGGGGCCAGTCAGAGGTGGTATTTTTGCTGGTTCTCTGAACTGCTCAGAATTTCCACTACCGGTTCTCCAGAACTGGTCAGAACCTGCTAAATACCACCTCTGTGTGTGTGTGTGTGAGAGAGAGTGGGGGGCGGGGAGCTGCAAGCTGTGAGTATGGCTTTTTGAGAGATGAACTCATTCGTGATAAAATAGTTCTAGGTGTCACTGGTGAAAACACACACCAGCTGCCTCTTGAGGGAACATAGTTTAAGTTTACAGGCAGCAATTTAATTTTATTTATTTATTTATTTATTTATTTATTTATTTATTTATTTATTTATTTATTTACATTTATATGCCGCCCCATCTCCAAGGGGACTTGGAGCGGCTCACATAAAAGTCGAAATAAAAACATAAACACAAGAAATTAAAATATAAGCTTCCAAATAAATCCCTAAAATGTAATAAAATCAATTAATTAAAAGAAAAATCCCAACCAACCTCAATCCTGGCCGGCCTGTTCAAACAGACAAGTTTGGGATATGTTGCTCCACAAAACTTACCGACAAAGGGATGAAAGGTTTGGAGCAGGATAAACAGATTGACAGTGACAATGCAGCCTCCAAACAACAACTAAGGATGAAGATCCACCACCACAAATGCCAGCACAAAATTCATCAGCACAACTCTCCCCCCCCATGTGTGTGTGTGTGTGTGTGTGAGAGAGAGAGAGAGAACACAATTAGAATTCTTTCTGAAATCCACCTTTGTTCCCTAAGAGACGGAAGTTGCAAGTTTATATAACAAGTCACTGCTTTATTAAAGTCTATTAAATTTTTGCCAAGGGCCAGTTTCCTTTCTGTGTATGTCATTTTGGGTTCCATAACAGATGGAAGGCATTATATAGATGTACTGGGGAAAAAAGAGATAGAAAATAAATAATCCTGACCCATAAGCAAATGTTTAATAGATTCTGGATTTCTCCTAACAGCATGCCGTTTTAGCTTATCAAACTATTTTTCCTCACTTGGCCAAAAGCAACATGATTAGGATCATTTTTATATATTTACTGTTATGCCTTAGAGATTTCACAATGTTTTGTAACTGTTCCTAGAGGGAGGGAAAGTATGAAACACCTTCCTCACTCTTTTAGAAGAAAAACAATATAAAATTTCTCCTTTGCTATTCTCCAAAAGCAGCTTCAAAAGTTATCCAGTACAGTGGTTTCTTTCAGAAAACTTGCTTTAGCTGAGACCAGACTCAATTTAATTTCATTTAAATGTGAAATTAAACATGATAAATACTCTTATTACATTAAATTAAATTAAATATGATAAATAGGGGTACTTTTATCACATTAAAAATAAATAACTTTCCGAAGTCTTGGACTGAACCCAACAGCTAATGAGTCTGTTCTGAACATGGTTGTTTGCTGCCTCCCTGTGGCTAAAGTGAATTATTTCATGTTTTGAAATGAATCTGTATGGAATGAGAAGAATAAAGCATAAAGATGCTTTGGTCTTTTGGTTTCGTATTGTGTTCCTCTCTTCCATGCATCGGCATGAAAACCTTAATAGTTCTTTTTAATTAATTAATCCTGCTGCCCTTGTCTGAAATGGTATAAGATATAAGGAGGCTAGATTAAAAGACCCCCCGCAAGGCAGTGGTTGGATTAAAAAAAATTTACTATTGGTTCTGTGGGCAGGGCTTGGTGGGTGTGGCTTGGTGGGTGTGGCTTGGTGGGTGTGGCTTGGTGGGCATGGCAGGGGAAGGATACTGCAAAATCCCCATTCCTTCCCCACTCCTGGGGGAAGGTTACTGCAAAATCCCCATTCCTTCCCCACCCCACCAACCTGCTTTCCAGCTCTGTTCTCCTGTGCAGGGCAACAAAAGAAGACCCAGCCGATCAGCTGGGACTCGGGAGGTGGAGAATCAATGGGGGCGGGGCCAGTCAGAGGTGGTATTTGCCGGTTCTCTGAACTACTCAAAATTTCTGCTACCAGTTCTCCAGAACTGGTCAGAACCTGCTGAATACCACCTCTGCCCTTCCAGGTCCCTTCCAGCTTTATTCTGTTCACTAACTACAAGTAGTCCTCAATTTACAACTGCAATTGGGAGTGGAAAATTCATCCTTGGCATGATCGTTAAGCGAGGCCTCATAAGGCTGCACATGATTTTTTGACCTTCTTTTGATGTGGTTGTTAAGCAAGACAATTGCCAAGTGTCTAGGTGTTGTGTGACTGGGGAGATGCTATGAGGATCTTAAATGCAACGACCGGTCATAAATCACATTTTTCAACATTATATCATGCTTTCCCCCCAAAAAGACCCAACTGGAAAATAAGCCCCAGTGTGATTTTTCAGTATGTTCATAATATAAGCCCTATCCCAAAATAAGCTTCAGTTAAGATCCTCAGCCAGACGGATGCATTTAGTACTGTATTTCCTCTAAAATAAGATCTAATCAGAAAATAAGCTCTAATGCGTCTTTTGGAGCAAAAGTTAATATAAGACCCAGTCTTATTTTCAGAGAAACTCAGTTGTAACTCCAAATGGTCATTAAGCAAATGGTCTTAAATTGAGGATTGTGCTTACAGGTAGTCCTTGACTTACAACAGTTCATTTAGTGATCGTTTGATCACTTTGAGCTTTGGTGGCTCAGGCTGTTAAATGCCTAGCACTTAAGTTCCAGCTGCCTTCAATTACTGCAGGCTCGAATCCCACCAGGCTCAAGGCTGACTCAGCCTTCCATCCTCTCAGGGTAGGTAAATTGAGGACCTAAGATTGTTGGGGGCAATTAGCTGACCTTGTAAAAATGCCGCTTAGTAATAAGCAGGCATATACAATGGAATGAAGGCTATTGCTGAGCGCATTGGGTTGTGCTCCAAAAATTGTAAGCCGCCCTGAGTCTTCGGAGAAGGGCGGCATATAAATGTAATTAAAAAAAAAAAATTACAACGGCACTGAAGAGAGTGACTGATGACTGTTTTTCACACAACCATTGCAGCATCTCCATGGTCACATGATCAAAATTCAGATGCTTGGCAATTGACTCATATTTATGACAACTGTGGTATCCTGGGGGTCACGAAATCCCCTTTTGCGACCTTCTGATAAGCAAAGTCAATGGAGAAGCTAAGTTTCATTTAACATCTGGGTTACTAACATAACCACTAAAGTGATCCACTGAACAGCTCTGATCAAAGAAGGCGTAAAATAGGGCGAAACTTTTTAAAGATTTAGATTTAGATTTCCGATTGATTTTAAGTTTTGTGTTTTGTAATTGTGTTTTGGGACTGTTAGTTTAATTCTTTTTTAAGTATTTATTGTTGTCGTTTTATTGTGAGCCGCCCTGAGTCTTCGGAGATGGGGTGGCATATAAGTCCCACTAATAAATAAATGAATAATAATAAATAAACAACTGTTTTGCTTACCAACAGAAATTTCAGGCTCAATTGTAGTCATAAGTCAAGGACTACCTGTATTTTGGGGACAATATTGGATCCTTGGCTTAACAACAACCTTGCCGTCAGGATAAAAGCTCTCCCCCCCTCCCTCCCTCCCTCCCTTTCTCTCTCTCTTCTGCCCCAACTCTTTTTTACAGAACTGCTGGTAGAAAGAACACCTGATAATATTTAGTTTCCCGTCTTCTCTCATCCTCCAGATTTCTGATCGTGCTGGGATGCCTGATTTTAGCAGTGCTGACCACTTTTGGAGAATATGAAAAAGCTTCTGGATATTGGCTGTTGCTTTTGGTAAGCATAGGTGGGCTTATTGCAAAGTTATTGTTGATATACTCGTTCTGCCGAGGCGACTTGGACAGGGTTCCTTCCCTTGAAGGAGTTTAATATTTTTAATGTATTTGTCCAATTTATGTGGCCACTCATCTCGCCCAAAATGGCTCTGAGTGGCATACAATAAAACCAAATCTGTAGAGATTCTCATTCATCCAGATTGTGGTTTGTCCCAAAGGTGCTTCTTTCAGGAGGCAATTGGACTTCCTTGTTTTTCTTTTCTTTTGAAGATGTTTCGCTTCTCATACCAGAAGCTTCTTCAGCTCTAACAGGATAGTGGGGGAATGGAAGGATTTATATTATTTTAAAAAAACAAAACAAGAAAGCCCAGTTGCGTCCTGAAAAAGCACGTTCGGAACAATAAAACCAGTATTAAAAACTTTTTGCAAACTCATTAAAACAATCAGCCTGGATAAAACAAGACTATGATGGGGGAAATATTTACACGCCTGGGGGTGCCTCAGCCAGACAATGTCAGTTGGCGGTCCCCCGGGGGAGGGCCTTCTCTGTGGGGGCGCCCACCCTTTGGAATCAGCTACCTCTAGAGCTGCGTTTGGCCCCGGACCTGCGCTCCTTCCGCCATGATCTCAAGACTTGGCTGTTTGCGCAGGCCGGCCTGGACTGAGCAGGGTTGGGAATTTTAATTTAAGGGTATTTTAATTAGATTTTATTATAATTGGATTAGATAATTTGATAAATGTTGTATTTATTGTTTATATATTTCTGTGTAACCCCTGTCCCCGAGATGGGGCGGCATATAAATCCAATTAAATAAATAAATAAAATGCATGCAGTACAACTAGATTTCAGGCTCCCTATTTGATCCTGAGGCTTTCTGGGGAAAAAAAAATCCTCCCACATTTTGAGAGCTTTACAGGAAGGTTATTGGGGTGATCTAACCATTTAGCAGGGATGATGATCCAGAAGGCGGAAACAATGCCAAAATTGGCTCACTCCCTAGATCCCATCAGGTAGAACTCTTCTGTGGGTAAGACCTGATGGGGTGGGTAAATGTAACAATGAAGAGGAGATCCCTCAGATGACATAGTACATACCACATAAAGCTTTCAAGGTCAAAGCCAGCACCTTGAATTCAGTGGTGGGATTCAAAATTTTACTACTGGTTCTGTGGGTGTGACTTGGTGGGTGTGGCATGGCTTGGTGGGCATGGCTTGGTGAGAGTGGCAGGGGAAGGATACTGTAAAATCCCATTCCCTCCCCACCCCACTAACCTGCTTTCCAGCTCCATTCTCCTGTGCAGGGCAACAAAAGAAGACCCAGCCCATCATCTGGGACTCGGGAGGTAGAGAATCGATGCGGGCAGAGCCAGTCAGAGGTGGTATTTGCTGGTTCTCTGAACTACTCAAAATTTCTGCTACCGGTTCTCCAGAACTGGTCAGAACCTGCTGAATACCACCTCTGCTTGAATAGGACTTGGAAGCAAACTATCAACCAAGGCAGCTCACAGAGCAGAGAGCAAGATGTGTCTATTTAAGGACCCACATATATCTGCTTATACCACCACATTTTGTATCTACTGAAGCTTCTGGGTACTCTTCCCAAGGACAGTGCCATCCATGTACAGCCTGCTGCAGTAGTCTATCCAGGAGGTGACCAAGACATGAGTGACTGAGAACAGAACCTCATAGTCCAGAAACAGGTGCAACTGGCACACAACATAAAGTTGCATAAAGGCCCTTCTGGCTACCACTCCAACCTGCTTTTTAAAGATCAGAGGTGCCCCCAGATTGCACACCAGCTGGGTTTGCAGTTGTGTCACCCCATTTATAACCAACAATGTTCTAATTCTTGATTGCTTTATAATACCTTGGTAAGATCACAGTTGGAATACTGTGTCCAGTTTTGGTCTCCACAATATAAAAACGATGTTGAGACTGTAGAAAGAATAAAGAGAAGAGTCTAAAATTAGGGAACTGGAGGCTAAAACATATAAAGAATGTTTGCTGGAATTGGGCGTGTCTAGTTTAATGAAAAGAAGGACTAGGAGGTTGTCCCAAAGGTGCTTTTTTCAGGAGGCGACTGGACTTTCTTGTTTTTTCTTTTGAAGACATTTCACTTCTCATGCAAGAAGCTTCCTCAGTTCTGACAGGATAGTGGGGGAGTGGAAGGATATACATACATTCCTTGCAGACAGCTGGTCATTTGCATCCTTTTAGAGGGTTGTTGAAGTATTTGGACAACCAGGAGCACGACTCAAGTGACCCTGAGGATCCAGATAAACCTCCAAGTGCTCCAACAACCCTCTAAAAGGATGCAAATGACCAGCTGCCTGCAAGGAATATCAATCCTTCCATTCCCCCACTATCCTGTCAGAACTGAAGAAGCTTCTTGCATGAGAAGCGAAACGACTTCAAAAGAAAAAACAAGAAAAAAAAAGTCCAGTTGCCTCCTGAAAAAGCACCTTTGGGACAGCCATGACCTGGATGACTGAGAATCTCCATAGATATCTGTTGTCTGAACAAGGAGTGTATGTAAATCCCTCACTGTGCTGACAGCATCAGCATTAGAGAATGCAGTGTCTTTATTACACTTTTTGTGTGTTTTATCTTTCATCCTGGCTGCTCTTTAACATCTAAGAGTCGAAGGTGGTTGCAGTTTGTGTATCTCTAGCTATAATATTCAAAATAAGGACTAGGGGTGACATGATAGGAATGCTTCAATATCTGAGGGGCTGTCACAAAGAGGGAGTCAACCAATTCTCCAAAGCACCTGAAGGCGGGACAAGAAGCAATGGGTGGAAACTAATCAAGGAGAGAAGCAACTTAGAACTAAGGGAAAATTTCCTGACAGACAGAACAATTTTTTAAAATTCATATTTATATGCCGCCCTTCTCCAGAGACTCAGGGTGGCTTACAATTTTTGGGATACAACCCAGTGTGCTCAGCAATAGCCTTCCTTCCATTGTATATGCCTGCTTATTACTAAGCGGCATTTTTACAAAGTCAGCTTATTGCCCCCAACAATCTTGGGTCCTCAATTTACCGACCCCGAGAGGATGGAAGGCTGAGTCAACCTTGAGCCTGGTGGGATTCGAGCCTGCACTAATTGCAGGCAGCTGGAAATTAAGTGCTAGGCATTTAACAGCCTGCACCACCAAGGGTCTTTTAATTAATCAGCTTGCCTCCAGAAGTTGTGGATGCTGCATCACTGGAGGTTCTTAAGAAGAGATTGGACAATGATTTATCTGAAATGGTGTAAGGTTTCCTGCCTGAGCAGGGGGTTGGACTAGAAGACCTTCAAAGGTCCCTTCCAACTCCGTAATTCTGTGAAAACTCAAAACCACTTGCCAGGGTTTAATTGAAGATTTTATAATCTAGTATAGGTGGTAAAGAGCAACTCTAAATGGCTGGCTAGATGATAAAAGAACACAAGCATTTCTGCTTCAAGAATGCATTGATTAAGTACTCTTTTAATGGATCGTTCTTACCCAAGACTTTCCAAGCCCCAGATGGTATTGAGTGCTCTAGATGATAAAAAAGAAAGAAAGAAAGCCATGAGTAAAATCTTTGCATGAATGGGCAAATTAGCATGAGCGAGCAGCCTCTAAAATTGGCTATATAGCTTTACCAAAGAAGCAACCCCATCTAACAGAGGTCGGCTGTGTCACCGTGATCCCATAGACAGCCTCTATCAATGAAATATGGGGGTTAATTGGACATTTTAGGAAGACAAGAGATGGCAGGAGCATGCTGTAATTGCCAAAGGTCCACTCTTCAATCCTTAGCCTCTCCAGTTAATAAGCTCAGATGGCCACCTCTGCTCCTGCCCTTGAAGAGCTATTGCATTAGAGCAGACAGTCCCGGGTTTAGGGGTCTTTCTTGATGTAAGGGACTTCCTTGGTTTCCAGTAGAAGTGGACAAAATAGATCAGAATCAAAATGTCCTGACTCTGAAAAGCTTGTTCCTGGCTTGCTGGAAATGCTCCATTATTGGAGCAAGTATTTCCCAACCTTACTAGAAAATGCTGTGAGGTCAGAATCAGTCAATTCAACCTTACAGGAAGTCTTCTATGATTGGAAATTTAGTGGAAAGATTCCATGGTTGGAATGGGCCACCTCAGCTTTTCTAGAAGGGTTCCTGGCTTGAAATGAGTTGTGATGACCTGGGCGTGGCACGAAGGCAACACAGCCAGATAAGCAATAAGAGTCCCTTTATTAGCTCCAACTTTGTCCCCAATGTCCTGGTTACCTTCTGGCTGGAGAAAAACTCTCCCAGGAACAGCCTTTGGGCTGCAGAGAATCAAGTCCAAAACATGAGCAACACAAACTGTAACATAAAGTCCAAACAAGCCAAACTGAAGTAATTAGTTTGGCAGGAGGGAGCAAGAATTTCAGATGTGAAGGCACGGCAAAACTCACACAGTTGGGAAGATGCCAGGAACACAGATAAACCACAACAACACAGGATGAAGTCACGTTTGCTCCCAGCAGCCTGCCACACGCAGCCTGCCTTTCTTATCAGCTGTCTTCCCAGCTGTGGCTAATGAAGGGAATCAGGGCCCTTTCCTCCCCCTTAAGCCACGCAACCCACATTGCTCTCTTCTCTGTTCCTCCCTGTGTGCCCTAGGATGAAGAGGGGGTGGGCCTGGTTCATCCTCTGAACTCCCTCTCCCTTGTTCTATCTCTTCCCTGCTTTGCCCAGCTGGACTTTGCCCTTCCCCAGCCTCTTCCACAGCCAATGGAGCCACACTCCCACTCCCTGTCAGCTGTCCAGCTTCCTCCTCAGATTCAGACTCTGACAGGAGCATGACATGGGCCCTTTTGAGATGGGACCATTTCTACAGGGGTCAGTGACTCTTCCAGTGACCTTCTCAGACTTTGGAATAGAATATACAAGGGCCAGAATGTTTCAACATTCCCCATAACTTCAGTTTCCAAAGCAAACTAGATTTTATTTTTTTTCATGGTAGGGTTGTGAGCTCCAGCAAAGTCTGGAAATGAGTCGCCTTAGCATAAGTCCCTGCAGGAGGAGGCAAGAAGGAGCAAGGGATCAAAAAGCACATTGGTGCGCCTTAAGTACTAGCATGTGGTGTTCCTGAGCACATGCAAAAAGGTGGAGCTTGCAACCTGTCATCACGGGCCATGTCTTACTCACATCGGTGTAATTATGGCTAGGAACAGATGTCTAAGCATACAGCAGTGGTCTGGGATGGATAATGGATGGGACCATGGGACAACGAAGCCTTATGTCTTCTGGAATTGTTGGAAATCCTCAACATGGTTGAATGGGCTTTAAAAAAGTCTTCCCCAATTTGGGTCCTCCATCCTCAGGCCATGAACCGGCACTGGCTTATGGCCCAACAAGGATGAGAATGCACAGGTGAGCAAAGCCCCATCTGTGCAGAAGTGGGATCCAGGCAACAGGCGAAATCACACCCCTTCCCCGGTCTGCAGAAAAGCTGCCTGCCCTCTATGGAACTGGTCCCTCGTCCTGAAAAGGTTAGAGGGGCACTGTTCTAGTTTGGCCTAGTGATGAGGGTGCTTGCTTAGGAACCAGGAAACTATGAGTTCTAGTGTCACCTTTGGGTTAATCACCAGGAGACGGTGAGTTCTAGTCTCACCTTAGGCATGAAAGCCAACTACATGGCTTTGGGTTAATCACCAGGAGATGGTGAGTTCTAGTTCCACCTTAGGCATGAGAGCGGGATGGGTGACTTTGGGCCAATCACCAGGAGACGGTGAGTTCTAGTCTCACCTTAGGCATGAAAGCCAACTACGTGGCTTTGGGTTAATTACCAGGAGATGGTGAGTTCTAAACCCACCTTAGGCATGAAAGCCAACTACATGGCTTTGGGTTAATCACCAGGAGACGGTGAGTTCTAGTCTCACCTTAGGCATGAAAGCCAACTACGTGGCTTTGGGTTAATCACCAGGAGACGGTGAGTTCTAATCCCACCTTAAGCATGAGAGCTGGATGGGTGACTTTGGGCCAATCACCAGGAGACGGTGAGTTCTAGTCTCATCTTAGGCATGAAAGCTAACTACGTGGCTTTGGGTTAATCACCAGGAGACGGTGAGTTCTAGTCTCACCTTAGGCATGAAAGCCAACTACGTGGCTTTGGGTTAATCACCAGGAGATGGTGAGTTCTAGTTCCACCTTAAGCATGAGAGCTGGATGGGTGACTTTGGGCCAATCACCAGGAGACGGTGAGTTCTAGTCTCATCTTAGGCATGAAAGCTAACTACGTGGCTTTGGGTTAATCACCAGGAGACGGTGAGTTCTAGTCTCACCTTAGGCATGAAAGCCAACTGCGTGGCTTTGGGTTAATCACCAGGAGACAGTGAGTTCTAGTCTCACCTTAGGCATGAAAGCCAACTACTTGGCTCTGGGTTAATCACCAGGAGACGGTGAGTTCTAATCCCACCTTAGGCATGAAAGCCAACTACATGGCTTTGGGTTAATCACCAGGAGACGGTGAGTTCTAGTCTCACCTTAGGCATGAAAGCCAACTACGTGGCTTGGGTTAATCACCAGGAGACGGTGAGTTCTAGTTCCACCTTAGGCATGAGAGCTGGATGGGTGACTTTGGGCCAATCACCAGGAGATGGTGAGTTCTAGTCTCACCTTAGGCATGAAAGCCAACTACGTGGCTTTGGGTTAATCACCAGGAGACGGTGAGTTCTAGTCTCACCTTAGGCATGAAAGCTGGATGGGTGACTTTGGTCCAATCACCAGGAGACGGTGAGTTCTAGTCTCACCTTAGGCATGAAAGCCAACTACGTGGCTTTGGGTTAATCACTAGGAGACGGTGAGTTCTAGTTCCACCTTAGGCATGAAAGCTGGATGGGTGACTTTGGTCCAATCACCAGGAGATTATGAGTTCTAGTTCCACCTTAGGCATGAAAGCTGGATGGGTGACTTTGGGCCAATCACCAGGTGACGGTGAGTTCTAGTCCTGCGTTAGGCATGAAAGGCAGCTGGATGACTTTGGGCCAGTCTCTCTCTCAGCCCACCTAATCTCACAGGGTTGTTGTTGCGAGGACAGTAGGATGAGGAAGGAATAGTAGATATGTCCAGAGGTGGTATTCAGCCGGTTCGGACTCGTGCTGACGTACCAGTTGTGGAAATTTTGAGTAGTTCGGAGAACTGGCAAATACCACCTCTGGTTAGCCCCACTCCCCCACCCCCACCATTACCTCTCCTATATTCCCTTGCATTGTAGCTCAGTTGATTTGCGTAGCAGAGTGTATTGCCACGCCTCAGCTGAGTTAAAAAACAGCTCAGCTCACCAGCGTTGATTCAGAGAGTGGTCTTTGAGCCCGGCGCGCACAAAATACATGCTGTCAGAACCGGTAGGAAAAATTTGGAAACCCACAACTGGATATGTCTGTCACCTTCTAATATGTACATTCAAGCAATAATAAAGGCAGGATAAAAACCAAATAAATAAATACTTCTTTTGGGCTACTGCCCCCACCAATCCTAGCCAATGGGTTGGATTGACCCGTTTGTGAAACATTCTGCTTCCAGCAAGATTCTCCTTATCCAAATAATTTCTTTCGAGCACCTAAGAATTGTTTTATCGAGCGGTTATATACTCCTCTCAAAATTCTGTTATTGCAAGTTTTCCTCCCCCCACCCCATGTTTTTTTCTGATAGGAAACTTTTGCCATTTTCATCTTCGGAGCAGAATTTGCCTTAAGGATCTGGGCAGCTGGCTGCTGTTGTCGATACAAGGGATGGCGTGGGAGGCTGAAATTTGCCAGAAAGCCTCTCTGTATGTTGGGTAAGCATGTGAGGCTTTACATCACGGCTTCTTTTCCGAGCAGGAGTGGAAAATAAATCAGTCACAGGTTTCTTTTTTGCTCAGAGACACCAAAATAGACTCTGCCATGGTAATGAACTCCTGCCATCCATCACTCTTAACTAGAAAAGTTAACACAAAGTGCATTGAGGTGGAAAACCATGTGAAAGCAGTGTATTTGAAAGACAGTTATATAAATAGAAGCGTTAACTTGTGGCTTGGATGCTGGATGGCCATGTTGCCGCTAGATGGCACTCAAGGACCACCCAAAATAAATGAATTATATTTTTCTTTAAAAGAAAAAAAAATAGCCCAGGCCTGATGAGAGAAGTGATTATTTCCTCACTTTGATTTGCATTCTAACTTTTCTGTAACTGAAGATGACCTATATGTAGCATTCTAACCATCAGGGCTTCTCTAGCACAGTGATTGCCAACAAGTGGGCTGGGGACCACTGGTAGTCTGCGAGAAAATTTTGGTGTTCTGCAGAGAAATGTCACCCCCAAAGAATCCGCCAAAGCAATTAATCCAGGCTGCGTGGGAACACAAGGCTGCGCCGCCCACATGGCCTGCGGGAACACAAGGCTTGCATCACTTGCATTGCGAACAACACAAGGTAGTGAGGGGAAGGGGAAAGGGCAGGGGGGGACTTGCCCCATTTCCCCCACGAGGTAAGCTTCTTTCCGCTTCTTTCTTCTTCTGCTTTTGGCTGCATGCATGGAAAGCAGCAAAAGTCCTTCTTTCTCTCCCCCAAACTCCACCAGAAATGAGTCTTTGGGACCCTGCAAGGCATCCTGCTGCCAGAGGCTGCGCCGGCATGACAAGTCTCACAAAGACTCATTTCTGGCAGAGTTTGGGGGAGGGAAAGAAAGACTTCTGCTGTTTCTGCTGCTTTCCTTGCATGAAGTCAAAAGTCTCTCCCTCCCTCTCTCTTTCCCTGAGAACAGAGCTGGAGATGGTATCCTGTGATCCCAAATAAAGAATGATCGATTGGTAGGAAAATGGGGTGGGGAATTTTCCTGCAGATGTTTTTGGGATTTTCCCAGGCTCTCTGGTCCGTGAGATTTAAAATGATGAGTTTGGTGGTCCCCAAGGTCCAAAAGGTTGGCGACCACTGCTCTAGCCCGATTACAACAACCCCAGTGTGAAAGGACAGACTACCCAAACTTATGGTAAACATTTGTGTTTGTTTCTGGCCCTCCCTTCTCAGCCCTCCCCCATCATCGGGACAACCCATCTGCCAATCCAACCAGAGCTGTCAACCAAGCACCCACATTTAAATGAACTGTCATAAATTGAGGACTACCTGTATTGAAAAAGTCTTGGAGATATGTAGGTCAGGGGTACTCAACCTCTGGTCCATGGACCGCCACTGGTCCATGGTATGCCAGCAGCTGGTCTGCACAAGCAAATGAAGTCCCATCCGTGGGTTGCAAGCAGCATGCAAAACCATGCCCCTTCCAGTCCATGGAAAAAACTTTCTCCAGTCCATGGTGCCCAAAAGTTTGGGGGCCACTGGTGTAGGTGAAATTATCATCATCCTAAAACAACTTACGCAGATAAAGCTGCAAACAAGGAAGCTATATGAACATGAAACATATGTTTTCTTAAATTCCCCTGTTGGTCACCAGCCGAATCCAATGAGGAGGAGGTGTGGGAGTCAGTGCCAGCATCAAGGCAACCTGACAGCTCCGAGGGGGAAGAGGGAATGGAGCTGGCAGAGAGAGAGAAAGAGAGGCAGAGCCTGGGCCGTCCATCAGCCCTCAGATGGAGAGTCAGCAGATCCCAGGTCTGGAAGTGGCTGATGAGGAAGAGAAGGAACAGCTGCGTCCAGTGCCTGACGCACAGATGCACAGTAGGCAGAGGAGAGGAGAGCAGTGGAAATCTATGGGCCGGTCCTTGGGACCACTTCTAGCAAAGCCTCTCCCTAGCTCTGGGGATAAAAGGCAGTGGATAGAGATGAATAGATGAGGCAGACAACTATTCATCTCCCTGCTGGACAGACTTGTTACCCTGTGGTGATACAGGAACTTTTTGCCAGACTGCTGGTGCTCCAAATAAAGGAAACATTTAGTTAACTACAGCGGGTTTGTTATGTTTGGGAGCCAGGTCAGAACAAAGAGCTGTAGAAAATCCGTTGCCATTGTTCTCTAGGGATCCCATCTAGATTTTCAAATGAGTCCTGGATCTTCATCCTTTCTATGGGCAAGATTTGTTCTCTATCTCTCTCCGCAGATATCTTTGTACTGATCGCCTCTGTCCCAGTGGTAGCTGTCGGCAACCAAGGCAATGTCCTAGCTACATCTCTGAGAAGTCTCCGTTTCCTCCAGATCCTGAGGATGCTGCGTATGGACCGGAGAGGTGGCACCTGGAAGCTTCTGGGATCAGCTATTTGTGCACACAGCAAAGTAAGAAGGGAAGAGATAGGAGAAGAACATTGGTAGCTCAGGATTGGAGTGGTGCAGTGGCCTAGAGGTGGGGCTTTCGCCTCACATTCAGGAGGCCGTCAGTTCAATCCTAGGAAGAGGCAGATATTTTCTCTCTGGGCACACTGAGAATATATCTGCTGAACAAAACTCCGCATTGGTGACAGGAAGGGCATCCAGCCATTATACAACTCCATTCAGTTGCCCACACTTCACCCCGCAAGGGATTATGGGATCGATAAAAGAAGGTGGTTCGTAGCTCAGGGTTGAAATGTGGGGTGCTCTGTGATCTTGCTTGTTTTCCTGCAGACATTTCATTACCCAACTAGGTAACATCATCAGTGCTAGAAGGAAATGGGGAAGATGGGGAAAGAAAATAGGATGAAAGCAATGCAGCCACAAGGGATAAATTATCCACAAAAGTACCAGTACTGGTCCAGATCGAATGTTCATAGTAGTTTGGGGATCATTGCTAAGGGCTGGTATAAGAATGGATCCACACATCAAGAGAGCATCTCCTGACAATAAAGCTTTGGATCTACTTCATGTTGATCTTTACACATCAGCCTGCTCATTTGCTAACCTTTCATGTCTGTTTAGACAACAGGGATAGATCTGAGCAGGAACGTGATTTATTTATTTATTTATTTATTATTTGGACTTGTATGCCGCCCCATCTCCGAAGACTCGGGGCGGCTCACAACTACAACCAACAATAAGAATAAGTTACTTAAAAAAATATTAAATAATCACAAGCCCAATTTCGCTAAAACACCAGAATACATTATAAAATTTAACACCCCCCCAGGAGGTCAGCACAGCCCGGCCTGTTTGAATAGGTTTTCAGGTCGTGACGGAAGGTGCGGAGGTCAGGGGCCAGACAGAGCCCCAGGGGTAGTTGATTCCACAGGGCGGGAACCGCCACAGGGTAGGCCCGTCCCTGGGGCACCGCCATCTGGCATTGGCTCACTGACGGCTTCTATTTCTTATCCGTGGTAGTCACTGAAGATAATCTCTTGTCGTGCCAAAGAGAATGAGAAACAGCTAGCAACGATGTGGGTGAGAAGACAGACTCGTGAAGAAAGAGGGCTTTTGAGATTCTTGCCCAAAGCAACACAACGTCTTGGGACAACCCTGAGGGGGTCAGGGTAAATTAATTTAATTAGGTTGAATGTTTCATTGCTTATCCAAGTGTCTTTTTCAGAGTGACTGAAGAAGCTACTTGGATAAGCAGCATAACACTTCAAACAAAAACAAAAAGAAAAAAAAGGCCAATTGCCATGACTCCACTTCCAAAAAACTCTACTTGGATGGCTGAGAATCTTTATTTTATTTTATTTTATTTATGTATTTGTCAAGCAAGTATTAGATAACAGATATAAGTATAAACATGGTTATGAATACATGAAATGGATACATATAAGAAAAATAAAAAGAAACAATAGGGCAGGGACGGTAGGCACGTTGGTGCGCTTATGCACGCCCCCTACGGACCTCTTAGGAAAGGGGTGAGGTCAACAGTAGACAGTCTACGGTTAAAGTTTTGGTAGAGTATTCCAGACATTGAACACTCTGTTGCTGAAGTCGTATTTCCTGCAATCAAGTTTGGTGTGGTTAACCTTGAGTTTGTATCTATTGAGTGCTCTTGTATTGTTATGGTTGAAGCTGAAGTATTCATTGACAGATAGGACATTGCAATGTATGATTTTATATACTATACTTAGATCGGACCGGCGCATAGTTCTAGGTTTTCTAGGTCTAGAATTTCAAGTCTGGTGGCATAAGGTATTCTGCAACGAGTAGAGGAGCGGAGAACTCTTCTTGTGAAATATTTCTGGACTTTCTCAACTGTGTTAATATCCGATATGTAATGCGGGTTCCAGACTGATGAGCTGTATTCAAATATTGGTCTAGCAATATTTCATCAACTGAATTTAATTTGCTTAAATTAGGACTCCCATGTTTCGGTTGAGTGTTTTCCTTTTGCTTATGGCAATCTGTTCTCTCTTAGGAGCTCATCACTGCCTGGTACATTGGATTCTTGACCCTTATTCTCTCCTCGTTCCTGGTTTATCTGGTGGAGAAGGACGTGCTTGAAAAAGATGAGGATGGAAAGGAGACCAAAGAGTTTGGGACCTATGCTGATGCCCTCTGGTGGGGACTGGTCAGTATCAATGGCGATCAAGCTGATCTGTTTCAGATCTTTGGTCGGATCATTGCAGGATTTTTCTACTTTAGGGGACTTGCATGGACTGTGTTCATACTGCATTGCTGACCCAGGTCAGTTAGTCCTAGTTGTACAGTCTGCTAGGCCTGGGTAGTGTTAGTGCTGATGCGGGTGGGTCTGTGTGTTTTATGATTTGACTTAGAGTGGATACCCAGGTAATGGGTGGATTTTGCAACCGAAATTCCTGTAGACTTAGTCCCTGGGTGGTATTGGTTACAGGTAGAGGAAGGAAAGGAAAGGAATGGAATGGAAAGAAGGAAGGAAGGAAGGAAGGAAGGAAGGAAGGAAGGAAGGAAGGAAGGAAGGAGATGGACGGGAGGGAGGGGTAAGAGAAGGAAGGGAGGGGAAGGAAGGGAAGAAGGAAGGAGATGGATGGGAGGGATAAGAGAAGGAAGGAGATGGAAGAATGGATGAGGAGGATAAGAGAAGGAAAGATGGAAGAAGAAAGAAGGAAAGAAGGAGATAGATGGGAGGGAGGGGTAAGAGAAGGGAGACAGGTGGAGGAAAGAAGGAAGGAGTAGGAGATGGATGGCTATATGGGGAGGAAGGGATGGAGGAGGGTAGGAGAAAGAATGTAAGGAAGGAAGGAGTAAGGGATGGATGGAAGGATGGATGGAAGGAGAGAAGGGAGGAAGGGAGGGAGAGTAGGAGAAGTTAGGAAGGAGAAAACATTTTACAGCCCTGTGTGAAAACAAAACTTGCGGAATGACCGTTCTGCACCGTATTCCAGCTTACGGACAGTAGTAAATGCCCAGGGCCCTCCAGGGCATAGCTCCTCAGCCTTACCAGTCAGGTGAGATGCAGAGGTCTGGGTGTGGAAGGGGAGCATCTGGAAATGCCAAGGAGTCATTCTTCTTGCCCGTTTGCTTTGTCTTTCTTACAGACTGTCCCAAACATTCTCCCCACAGATTACGCTGGCAACAATCGGCTACGGGGACAAGACACCCAAAACCTGGGAAGGGCGCTTGATTGCAGCAGGGTTTTCCCTAATCGGAGTTTCATTTTTTGCCCTTCCGGCTGTAAGTTTCCTCAAGGACTTCCTGAGAGATAAGGGTGCTGCCCAGTGGCGGGATTCAAAATTTTTTATTACCGATTCTGTGGGCGTGGCCAGGTGCGTGTGGCCAGGTGGTCATATGACTGGGTGGGTGTGGCTATGTGGTGTTTTTTTCCCCTTTTGCAGCATCCCCCTGCACCTCATTTTTTGCCTACTGGGCCTCAGGAAGCCTCCTGGGAGCAAAAATGGGGCACAGGGGGCCATGCAACACCCCCCTGCACCCCATTTTTTGCCTACTGGGCCTCAACGGAAGCCTCCTGGTGAGGTAAGTACAACAGCAAGGGTGGGAATCAGCTGTGCCGTGCAATTTAGATTAGCTAGAAAGCAACAAATCCGATGATTTCCTGCTTTCTAGCTAATCTAAATTGTGTGGCACAGCTGATCGTCGGAAATACCAGTTTGGCCAAACCGATAGCATTATTTTTTACTACAGGTTCACTCAAACCAGTCTGAACCAGTAGAATTCTACCACTGGTGCCGCCCTGAAATCTTTCTTGCAATTCCAGAAACTTTCTTCCTCTGGAAATATAAAGGGCATCCATTCCTGTAACATTGCTTGAGAATTTCTTCCTGATTTTTTTTTCTTTTAATTTTGGAGGCAGTAAAGGCGTTGCTGGCTTCCGTGATGTGTCTTTCCATTGCTCTGGGGCCATGCTAGATGCTCAAACATTTCAGTGTAGATAGTCCTCGTCGACTTATGGCTACAATCGAGCCCCAATCTCTGTTGCTTTTTTATTAATAATAATTTTTATTTTGAATACAAATAATAAAAACATATAGATCTAAATACAAAAAAGAGAAAAAGAAACAAAAATACAAATATTACAGTGCACCCACCCCACCCCCGGAGACCTTCCTCCTCCCTTATATTTCTTATTCTATAACAATTAAAAGATATACAATATATTCCAATTGTTCCCTTATCTCCTCCAAAACAACCTATATTCTTGAATAGGTTTTCTCCCCTTTGCCTTCCACCAACACTGTTTTTATAAAATCCCCCCATATTACATTATAATTGTTTGCTTTAATCGTCCCTTTTTTAAATTTAATTTCTGTTGTTAATTTATCATTTGTTGCCTTACTCCAAATTTCATCATACGCCTCATTTCTGTGAATATCCCAATTTCACCCCCAATATTTAGAATAGAATTCTTTATTGGCCAAGTGTGATTGGACACACAAGGAATTTGTCTTGGTGCAAGTGCTCTCAGTGTACATAAAATAAGAGATACATTTGTCAAGAGTCAAGAATCATAAGATACAACACTTAATGATAGTCATAGGGTACAATAAGCAATCAAATCATACTAGGAAACAGTCAATATAAATCGTAAGGATACAAGCAACAAAGTTACAGTCATACAGTCACAAGTGGGAGGGGATGGGTGATAAGGAGTGATGAGAAGATTAACAGTAATAGTAGTGCAGACTTAGTAAATAGTTGGACAGTGTTGAGGGAATTATTTGTTTAGCAGAGTGATGGCATTTGGGAAAAAACTGTCCTTGTGTCTAGTTGTTCTGGTGTGCAGTGCTCTATAGCATCATTTTGAGGGTAGGAGTTAAAACAGTTTATGTCCGGGATGTGAGGGGTCTGTAAATATTTTCACATCCCTCTTTTTGACTCATACAGTATACAGTTCCTCGACTGAAGGCAGGTGGGTAGTAATTGTTTTTTTCTGCAGTCCTAATTATCCTCTGAAGTCTGTGTCTGTCCGGTTGGGTTGCAGAACCAAACCAGACAGTTATAGAGGTGCAGATGACAAGACTCAATAATTCCTCTGTAGAACTGGATCAGCAGTTCTATAGAGGCCATCACCAATAGAGCTGCCATTATCAAATTTACAATCAATTCCTTTTATGCTTCATTTGTATCCCGTTTTTTCTACCAGCAAAATAACCTCTGTTGTTAAGTGAGTTTTGCCCCGTTTTATGACCTGTCTTGCCACAGCTGTTCAGTGAATCGCTGCAGTGGATAAGTTAGGAAGATGATTGTTAAGCAAATCTGGCTTCCCCCTTGGCTTTGCTTGTCGCAAAAGGGGATCACATGACCTTGGGACACACAGCAATGGTCGTCAGTACGAACCAGTTGCTAAGCGCCTGAATTTTGATCATGAGATCATGGGGGAGGCTTCAAAAGTCATAACTTTGAAAAAGTCACTTTTTGTCTGGTGCCGTTGTAACATACTAAAACATACGAAGAACAATTGCAGGAACTGGGCATGGCTAGTCTAGTGAAGAGAAGGACCAAGGGAGACAGGATAGCAGTCTTCCAATATTTGAGAGGCTGCCACAGAGAGGAAGGGGTCAAGCTATTTTCCAAAACACTTGAAGGCCAGACAAGGATGGAAACTGATCAAGGAGAGATTTAATCTGGAAATAAAGAGAAATTTTCTGACAGTGAGAGCAATCAACCAATGGAACAGAAGTTGCCCTCGAGAAATTGTGGAAGCTTCATCACTGGAGGCTTTCAAGAAGGGATTGGACTCCCAACTGTCAGAAATGGTGTAGGGTCTCCTGCTTGGGTGGTGGGTTGGATTAGATGACCTACAAGCAGGGGTGAGATTCAACCAGTGTAACAACCGGTTCAGTGAGTGCACACTTTGTGTGGGCGCAGAGTGTTTGCTACTGACCTTCTCCAGCAATCCCTGTGTGTTAAACAACTGAAGAGCGGCAATCTGCTATGCTGTGTGAATCAGCTGAGCTTGAAAAACAGGATATGAGCCTTGGTGGTGCAGGTTATTAAACGCCTAGCACTTAGTTCCAGCTGCCTGCAATTAGTGCAGGCTCGAATCCCACCAGGCTCAAGGTTGACTCAGCCTTCCATCCTCTCGGGGTAGGTAAATTGAGGACCCAAGATTGTTGGGGGCAATAAGCTGACTTTGTAAAAATGCTGCTTAGTAATAAGCAGGTATATACAATGGAATGAAGGCTATTGCTGAGCACATTGGGTTGTGCTCCAAACATTGTAAGCCACTCTGAGTCTCTGGAGAAGGGCGGCATATAAATATGAATAAAAAAAATTAAAAAAAGGATATAAAGCACAGCCCAGAGCCCGGGCAGGTGGGTGGGCCCAACAGCTGATCGTTGGAGCAAACTGAACTGGTTCGCTCCCAGCTGATCCTCAGAGATACCAGTTAAACGCCTAGCACTTAGTTCCAGCTGTCTGCAATTAGTGCAGGCTCGAATCCCACCAGGCTCAAGGTTGACTCAGCCTTCCATCCTCCCGGGGTAGGTAAATTGAGGACCCAAGTTTGTTGGGGTCAATAAGCTGACTTTGTAAAAATGCCGCTTGTGGGGCCAAAAGCCCTAGTAATAAGCAGGCATATACAATGGAATGAAGGCTATTGCTAAGCACACTGGGTTGTGTTCCAATCATCGTAAGCTGCCCTGAGGCTCCGGAGAAGGGAGGCATATAAATGTGAATTAAAAAAAAAAGTTTTCCTGAACCGGGCCGAACTGGTGGTATCCCACCCCTACCTACAAGGTCGCATCCAACTCTGTTAATCTGTTACAAATAAGTTCCAGAATGCCCTCTACCTTAATGAGAATGCCAGTGAAATTTGCTTCTCTTTCAAAAAAATAATAATAATTAAAAGGAAATTCTCCCCATCACACTGAAGGACACATCAGAAATAAATTTAACAAGGGCAGTAATTCACTTGAAAAATTGTTCAAGAAAAGTCATAAAATTGATCAACACTCGCTTAGCAACTGTCTTGCTTAGCAGCCAAAATTTGTGGCTCAGTTGTGGTCGTAAGTCGAAACACAACCTATAGCAAACCATGAGTTTGCACTTACAACCATCACGTTCTCATTATGACTGCTGCAAAAATGCAGCAAAATTGTTTTACCACCGTTATGACCTACGGCCATAATATGCAAGCGCCATTACAGTCATAATGTAAGTGCAACCTGTATATCCTTATACAGGATATTGGTAATAAACAGGAGGAATTAGAAATCCTAACACAGGAAAGCATGGGTAACTTGTTAAATATCACCCAAACTTGGTGAGTGGGAGGCATGCTTGGAATATTGAATCCAAGGGTTACTTGTTAGTCCCAAAAAGGGTATTATTATTATTTATTTATTTATTTATTAAATTTATATCCCACCTCACTTCCCCCATCGGGGAACTCAAGGTGGTGTACAACAAGATAAAAACATTTTCCTATACAATATAAGATCAAAAACTCATTCATACCATTCAGACATACACGAGGGAAGAACAGAGTCTCAGTTCCATGCCTTCCGACAAAGCCAGGTCTTAACGGCTTTGCGGAAAGCAAGTAGGTTGGGGATGGTTCTAAACTCCACAGGGAGCATATTCCAAAGGGACGGTGCTGCCACAGAGAAGGCCCTGGCCCGCAGGCCTGCCAGCTGACATTGCCTGGCCGACAGTATCCGGAGCAAGCCTTCCCTGTGGGATCTAACCGGGCGCTGGGAGGCATAAGGTAGCAGTAGGCGGTCTTGAAGGTATCCCGCTCGTAAGCCATGAAGGGCTTTAAAAGTTGTCACTAGCACCTTGAATTGCACCCGGGAGACCACCGGTAACCAATGCAGCTCGCGGAGGATAGGTGTTATATGGGCACGCCTAGGTGCACCCATAATCACTCACGCGGCTGCATTTTGCACCAGTTGAAGTCTCCGAGTGCTCTTCAAGGGCAGAACAAAGGGAAGAAATTGGCATTCTTGACTGTGGAAGCCCCAATAGCAGATGGTAATAAAGTGTCCCGTGTGTCTTATATTCTTCTTATTATAATTTTTATGAGCACTCCTAATCTCATATCTCACTTTCTCCAGGCTTCATTGGACCATATTCACCTTCTGCTGTCCTAAAAAATTAGGAGAAAGAACAGATTCCAACTCCTTGTTATGTGGTCACCAATTTTTTTTATTTCATCCTACATTTATCACGAAGGAATATTTCAAGCATTGATTTGTTCATCTTGCCTTACAGGGCATTTTGGGTTCAGGACTGGCCTTAAAAGTCCAGGAACAACATCGCCAAAAGCACTTTGAAAAAAGAAGGAAACCAGCAGCTGAACTCATACAGGTTTGCACGTCCTGCTTTTCCAAAACACGTGGTTGGAAGCGTGCATAACGACCGGGGCTTTGAAAGCCATAATGTAGAATACGAGTCTCCAAACTTGGCAACTTTAAGACTAGGGGACTTCAACTCCCAGAATTCCTCAGTTGGCTTAAAGTCTTAAAGTTGCCAAATATGGAGACCTCTGGAGAAGAGCAGGCATGGCTGGAGGTGGAGTCAAGTAAGTCATCAGCCTAAAGTCTTTGACATTCAAACGGCATAAGTCCAACCCCTCTTGAATTCTATTGACTCTTATCTAGCTTCAATTTAGTGCTGTTAGTTGGCTAGATTCTTGGCACGAACAATAAATCATCTTAACCAGTGGTGGGATTCTACCAGTTTCTCTACCGGTTCGGTGATTGCGCACTTCGTGCATGTGCACATGTGCTCAGCTTGTCAAACACCAGCTGAGGCTCTGCCGCGCAAATCATCTGAGAAGATAAAGAACACAAAAGCGCAGGGGCGGGTGGGATGGCTGATCCTGGCTTTTCTCCTTCTTTCTCCTCTCAGCTGATCATCAGAGCTTTTTTTTACTACCAGTTGGCTGAACCCAGTAGCAATTTTTGCTACCGGTTCACTTGAATCGGGCTGAACTGGTAGCATTTCACCACTGATCTTAACTGGAACTCTGTATGTGGTCCTGATTCTTTGGGCCTGACATTAATCTCCTTAAATTGGTAGTAGATAAGAGTCAACGGAATTCCAGAGAGACTGGACCTAGACAGTGGGAACGTAAGGATTCTAGTCTGATGGCTCTTGGGCTTTGTAACTGAGATGAGCACTGCCCCCTAGAGCCGGAAACGACTAGCACATATGTGTGAGGGGAACCTTTACCTTTACTTAGATAATCTATAATCTTAGATAATTTTCCACATAACATTTGTTTATTAGACATGCACGTATAAGGACCTGCATTTCTCATAGTTTCTCTTGCGTTCTCTAGGCTGCCTGGAGGTACTACGCTACTAATCCTAATAGGATAGATCTTGTTGCCACATGGAGGTTTTACGAGACTGTGGTATCATTCCCATATTTCAGGTAAGTTCTGTACATTGGGACATTTTTGGTCCAGTGTCTCAATTTAAATTTCTTTGAAGGATCGTCTAAGCCAAACTGGAGAGGAGGACACATGAAAGAACCAGCTTTGTAATGGAAAAGTAGGGGAAGAGTGTTGCTATCACCAGGAGATCCCTCCTTCAGTGGCTTCTTGCTACCTGAGGGTTATGGGAGTTCAGGTCTAGCATGTCTAAAGGACCTCGATTAGGACGATATTTTATATTCTAACAGTGAACAGGTTCTTTGTATGTCTATGGAGATTCTCAGTCATCCAGGTCATGGTTGTCCTAAAGGTGTTTTTTCAAGAGATAACTGGACTTTTTGGTTTTTCTTGGAAGACCTTTTGCTTCTCATCCAAGAACAGATAACAGATAACAGATAATCAGAGTTGGAAGAGACCTTGTAGGTCATCTAGTCCAACCCCCCCTACACCATTTCTGACAAATGGCAGTCCAATCTCTTCTTGAAAGTCTCAAGTGATGATGCTCCCACAACTTCTGAGGGCAACTTCTGTTCCATTGTTTGATTGTCCTCACTGTCAGAAAGTTTCTCCTTATTTCCAGGATTAAATCTTTCCTTGTTTAGTTTCCATCCATTATTCTTTGTCTGGCCTACAGGCACTTTAGAAAATAGATTGACCCCTTCCTCCCTGTGGCAGCCCCTCAAATATTGGGCCACTGCTATCATGTCTCCTCTGGTCCTTCTCTTCACTAGACCAGCCATGCCCAGTTCCTGTAACCGTTCATCATATGTTTTAGCTTCCAGTCCCCTAATCATCTTGGTTGCTCTTCTCTGCACTTTTTCTAGAGTCCCAACATCTTTTTTATAAGTGTGGTAACCAAAACTGGATGCAGTACTCTAGGTGTGGTCTTACTAAGGCTTTATAGAGTGGCATTAGTACCTCACTTGATTCTTGATTGTATCCCTCTGTTAATTCAGCTCTGACTGAATGGTGGGGAATGGAAGGATTTATACTCCTTGCAGACAGCTGGTCTTTTAAAGAGTTGTTGAGGCCACCTGAAGGTTTATCTGTGTCTTCAGGGTCACCTAAGTAGTGCAAATGGGTGTGGAGCCTTCTTGGAACTGTTGAAAGGACTGTGCCATAGATTAGAGATAGATGATGTTGTATCCCTCCCTCTCTGTTGAGAGACAGCTGTTCAGTTTTGACATAGATGGCCTCCTTGAGCCATCTCTCAAACCAGCGGTCCTCTCTGTCCAAAATGCTGACTTGGCTGTCTTCAAAAGAGTGGCCTTTGTCTTCTAAATGCAGATGGACTGCTGAATCTTGCCCTGATGGGTTTGTTCTCCTATGTTGTGCCATGCGTTTATGAAGTTATGAAGTTGATGAGAAGAATGCAAATGACCAGCTGCCTGTAAGGAGTATAAATCCTTCTATTCCTCACCATCCAGTCAGAGCTGAAGAAGCTTCTTGGATGGGAAGCAAAATGTCTTCGAAGAAAAACCAGAATGCCAGTTGCCTCTTGAAAAAAGCATTTTTGGGAGGATCCTTATGTAGCCCAAACACCAATGATGGCAGGATTGTGGGTTTATATGATTGAAGAACCATAAAAACAGCTTTGGCACAAACCCTTCTGAGCAGAAATCTCAACAGAAATCAGTGAGTCTTAGCTGTTTGCGACCATGGGATGCTGATTGATTGGAGAAACCTCAGCAAAAACCTGGGTGTGGTTTGGGTCATAAGGGAAAGGAGAAAACACATTAAGAGCCCTCAGCAGATACATCAGTGGTCAGCAACAGAGTGGTCAATGTCTGGAATACTCTACCTGACTCTGTGGTTTCTTCCCCAAACCCCAAAAACTTTAACCTTAGACTGTCTACTATTGACCTCACCCCTTTCCTAAGAGGTCCGTAGAGTGCATCAATGTGCCTACCCTCCCTGTCCTATTGTTTCTTTTTATTTTTCTTATATGTATTCATTTCATGTATTCATAACTATGTTTATTCTTATACCTGTCATCTTATAATCGCTTGACAACATAAATAAATAAAATAAATAAATACATCTCAGCTGGTTGGAGCCTCCCCAAAAGATTCCATAATGCAGTGTTCGTTGCAGGACTCTCTTGTGAATGTCCGTGGAAATCCTCAGTCATCCAGGTCATGGTTGTCCCAAAGATGCTTGTTCAAAAGGCAACTGGACTTCCTGTGTTTTTGCTTGAAGACACTTCGCTTCTCATCCAGGAAGTGAACTGAAGAAGCTTCTCGAATGAGAAGTGAAGTGCCTTCAAGCAAAAGCAAAGGCCAATTGGAAAAGCATCTTTGGCTCTGTTGTGGATGCTTTTAAAAAAGAAGAGGCAACATTCTGGGGTCCATTTGTTCCGAAATAAAGGAGTTTTCATCATGTAAATGATGAGCTTTCATCAAATAGAGGGCAACAATAGAAGTATGTGAGTAGAACTTGTATGCCAACAAGATGGCCGATATGACGACATTCCCTCAGTACTGGGGAAACTCCTTCTTCCTATCCCCATGGTTTTTCAATTTCATTGTACACATGTAGTGCATTGACAATAAACGTTCGATTGATTGAGTGATTGATTTATGTTTTCATTGAATCATTACAAATTTCAAACAGTCACACAGGGACCATGCACACAGCCATAAATTGCCTGAAGGAGAGAGAGGTATTAACATGACATCTATCTATCTATCTATCTATCTATCTATCTATCTATCTATCTATCTATCTAAAAGCAAAATACCACTCATGCATCATCACAAAATCTCCAGAACCATAAAGCCTACAAACTTGCAATTTGGCACCTATGTTCCTCTTGGCTTCTAGCTGCTCACTGAGAAAGGATTTTTCAAAATGACCATCAGAGCATTAGCATTTCCTATATTATTATTGGCACACACTGGTGCTAAGGAGTTTTACTCCCCCTCCCCACTTGAAAAGAAATCTGTTCCAAATGCAAAACAAAAGCAGAGGAGTTTCAGTTTCAGTTTCACAGCACCAAGCAGCTTTAGTACAGAACAGTTGAGCTAAACCACACCCAGGCTCCTTTGCTGCCTTCCTCTTGCTCACACACTTCCCATGTTTCAGTTTCCAAACATCCCTCAACTCTCTCACACCCTGACAGGATGCTAGCCAGATGAATACTGAGGGATGCTGGTAGGCAGAGGCACAATTTCCCCCCTTATTTTCCTCCCCAAAACTAAGCCCGATTACATAGTTTTGTAGCAAAGCATGGGTATAAAGCTAGTTCTATATAAGGGTAGAAGTTTCCAGAATAGAGCAGAAAAAATGTATGAGTAAAATCCTTATTGGCAGACTTTGCACAACATGCTTAATGAAACCATGTATCATTTGGACAGCATGCAAAGTTTGGGTAGTTTTAACCTGGTTTCGCTTTATTGTATCTCAGCCTATTGAGTGAAACCATTGGATTAACACAAACTGGAACATATCATTGAAATGCATCTCATTTTTAATCCTGTAACTGGGTTAAATATGGTATGCAAAGGTAGCCACTAGGTGTCAAAACCAATAACGCTAATTTCCTTTGAACTTTAATATTCTATTTAACTTCTCTTTCTCCCCCCATTGTCTTGTTCTCACTTTCTTCTCTCTGTTTCAATCTTCCCAAAGGAAAGAACAAGTGGATGGAACCAGGTATGTACTTCGGATCTCCAGTGTGGTTGGTGTTTCTTCTAATACAGCATCTTTTCCCAAGTGGCTTCCTTCAGATGAGTTAGGGAGGTTGGGGGAAGTGACGTTTGAAAGATAGTATTCACAAATTTTAAGGCAGACTTGTCAGTAGAACACAATACAGTCGGTCCTTGACTTACAACCAGGGGTGGGATTCAAATTTTTTACTACCAGTTCTATGGGCATGGCTTGGTGGGCGTGGCAGGGGAAGGATACTGTAAAATCTCCGGCCAGAGGTGGGATTTGCCGGTTCTCCGAACTACTAAATATTTCCACTACCGGTTCTCCAGAACTTGTCAGAACCTGCTGAATACCACCTCTGCTTACAACCATTTGCTTAGTGACCATTCAAAGTTACAGTGGCACTGAAAAAAGTGACTTATGACTGCTTTTCACATGTACAACCATTGTAGTATCTCCTTGGTGGAGTGGTACGGTAGCCTAGAAGTGGAGCTCTCGCTTCAAAATCAGGAAGGCTGTGAGTTTGATCCTAGGTAGAGGCAGGTATTTCTCTCTCTGGGCACACTGAGAATACATCTGCTGAACAAAACTTCGCATTGGCAATAGGAAGGGCATCCGGCCATTGAACACTGTGCTAGCTCCATTCAGTTGCCCAGATTCCACCCCACAAGGGATTATGGGGTCATTAAAAGATGATGATGATGATGATGATGATGATGTAGCATCTCCTTGGTCATGTGACCAAAATTCAGATGCTCGTGAAAGTGACTCATATTTATGACGGTTGCAGTGTCCCGGGGTCATGTGATCCCCCTTTGCGACCTTCTGTCAAGCAAAGTCAATGGGGAAACCGGATTCACTTAACAACCATGTTAGTAATTTAACAGATGCAGTGATTCACTTAAGAAATGTGGCAAGAACGTTGGGGCAAAATTCACTTCACAATTGTTTAGTAACTGAAATATTGGGCTGAATTGTTGCCGTAAGTCGAGGGCTAACTGTGGTCTTTGGTGATTTTAGAAGAACTAGGAAGATAAGTGGGATAAAGGAAGGTTAAAAGGTAGAGAAAGGTTATATAATCTTAAATGGGATTAGTAATTTTAATATGTTAGGTAATAAAATGTTAACATTTAATGGGAGAATATGTAACTCAAAGGTAGTGCACTTAAACTATTTTAGGGGGGAAATCAATTTATAGAAGGAGTGTTATAAATCAGAATTTAAGAGGAATATACAAATGTGACAGCCAAAAGTATTAAAATATAATAATTATGAAGTTAATATATGTGAATTAAATAATGAGATAAGCATTTGGAACAATATAATAAAATAGAAAATACATAAAAACATTGTTAAGATAAGAAATTGAATACAAAAATTGAATGTGTAGTTATGGTCATATTTGTATGTATATGTCAAACCTGTAATCATGCTGTTTACTGAAAAGAGACGTTAAAATGTGCAAAATTGAATAAAACTTGTTTTTTAAAAAAAAGGTAGAGAAAGGTGAAGGATCTGGTGAAAAGGACCTGAGTCCATGAGGATAGAAAGAGAAAGACACGGGAGGTTTTCTCAGCTGAGGAAGCATCTTCCTCCCACTGTCAGGCCTCCAATGAGGGCTATTTTTATCCTTTCCTTGGGGAATTTAGCAAATTAGAACAACCAAGTTCTCACTTCAAGATCTGAGAAATCACCAAGAAGCTGTCAGAAGAAATGGGTGGGAAGGAGAGAAATTTACATATCCTGTCTCTTCCTTGGTCTGAAGGGACAGAGAGAAGAAACAGGAGGTATTTCAGCATAGCGATCAGTGGAAGACAGGCTCACAGGCTCTCTAAATTATAATGCGAACCAAAATGTCTTCCTTAAGTGACCAGACTTGGCTACATTACCAAGGTCTGGTGAACTTGGATGCTGGAATTGCAGATTATCCCAGTGTCTCAAAAGTAGACCATTCCTTTTTTTTTTTAAATTACATTTATATGCCGCCCTTCTCCGAAGACTCAGGGCAGCTTACAATTTTTGGGATACAACCCAGTGTGCTGAGCAATAGCCTTCATTCCATTGTACATGCCTGCTTATTACTAAGCGGCATTTTTACAAGGTCAGCTAATTGCCCCCAACAATCTTGGGTCCTCAATTTACCTACCCCGAGAGGATGGAAGGCTGAGTCAACCTTGAGCCTGGTGGGATTCGAGCCTACAGTAATTGTAGGCAGCTGGAACTTAAGTGCAGGCATTTAACAGCCTGAGCCACCAAGGCCCTTTTCCAATTCCTTTTCCATTCCACATTCTTATTTTGAAAAAGATAGCGCCTAAACTAAAATCCGGCAAGAAGAGAAGAGATTCAGTTTGGCCTAGGAACCAGGAGATGGTGAGTTCTAGTCCCACCTTAGGCATGAAAGCCGGATGGGTGACTTTGGGTCAATCACCAGGAGATGGAGTGTTATAGTCCCACCTTAGGCATGAAAGCTGGCTGGGTGACTTTGGGCCACCATCAATGCAAGGTGACATACCTAATACTCCACCCCTCTCCTATTTTTCCCATAACCCTATGAAGTGAGTTAGCCTGCCAGAGACTGATTGACCCCAAGTCCCTAAGCTAATGACTTTCATGCCTAAGGCAGGACTAGAACTCACAGTCTCCTAGTGATTGGCTGAAAGTCACCCTGCCGATTTTCACACCTAAAGCAGGACTAGAACTCATGGTCCCCTGGTGATTGGTTCTACTTAAAATCGCCCACTTTTTAAGAAAAAGGAACAGAAAAACAAGTGTGTGTGCATGCACGCATGCACGTACACAAAATGAGCCATTTTTTCCCATCAGATTTCAGTGGCCATTTTAAGGGAGCAAAGAAGAAGGCTGCATATCACACTGGCTGTTACTCACCTGATGTACATACCACGATGGACAAACGAGGTTTAAAATGAGGGATGGTTAAAAAAAAAGTTGACCCTTTTCCTTCTCTTTTTTAGCCAAAAGCTGGGTCTCTTGGATCGGGTTCGTGGTAGCAATCCTAAAGGAAAGATGTTTACTCCTCTGAATGTAGAAGCAATCGAAGAAAGTCCTTCCAAAGAGTCTAAGAACGTTGTCCTGATTAACCGAGATCGATTGCGTACTGCCTTCCGAATGAAAGCTTATGCATTCTGGCAAAGCTCAGAAGGTAAACTCTTTCCTTCTTTCCTTCCTTCCTTCCTTCCTTCCTTCCTTCCTTCCTTCCTTCCTTCCTTCCTTCCTTCCTTCCTTCCTCCCACCCTCCATTCCTCTATCTCTCTGTATGTGTAAACTTTTTTAGAATGTAGTTGCAGGAGTGGGAGTGGTAGAATCTGGGGGGGCGGAGTCAAAAGGGAGATCAGCCTGGAATCCCTGAGTGGCTAATAAATCTGCTGGCTTTTCCTTCTGAGCTGAGTTGAAACGGAACACTGCACTGTTTTCCTAATACAGATTCTCCTCAACTTGCAACCACATTGGTGACCAGAATTTCTGCTTCTAATAAAGCAGTTGCTTAAGTGAGGCATGTCCATTTTGTGACCTTTCCTGCCGTAGTTGTTAAGCGAATCGCAGCAGCTGTTAAATGAACCACAACAGTCCTTAAGTGAACCCTGCATTGCCCAGGGACTTTGCTTGTTGGCTGGGAAGCTTGCAAACAGCGATCCTGGGAATGCTGTAGCCATCATAAGGGCATGCTGTTTGCAAGCACTTGAATTTTGATCATGTGTCCCTGGGGATGCTGCAATGGTCATAAGGGTGAGGACTGGTTGGAAGTAACCTTTTCCAGCACTATTGTAATTTTGAGAGACCTCTAAATGAATGGTTGTAAATCAAGGGGGACTTGTGCAAGAAAAATATTTTGATTCCCAGTTTTTAATCCTTGGACTTTTAAGACAAACATGTTTAAACCTGAAGCGTATTTTTCAGAGAACTATATCTGCACTCATTGTTTTGACTCTTGACTTTTGATATTCAATACACTTATTAATAACACGACCATTCTATTGTGGATGGAATGATGGATGGAAACTGAACAAGGAGAGATTCAACCTGGAAATAAGGAGGAATTTTCTGACAGTGAGAACTATCAACCAATGGAACAGAAGTTGCCTTCAGAAGTTGTGGGAGCTTCATCACTGGAAGCTTTCGAGAAGAGATTGGACTGCCATCTGTCAGAAATGGTGTGGGATCCTGTTTGGGCAGGAGGTTGGACTAGATGACCTACAAGGTCCCTTCTAACTCTAATTATCTGTTATCTGAATGTTACGTTGTGGTTCGCCGGCAGCCAGTGTGGGGGGCTGAGGTCTCGGAGAGCAAGGACTCAGATGAGGGGTCTGCATGTGATGCAGGGATGGGGCCAGGATTATCAGGGAGGGGAATGCTGCCTTCGGAGAATGTGGAGGCTGGCAGCAGCGATGAGGAGGTTCCCGAGGAGCCTGTGCCAAGTGCGCGTCCGTGCAGGGCTGCTCGAAGGAAAGAGCAGCTGCAGCAGCACAGGCGACTCGGGGGTAAGGCTGCAAGGTAATGGCCCCTCCCTCAAGAGATAAAAGCCAGTTGAGAATCCAGAGTTCTTTGCAGGAAGCAAAGAAGTTTTTGCACTCAAGCCTTGTGGACGTTCGGACTCCCTTAGTTTGTGTTTGGAGACTCTTTGTGTTTGAACTATTTCTTGGCAACTTTATCTGGTGTTCTTGGCAGCCTTGCACAACCTTGGCAAGGCTCATTCTTATCAGAGACAATTGGTTTGAAACAGCCTTTTAACCGGGAAGGAACGGAATTCGTAAAGAATCATTAAAAGGTGTTGATGTTACCTCCGTTTCATGTTTGTTTCCTTGGAACAAGGTTTGGGTCAGAACATGTTCAGGATCCATGATTTTAAATGGTTCCAGCCTGGATAAGACGTTTGGATATTGTATGAGTTTTATTCACATTGTTCTAATCTCTTCTGCATCTGGATTATTTATCCGGTCCTTATCTTAGATGCTGGAACAGGGGACCCCCTGGCAGAAGATCGAGGGTACAGCAGTGAGCTCCTCATGGAAGACCTGATCCCCACACTGAAGATGGTCATCCGAGCTGTTAGGTAAACGTTGAGTGGCTTACCAACACTGCATGTATATGTGCGTGTGTTTAAAAACCGGCTTACAGTTTTGAAAAAGCAAGCAAACAAATCAGTTCAGCAATGTAAATTACATATTTATTTTATTGATTTATTTTATGGATTTGATTTGTCCATTGCTTACAAGATAATAGGTATCAGAATAAACGTGAGTAAGAATACAGGAAATAGGTACGAATAAATGGGGACAATAGGACAGGGATGGTGGGCATGATTGTGCACTTATGCACGCCCCCTTACAGACCTCTTAGGAATGGATATTCTCTCCTTTCCTTTCCTTTCCTTTCCTTTCCTTTCCTTTCCTTTCCTTTCCTTTCCTTTCCTTTCCTTTCCTTTCCTTTCCTTTCCTTTCCTTCATTTTCCTTTCCCTTTCCTTTCCTTTCCTTTCCTTTCCTTTCTCTTTCCTTTCCTCTTCCTTTTCCTTCGTCCTTTCCTTTTCCTTTCCTTTCCTTTCCTTTCCTTTCCTTTCCTTCCATCCTTCCTTCCTTCCGCTCCCTCCCTCCCTTTCTCTCCTCCATCCATGCTTTTCTCTCTTTCCTTCCTTCCTTCCCCTTCCCTTTTCTTTTTTCTTCCCCCTTCCTTCCTTCCTTCCTTCCTTCCTTCCTTCCTTCCTTCCTTTCTTTCTTCATCCTCCCCTCCATTATATCCTTCTTTTCCTTCCCCTTTCCTGTTCTCCTTCCTTCCCCCTTCCTTCCTTCTTTCCTTTCTTATTTAAATTTTATTTCATTGATTTATCTGATTTGTCAATCGCTTACAAGATAATAGGTATCAGAATAAACGTGAGTAAGAATACAGGAAATGGTGCAGAATAAATGGGGACAATGGGACAGGGATGGTTGGCGTGATTGTGCGCTTATGCGCAGCCCTACAGACCTCTTAGGAATGGATATTCTCTCCTTTCCTTTCCTTTCCTTTCCTTTCCTTTCCTTTCCTTTCCTTTCCTTTCCTTTCCTTTCCTTTCCTTTCCTTTCCTTTCCTTTTCCTCCCTTTTCCTTTCCTTTCCTTTCCTTTCCTTTCCTTTCCTTCCCTCTTCCTCCTGTCCTTTCCTTCTTTCTTCCTCCTTTCCTTTCCTTTCCTTTTCTTTCCTTTCCTTTCCTTTCCTTTCCTTCCTCCTTCCTTCCTCCTCCCTCCTTTCTCTCCTCCATCCATGCTTTTCTCTCTTTCCTTCCTTCCTTCCCCTTCCCCTTCCTTTTGATTTCATTGATTTATCTGATTTGTCAATCGCTTACAAGATAATAGGTATAAGTATAAACACGAGTAAGAATACAGGAAATAGGTACGAATAAATGGGGACCATAGGACAGGGATGGTAGGCACGATGGTGCACTTATGTACGCCCCTTACAGACCTCTTAGGAATGGGGTGAGGTCAATAGTGGATAGTTTGAGGTTAAAGGAGTGGGGGTTAGAGGATGTGACCACAGAGTCAGGTAGTGCATTCCAGGCATTGACCACATCTTTCAAGCAATTGCAATCAAAGCTGTTTTGCCAATCTGCAGCTTTCCAGATGGGTGGGTCTTAATTTCTCATCTTCCCCATAGTTGGGGTGAGAGTGATAGCTTGCAATAGTGGATATAGAGTGCATGATTGTAAATCCAGCGACATTTGATTCCTTCTTTAGAGTGAGGGTCAGACACACAAGGGAGTGTTATGGAGTAAGTAGCGAGCAAATGGGTGTGCATTGGCCTAGTGGTAAAGACGTTGGGCTTGTCAACTGGAAGGTTGGCAATTTGAGACCCAACTACTGTGCGATGGGATGAGTTCTTGTCCCTTGCTGCAGCTCCTGCCCACCTAGCATTTCAAAAGCATGCAAATGTGAGTAGATAAATAGGTACCACTTCGATGGGAAGGTAACAGAGTTCCGTGCACTTCGGTATATAGTCATGTTGGCCACATGATCACAGAAGTGTCTTTGGACAAAACTCGCTTCCTCTGGTAGGAAAAGAGGTGAGCATCATCTTCTAGAATTGGGCTCAATGTTTTTTACTTTTTAGGGGGCAAAAGTGCATTTGAGTCTAGAATCAATGGACAGCGAGATGGGTGGCATATAAATCTAATTAATAACAATCCCCCACAACCTTAATGTGGTTGTATGTCTTATGCACTCTGAGAAAGATGAAAGTTATGCCAGAGGTTCAACCATACTGGACAAATCTCATCAAAAGAGCCAGATGAAGAGTGTCTCTCCCATCAAAAAAATGTGGTAATTGAAAGAAATCCATATTGGATCAGTTGTTGCCTGGGTCAACAAAGACTACACTAGGTGCTGCAGTTCCCAGACTTCTGGTGATAAATGGCCTACAGGACTCAGGACTGTTGGCTGAACAAGCAGAGCCAAAAGCTGCAGGACTGTGGGGAGAAAAAGTCACAAATATACAAAAAGATCTCCCAATAGAAGTAGGATGACTATTAGACCAAAATAGGCAACAATCAAAACAACACTTGAAGGCCATTGGGCAATTGCAAAAGGCAGCTTTGTTTGGATCATCATCATCCCCCAGTGAGGCACTACCTTGACATGGTTGTGGGACTTTTGTGGTCTGAGGAAGATGAGAGCTATGCCAGAGGTTCAATCATACTGGACAAGTTTCATCAGAGGAGTCAAACAAACAGTGTCTCTATGGTAAATTTCAGAAAGCCACACTGGCTCAGATGTCACCTGAGTTAACGAGATCCACACTAGGTGTTGTGTCAAGCCCAAAATTGACATATGCACAACCATTTTATTTAGCCTTATTATACATTTCTTTTCTTTCTTTCTCTTTCTCTGGTTATGGAAGGAAGGGTTTCGGGCTTGCCACATTCCTAAGGAAGGAGGAGTGGAGATAGAGAGAGTTGTTTAGGCTAGGTAGTTCTTCTTCCCATGGGAACATGAGCTGACCCTGCTGAGGCCCTTGAGGGGGGAGATTTATGACACCAGCAACGGTGATTTACTTCTATTGGGGAATGTGACTTTTGGGGGCTGTTTCTAACTTCCAATATTATCTGGTGTAATTCTGGGTTGTGTCAGATCTGGAATTACAACAGACTTTGCAAATTTGATGCTTTCCTAAATAAAAGAAATTGTTGTGGAAGATGGACTTTGCTCTTTTCTTTTTAAATGGATTTCATCACTTGGAAGCCTGAGTGCCTGGATAGGTGGTGAAAAATGGGCTACAGGGCTCAGGAAACACTGTCAAACATACAGATTTGCCTATCCCAGGTCCTTGGTAAGGACTCGATAGGTAGACAAAATGCCAAACCCAGTTTAAACATCTGGCTGACTCTGTGATAAATAATAATAAATTTGATATTGAAGTATTTATTTATTTATTTAGGACTTGTATGCCACCCCATCTCCGAAGACTCGGGGTGGCTCACAACTAAAACAATCACAATAAATAATTAAAAAAGAATTAAACAGATCACAAGCCCAGAATAGTAGATCTAAAATTCAAGATAATTTAAAAAGCCACCCCCCCTGGGAGGGTCACAGCCATTGGTCAAACAGCCAGGTCTTCAAATCATGGTGGAAGGTGTGAGGTCAGTCTATGTCAACCTCCAAACCATGCTGAAACCACAACACTACTACCTCAAATAGCTTGGAATGATAGTCTAAATGCTTCCAGCAAGGTTGGAAGCAAGTTTTAAACTAGAAACATCTGTTTGGGGGGCATTTCAAGCTTAAACCAATTTAAGTTCAAAATGCCATTCACTGCTTTTGGGACATTAACCACTAATTTAATTGCTTTAAATAATTAGATTTTACTTTAAATGGCTAAAGTGACTCGATCTGCTGATGTCCCCCTTACCTGCATCCTGCTAAGAGTAGCCAATTTGGAAAGTGTACAGGGAAGAATTTTTAACCGCATTCCATTATAAATGGAACTAATCAAGACCTGGGCTTGACTTGATGGCTTTGTTATATAGTCCATTAAATTAAATCCCATTTATTTTTGGTGGTTTGTAAGAAACTACTTAAGAAGGCTACATTAAGTTTGTTTTGAAGGTTTGACTTGAAGAGGATTTAATCAAACCCACCTCTTTGAATCAGAACTATTCCATGCATTAGATCAGATGCTTTTAGATCGATTTGACAGTTGATAAACATTTCTGATCAATTGGATCTACCCAAATGAGCAATGTGAATTAATTGTAATAGGCTTTTAGCTAGATTCCCATAGTCTTATTGCTTGATTGAATCGTTTGTTATAACCTGCTAACTATTAATGGGAAATCTTTGGGTTTTTCTTATTATCTCTCTTATTGGTTATAAATTACACTTTCATTTAATATTAATAAGGCTGCTGTTCTTAGTATTATTAGTTTTTTCTCTGAGAGAAGTCTTAATACTTGATAAGTATTTCACATCAGTGGTTACTGTTACAAATGGCTGGTTTTATTATTTCACATGGTTTTTTATGATTATGTGGTCTGCTTTGGATTTTTTAAAATAAATTAACAGAGTGAATATAATAATAGTTGATTGTTTATTCATGTCAGAAGCACCTCAGTTAAAATAAGGCATACTATATGACATAACACTTAAAATATAAAAAAACAAGATTAAAATATGTAGGAATTAAACAGATCTTGCCCAGTTGGTTATATAATACATATTATGTATAATATTATAATAAGTGCAAGGACCCTTCAGGAATCATTTTTTTCAGGGCTGTTGTAACTTCGAACGTTCACTAAATGAATGGTTGTAAGTTGAGGACCACCCATAAATGCAGCTAAGGACTGAGATTTCTTAGAGAAACAGAACCACAGAAATCAACTTGGCACAGCCATGTAGTGATTGCCTATGGATGCAGGCGGTCACCGGGCGACAGTGAATTCTAGTCCTGCCTTAGGCATGAAAACTGGCTGGGTGTCTCTGAGCCAATCACCAGGCGACTGAGTTCTAGTCCTGCCTTGCGCATGAAAGTCAGCTGCGTGACTGTGAACCAATCACCAGGTGACTGTGAATTCTAGTCCTGTCTTAGGCATGAAAGTCGGCTGGGTGACTTTGAGCCAATCAGCAGGAGACTGTGAGTTCTTGTCCTGCCTTAGGCATGAACGCCGGCTGGGTGACTGTGAACCAATCACCAGGTGACTGTGAATTCTAGTCCTGCCTTGGGCATGAAAGCCAGTGGTTCCAAGTTCACATCTCAATATTCTTGGAGTTCTAGCATGTATGGGTTTTCCGTGAGCTTCAAGTCATCTCCGACCTGTGCTCAGCTGAGGTCAAGACGGAACATCCGGGATTGTTTGTATCTTAGTAGCTCCCCTGGAACCCCTTTTTCTGCTGTTTTTTCTTGGACCAGGATTCTGCAGTTCCGCCTCTATAAGAAGAGATTCAAGGAGACTTTGAGGCCTTATGACGTAAAGGATGTGATAGAGCAATATTCAGCTGGACATCTTGACATGCTTTCCAGAATCAAATACCTTCAAGCAAGGTAAGAGGGCATGGTTCCACTCATAGACTAGTTGGGAGATGATATTGGGAGAGAAAGACTGAGAGATTGGCTTAGATCAGGTGACGGTATTGTTATGACAAGCACCACTACTCAAAGGGTGTCACTCTTGTACGAAATTGATGGCTGGGCAACAGACTCCATCAAGAGTCTGATTTTTTTTTTAATCTCAGGCTAGGTTATACTTTGTGTTCACATGACATATTCAATCATATGAATTAGAAATCTTAGTTTTAGCCTATGTGGATTTTGTGTTTTTGTGTGTGTAGCTTAGTGTTTTATGTACACCTAAGTAGGTTGCTTAGTTCATCAATCAGTGTGTTATGCAGATCCAGCCTTGAGTTAATGCAGGAACCAAGTTAAGAGGGGACCTTATAAAATCCAGTGATTCAGACAATAATAGAAATAGATTATGGGTTGCATTATTATCTACCGTGTTTCCCTGAAAATAAGACCTACCCTGAAAGTAAGACCTAGCACTATTTTCTAAACCTGCCCTAATATAAGACCTACCCCGAAAATAAGACCTAGTGTAAATCTCCAGTTCCAGGAAGACTTTTCAGGGAGCAACTGTGCACCTGCGAAACACCCCCCCTACACACTCACACCCACTATTTGGCACCATAAATATATAAGACCTACCCCGAAAATAAGACCTAGTGTGTTTTTGGGAGCCAAAAAATATATAAGACAGTGTCTTATTTTTGGGGAAACACGGTATCTATTCAGTTGCCAAGGCCACCCAGTGAAGTCAAGGCTGAGTAGATAGATAGATAGATAGATAGATAGATAGATAGGTAGATAGATGATGGATTGTAGATAGTAGGTAGGTAGGTGGAGGAAGGAAGGAAGGAAAAGAAGGAAGGAAGGAAGGAAGGAAGGAAGGAAGGAAGGAAGGAAGGAAGGAAGGAAGGAAGGAATATTTTTGCTAAGGGCAATTTCCTTCTTGTAAAAAAAATCATCTTTCTTTAAACTAGTGCCTCCATATGTTCTAGGACTTCAGCTCTTAGACACACCTGTCCAGAATAGTATAGGGTTCCTGCTTGTGCAGGGGGCTGGACAAGGAGACCTCCAACCTTCCTTCCTTTTGTTATTCTGTTATGTTTTAACCAACGGGCCCATTACAGGTAGTCCTAATGCTGGCTGGGGGATTCTGGGGAGTCGAAGTCTGCAAACCTTAAAGTTGCCAAGTTTGGAGACCTCTGAGTTATACAGTATGTAATACAAATACATCTAGGAATCCTTATGTCCTCTTTTTAATCTCTTTTCAGAATAGATATGGTTTTTGCACCTGGGCCTCCATCTACTCCCAGACACAGGAAGTCTCAGAAAGGAGGCACGTTCTCCTACCCTTCGCAGCAGTCTCCAAGGTGACATATTGGTGAAAGCCACATTTACATCATTTTCTCCCTGGTGCCATCATTCCCCCCCACTCCCATCTCTGTTAAGCACCCACATAATGCGGACCATAGATATACTTTGTGCAGTCAAAACTGAAAAATGTACATTCTTATATCTAAAAATCAAAAAATATCTCATTGTTCTGACCCAAGCCTCGTTCAAATCAAATAAACACAAAAACAAACTTTTTTTAATGCGTCTCTGTGAATTCCGTTCATTCACAGCAAGGAGTCATTAAAACTAATTGTCCCAGATAAGAGCAAGCCCTTTTAAGGTTGTGAAAGGCTGCCAAGAACAGAAGATTAATTGCAGGGAAATATCCAAAACCCAAAGTCTCTGAAAACAAACCAGAATAGACAGGACTTCCACAAGACTTGAAGTGCAAGAACTTCTTTGCTTCCTGCAAAGAATCCCACCTCTGAGGGCTGGCTTTTATCCCTTAAGGGAGGGACCATCACCTTGCAGCCTTAATCCTGAGTCGCCCATGCTGCTGCAGCTGCTCTTTTCTTCGAGCAGCCCCACGTGCATGTGCACTGGGCACAGGCTCCTCGGGGTCCTCTGCATCATTGCTGCCAGACTCCACAAGCTCCGAAGGCAGCACCCCACTCTCCGATAGTCCTGGCCCCATCTCTGCTTCACATGCAGGCCCCTCATCTGAGTCCTCACTCTCAGAGACCTCAGCCGTCTGCAGCTGCTGCCGGCGAACCACAACACTTGTCAGCTCATCATTCAAGGCTGGTGGTTGCTTTTCATCAATGGGCTGATCTACCAAGACTGATTTACTCTCAGATATGAAAGCAACATTTGGAACTTTATTTTTTTTATTTATTTATTAAATTTGTTTGCTGCCCATCTTGCTGCAAGGCGATGCTGTACAGGTACTCCTCGTCCTACAACAGTTCATTTAGTGACCCTTCAAAGTTACAACAGAACTGAAAAAAGGGACTTAGGACCATTTTTCACACTTACAGCCCTTGCTGCATTGCCATGGCCACATGGTCAAAATTCAGACTCTTGGCAACTGACTCATATTTATGATGGTTGCCATGTCCCAGGGTCATGCAATCCCCTTCTGGGACCTTCTGACAAGCAAAGTCAATGGGGAAGCCTGATGCGCTTAACGACCATGTTATTAACTTAACAATTGCAGTATGTCAGGATTCTGGCAGTTACTCCAATTAAATCATCAGCCTCGAGCCACCTCCCAAAACTAAAGAGGATTTATTTGAAGGTAACATTCTACGTTTGGCATTAGCCTGAGCGTAGCCAACTCTAAAATATGTAATTCACTGTCACCCTTGATCTTGCTTTCCCCCACCCTCTGGGTGTATCATCCAACGAAACAGGTCCATAGCCAAGAGTCATCAATCATGCTTTCCAATTAGATTTTTGCACGACAGAAGCTTCAGTCATCTTATCAGTGTTTGAAGAAAATATGAATGGAATCTACTTTCCATTCCACACTGCCACCAGCTCTTTGAAACTCCCCTTCTTTCTGTTGTCAACTATAAAACGTGTATACAAAATGTTTTATGAGTTAACACAGTGATTTACTTAACAACAGTGGCAAGAAAAGTCATAAAATTGAATCAAATTCACTTAACAAATGTTTCATTTAGTAACAGAAATGTTGGGCTGAATTTGGTTGTAAGTCAAGAAGTACCTGCAATATGGAAGTTGCACCAGTGGTGGGATTCAAATTTTTTAACTACTGGTTCTGTGGGTGTGGCTTGGTGGGCGTGGCCTGGCTTGGTGGGCATGGCAGGGGAAGGATACTGCAAAATCTCCATTCCCTCCCTACCCCACTAACCTGCTTTCCAGCTCTGTTCTCCTGTGTAGGGCAACAGAAGAAGACCCAACCGATCAGTTGGGACTCGGGAGGCAGAGAATAGATGGGGGCGGGGCCACTCAGAGGTGGTATTTGCCGGTTCTCCGAACGACTCAAAATTTCCGCTACTGGTTCTCCAGAACTGGTCAGAACCTGCTGAATACCACCTCTGACGTGATCATGGGGATGCTGCAATGGTCATAAGTGTAAAAAATAGTCATAAATAACTTTGTTCACTGCTGTTATAAGTTTGAATGGTTGCTAAGTGAACTGATTTACATCGAGGTTTACCTGTAATTATTTTAATCCTATGGAGTGCAGAAGTGTATTCACTTTTCTTTGGCTTCTGTGCAGGACAAGAATGCACAGAATTATAGGGCTTCATTCAACACATGCAGGGGCAATTGTTATATCTTTAGTAACGACGTTGACTAGCATTTCAGAAATTCCTCCTTTGAAACAAACTGCTGTATAAATGCATTGTGAGCTAGGAATATTTGTAGGAAGTATATGGACGGACGGTTTTGGTTTTTGGTTTTTATTTGCCTCTGTGTAAAATGGGACTTTATTTCCTTTTAGGAATGAGCCATTCATAAGTAAAGCATCTGCAGATGATCCTGAAGACCAAAGCATGATGGGCAAATTTGTCAGAGTTGAAAGACAGGTATGAAACGCTCAGAAGTTTGGGTCCACGTTTTTCTCAAATTCAAATTCAGAATAGAGCTGGAAGTGTCCAGGGGTGTCAAACTCAAGGCCTGGGGCCAGATCCAGCCCATGGGGTGCTTAGATCTGGCCTGCGGAGCCACCCTGGAAATAATGAAAGACTGGCCCAGGATACCTCTGCCAATTAAAATGGAGCTCATGAGGGCTGTGTGCGGTCTTCCCAAGCTCCATTTTCATTGGCAGAGGGCTGCAAGAGGCCGTCGCAGCTGAAAACAGAGCTTGGGAGCCCGTTTTTGCTGGCCGAATTCTTGGACCACCATGGGTGCTCCTCCTATATAAGTGATGTCATGCTGGCCACACCCACCCTGCCCTCTGAGGTCAAACACAACCCTGATGCGCCCCTCAGTAAAATCAAGTTTGACACCCCTGTTCTAGTCCAACCCTTTCCTCAAGCAGGAGACCCTATACCAGTGATGGCAAACCTTTCTGTTGTGGTGTACCGAAAGCGCGCGTGCCAGCACCCACAATGCAATGCACCCTGCCCCCCCTCACATGCGCACACAACACCCCCTCCCCCTTACTTGCACTGCACATGCGCATGCCTCCCAGCTTATTTTCGGCCCATTTGAGTCCTTTTTTCGCCCTTCCGGCGATTCGAGGGAAGCCTCTGCAGCCTCAGGAGGTCAAAAAATGGGCCTGTTTCGACACTGCTGGTATTTCCGGAAGGCCCATTTTTTGCCTCCCGAGGCTGCAGAGGCTTCCCTCAAGCCTCCGGGAGGGCGAAAACCGCCTCAAATGGGCCGAAAATCAGCTGGGAGGCATACGCATGCACAGTGCAGGTAAGTGTGGTTGGGGCTCACATGCTGGCATAAATGGCTCTGCGTGCCACCTGTGGCATGCATGCCATAGGTTCGCCATCATAGTCCTACACCATTTCAGACAAGTGACTGTCCGGACTCTTCTTAAAAACCTACTGTTGTGGCCCCGACTCCCGAGCCTGTGCTGATAGAGGAAGAGGACCTGGAAGATGAAGGGGAGGAACTGGCAATGCCTTCCTCCCCAGGACCTTCCTCCCTGACAATGCCTCAGGTTCCATCGGAAGCCGAGAGGAACAGCCTGAGATAAGTCAGGAGGGAAGCATATCGGAGCAACCACAGATAGGGAGTGAAGAGGAGGTATCCTGGCTCGACCCCAGGCAGCATCGTAGGGAGAAATGTCAGCAGCAACGCAGGAGGCGTGGTATTGCCAGAGATTGAGCTGAGTCACTGAGCCACACCCCCAAGGGATAAAAGTGGGTGTGATTACTCTTCAAACTTTGTACATGACAAAGTTTAAACAACCTGAGAATCTCTTTGTGTTTTCTGAAAATCTGGCTGGTGACTATCTTGGACTGAATCTAGAATAATGCTTGTTTCATGAACTACCTTGTGGACTTTGGAATAAAAATCCAATTCTCTCTGTGTAAGCAAGACTGTAATTTTGCAAGCTCTACTAGCTCTGACTTGGCAGGCATAGCGTATTTGGCTGCCAAGAATCTTATCAGCTACAGAAACTTTACCTTTTGGAATTCAAGCTAGTGTGTGTGTGTCTGAGGAATCCCTTACCTTTGGGGGGAAGGGAAGGGGAGACAGAACACCTACAGTGATGAAGCGCCCACAACTTCTGAAAGCAAGTCATTCCACTGTTTAAATGTTCTCACTGTTAGGAAGTTTCTTCTTAGTTCCAGGTTGTTTCTCTCCTTGATTAGTTTCCACCCATTGCTTCTTGTCCTGCCTTCTGGTGCTTTGGAGAATAGCTTGACTCCCTCTTCTTTTGGCAGACCCTGAGATATTGGAACACTGCTATCATGTCTCCCCTGGTCCTTCTTTTCTCCAGTCCAACCACACCCAGTTCCTGAAACTGTTCTTCTTTTTTTAAAATAAGTTTTTATTTTATTTTATAACATACAATAATTCCCCATTTCAATGGAATAGTGTGTTTGAAACCGTTCTTCATATGTTTTAGTTTCCAGGCCTTTAATCATCCCAGTTGCTCTGCACTTTTTCCAAAGTCTAAAACATCTCAAATTTCATCTCGTTTTCAAAGAACGGACATCTCATTTTCAAAGTCTCAACATCTTCTCTGCCCTTTTCCCAAATACTTAAGCATCTCCTTCATAATAGATCTAAAGTGTTGTGCTGTTGCTGCATTTGTTTGTGATGACTTTTGACCTTTGCAATGATCTCGAACCGAGGTCAATTTTCAGTTGGGTAATAGCTTGCTCTTAGTTGAGATAACCTATCGTTTATTCCAGCTGAGTTTTGATGGCTGCTCTCTTTTAGGTCCACGACATGGGGAAGAAGCTGGATTTTTTAGTAGACATGCACAAGCATCATCTGGGCCAGCTGCAGGTCCAGGTCACTGACGCGTGTCCTTTGAAAGAAGCCACATCCCCGGCTGAGGACAACCCGTTTTCTGAACTGAAATCCATCATTTACAAATACTCCAAGCCTTCCATTCATGAGCTGTCTCCAAGCTTCCACCACGTTCCTGTGAACAAAGTCCCTCCTTTCGGGTTCTCAAGCCAGGACTGTGGTCACAACCCACTTTCACTGCCCTTCAGTGACCAGAACTCGGGCCGATGGCAAGCCATGCCCTTCTCCACTGCCTACTCGGAAAGGCCTACTGTCCTGCCAATAGTGACTTTCATGGACCCTCAGGTTTCGTTCCAGTCCCCGCCGAGAGAGCTCTGGAGCCCCCATTCAGACAGATTCTCCTCACGACAGAGGCAAAGAGACAGCGACACCCCCTTATCCCTGCTCTCAGTCAATCACGAGGAACTGGAACGCTCCCCGAGCGGGTTCAGCATCTCTCAAGACAGAGATGATTTCCTGTTCGGCCCAAATGGCGGAACCAGTTGGATGAAGGAAAAACGCTATTTGGCTGAGGGGGAAACGGACACAGACACCGACCCTTTCACTCCCAGCGGGTCTATGCCTCTGTCCTCCACAGGGGATGGGATTTCCGAGTCAATATGGACTCCTTCAAGCAAGCCAATTTAATCTTCTCTACGGGTGGGGGTGGGGGTTGCAGGGGTGGGATGTGGGAGGGTGGAGATCTGGGCTGGCTTTTTCTTGTCCTGTAAACTTACAACTTTGTATATCTTATGATACCTGCCCAAAGCTTCCTCCCTCAAAAAGCAAAAAGCAAGCCACCACACCCATCCCTTCAATCCCCAATGGCTGTTCTGCATGCTGGTATTCGTGGACATCTTCCTCCACCATTTCACACAGTTGGGCGATGCAGTTCTCCTTGTTATTCTGCTGAAATGAAGCAGCTGAGTTTTGCGCAGGGTGGTTTTCTTTCTTTCTTTCTTTCTTTTTCTTTTGCATGACTTTACGCTCTAAAAGGGTACAGGGAATTTCCTCCATGATTAAAATCACGAAAAAAAAAATTCATACTATCACTCGGTAAGTCAAGGGGGCCAGATTGATGCCAGAGCTAAAAAAAAAAACTACTGCAAATGTGAAGAGATACAGGCTGCATTTTTGTGAGCAAAACATACCCTCATTTCCAGAATGATGCCCTTGGCGAGGTGTGCATGCATTTGCATCATTCCTCTTTGCAATTTTAGCTGTTTCCCTCTTGGCTGTCCATTTTGTTCTCTCCCGTGTTGCCATAGGAGGCTGATTTTATTCTGTTCATTTGACCTCTCTGCTCCCGCACCTATGTAAGAAACCCGAGAATATAACAGATTCCAGTATCCAGAGAATTGAAGTGTTTTTTCTGCACAACTTCGAATGTTGTTGATTTCCATGGAGCTCAGGCACGCTTAATCTGCTCTGAATATTGTCTTCACTCATCATCTCCATGATGTCCATGAGTCATATGAGTGAAGCATCATTTCTGGTCTCTTTAAGTTCCCTTGAGTTAGGCAAGTTTTGAAGTCAACGTTTGAACCAATTGTCCCAAAGGTGCTTTTTCAAGAGGCAACTGGACTTTCTGGTTTTCTTTTGAAGATGTTTCACTTCCCATCCAAGAAGCTTCTTCAGCTTCTGACTGGATGGTGGGGTCAGAACTGAAGAAGCTTCTTGAATGAGAAGCGAAATGTCTTCAAAAGAAAATCAGAAAGTCCAGTTGCTTCTTGAAAAAGCACCTTTGGGACAACCATGATCTGGATGACAGAGAATCACCATAGACATTTTAACCAATATTTGTTGGCCTTCACACAGCACTCCTGTCACCAATAGTAAGGGTCAAGTCATGCTTGTCCCTTTATGATGGTAGTCATATCTTACAACATTAATTTCTTCCTGAATTATGATGAGAGATACCACTAAGACATGGTTATCTCTCAGCTGCTTACATGCTCTTCTTTTATTCCATAAAGCAGTGCTTCTCAACCTCAGATAACAGATCATCAGAGTTGGAAGGGACCTTGTAGGACATCTACTCCAACCCCTGCCCAAGCAGGAGACCCTACACCATTTCTGACAAATGGCAGTCCAATCTCTTCTGGAAAGTCTCAAGTGATGACGCTCCACAACTTCCAAAGGCAACTTCTGATCCATTGGTTGATTGTTCTCACTGTCAGAAAGTTTCTCCTTATTTCCAAGTTAAAACTCTCCTTGTTCAGTTTCCATCCATTATTCCTTGTCTGGCCTTCGGGTGCTTTAGAAAATAGCTTGACCCCTTACTCCTCTCTGTGGCAGCCCCTCAAATATTGGAAGACTGCTATCCTGTCTCCCCTGGTCTTTCTCTTCACTAGATTAGCCATGCTTAGTTCCTGTAACCATTCTTCATATGTTTTAGTCTCCAGTCCCCTAATCATCCTGGTTGCTGCCATCCTCCATGACTTCAAGGTGTGTGGACTTTGGGGGATTCTGAGAGTTGAAATCCACAACTTTTGAATGTCTATGCGGATTCTCACTCATCCAGGTCATGGTTGTCATATAAATCCTTCCATTCTCCACCATGCAATCAGAACTGAAGAAGCTTCTTGGATGAGAAGTGAAACATCTTCAAACCAAACAAGAAACTCCAGTTGTCTTTTGAAAGAAAAGCACCTTTGGGACCCACATCTTGGAAGTCGCCAGAACTGAGAAACAATGTTTTAGAGGCTTTCCATATGCAATTTACTATTAGACTTAATCATGGCTGCGGAATTCTGGGAGTCCACACTGTTTAAGTTACCAAGGTTACCAAGGTTGAGATATAAGACCCTAGAGGCTTTCAGGATACAATTTGATGATGATGATAATGATAATGATAGCAATAGCATTTAGACTTATATACCACTTGACAGTGCTTTTACAGCCCTGTCTAAGCAGCTTATAGAGTCAGCCTATTGCCCCCAACAATCTGGGTCCTCATTTTACCCACCTCGGCTGGATGGAAGGCTGAGTCAACATGATGATGATAATGATGTTGTCAACCATTCAGTCATGTCTGACTTTTGGCAATTCTATGGGCCAGGTCTTTCCACATCTTCCGATCTTGCACTACTTTTTGGGGTTTTTCTATGCTCTGGCTGGTGTCCACTTTGATCGTATCCAGCCACCATGTTCTCGGATGGGCTGGTTTCCTTTGACCACTAATTTTCTAAACACAGTTGCTTTTTCTAATTTGTTGCCTGCACATTGTGGGGTTTCTTTCTTGATCACTGGCCAGGAAACAAGGTTGGTCTTAAATTTTCTTTCCCGGAGTTCATGTACTTGCTTGTTATAAAGTGTAAAACTTGACTTGGACACCAAATGAAGCAGAAATGCAGTTCCCAAGATGTGGTATGGATATATACCGGTAATCCTTGACTTACAATCATTATTAGCAGTCATTTGAAGTTAACAACAGCACTGAAAAAAAAGCAACATGACCATTTTTCACACAACTTTTGCAGCATCCCATGGTCAAGTGGTCAAAATTCAGACCCTTGGCAACTGGTATGTATTTGTGACTGTTGGCAATGTCCTGGGATCACGTGATCTCCTTTTGCGACCTTCTGACCAAGCAAAGTCAATGGGGAATCCAGCTTCACTTAACATCCGTGTTACTAACTTAACAACTGCAGCAATTCACTTAACAACTGTGGCAAGAAAGGTTGTAAAATGAGGCAAAACTTACTTAACAACTGTCTTGCTAAGCACCAGAATCTTTGGACTCATTTGTGGTCATAAGTCAAGGACTACCTGTATGTGAAAGGCTTCCTTATTCGTTAAAGGAACAAACGTTAAATGTGTAGGCTTAGGATACAGAAATTGCTTGTTCAATAATGGCAGAGGTGAAAAAAAATCCTTGAAATAGTACTCGTAGTGGTGGGCTGCAACTGGTTTAACAACCGGTTTGGTGAGCATGCACTTCATTCAAAAAAATGCCAATTTTAAGCTTAAAAACTTACCTTCTATGTCAGCACTGGTGAGTAAAACAGCTGAGGCACGGCAATCCACTGTGCCGCATGAATCAGCTGAGCTAAAAAATAGAGAAATATAGGACAGGAAAGGGCAGGGGCGGTTGGGTGAGGCCAACTGCTCACTGGTGGTACTGGTTCGCTAGAACCAGTCCGAACTGATAGTAGCCCACCAAGGAGTACTCATCTGCAAATTAAATATGAAATATATAATTATTGATTTTTCCATCAAATATGGGCAAACACAGTTTTAGGCTGCATGAGAAGAAGCCATGATGAAGTCGTGTGTGACATGATATTGCTACAGAAATGATATGACTCATGGACTTGCCCCATTTTGCACCACCTAGAGACTTTCAGGTGTGAAAAACCAGGTCCACATGTGAAGTTCTGATTAAATTGATTTATTGCTAAATAAGGACAGGAATTTTCTCAACTAATGGTTTGCACCTGCTTGAAAAACAGATAAGGGTCCATGGAATTCAAGGGAAGTTGGACTTAATCTGCTTGTGGCTATGTGAGGATTCTAGGCTAATCCCTCTTTTAATTCCAACCCCAGCTTCTGCCACTCCTTCTTCTACAGACACACAATAACCACTCCTCATGCCCTGTCAACGCCTCTCCATCAACTGACTGAAATATATGTTCCAATCCTAGCTGTTGACAGTTGGGTTCTTTGACCCAACTTCTCACTTGAAGGACTTACCCAATTCTTGCTGCATGTTATGAAGGATTTAGAGGAAATGAAGAAGGGCAGACAAAGTCCAGGAGACTAATCCAGGACTAAAAGTGAAATCCAATGAGCACAGGTTGACAGGTTTGTACATGGTGGCTGCAAAAACCTCCTAGTGAAGGTCAAGACTTGGTGTCCCTCATCCAAGAATGGAGAAAAAGAAATAAGTCTGCGCTTGACTGAATATGAGAACAAAATTTCCTACCTATGAGAGAGTTTGAAGTCAATGCCCATGACCCAGAATGTTGCTGGGCAATTCCTTCTCTAAATATTCTAGGAAAAGTACATCTGCTTTGTGGATTTGCAGGGAGGTACAATGTTCACACTCCCACATGCTCTGAGATGCCTTTCTGAGCATGAATTTGAGCTCAAATGGATAAAAACTGTGAGTCAGCCGTGTGTGTCATAGCTGCTAAAAGGAGAAATGTGTTTTTAGGTTGCATCAAGAAAAGGTTTCCAAAGGACAAACCAATTTCACTGGCTGTGATTTTCTCCAGGAGAGATTGAGGGACAGAAGTAGGTTCACCTTGTGAGTAGCAGATTTGAGGGGATAGCAATAATAATAGCACTTAGACTTATATACCACTTCATAGTGCTTTACAGCCTGCTCTAAGTGGTTTACAGAGTCAGCAATTGCCCACAACTATCTGGGTCCTCATTTTACAGATCTTGGAAAGCTGAATCAACCTTGAGCTGGTCAGGATCAAACTCCTGGCTGTGAGCAGAATTAGTCTGCAATACTGCATTCTAACCACTGGACCACCCTATACACAATAGTACTTCCAAATACTTGGTGGGTTGCCTGACACAAAAAGTTATTTTTCTCTCAAACCTCCTACAAGCCAAGACACAGAATCATGAATATCTGCTGTACGTGACCCAGAAATATAACAGAATTCTCTTTACTGGAAGTGGAGATGTTTTAGTTTGGATTCCTATACTAAGCAGATGTTGGATCCCATCCATAGCCTCTTCTAAATGATTTATGTGACATACTACAGAAAGAGGTATGTGGATGTCTCCCTCCCTGCATCTGCAGTCCTCTTTTTAATGTGGAAGCCATTACAGATGAGCGCCATACAGGAGGCACCTTATGTCAGCCGCAAGAAATCAGGAGACTGGGTTAGATTCAAAATGAGCACAAGTGTATTCCATGAAGGGGACATGATGGCTCAGTGGTTAATCTGGAAAGCTGACAGCACAGGTTCGAGATCTGAGCACTATGCAATGGAGTGAGTTCCTGTTACTTCAGAGGTGGTATTCAGCAGGTTCTGACCAGTTCTGGAGAACCAGTAGTGGAAATTTTGAGTAGTTCAGAGAACCGGCAATCCCACCTCTGACTGCAGATTTTACAGTATCTTTCCCCTGCCACGTCCACCAAGCCACGCCCACAGAACCGGTAGTAATTTTTTTTAATCCCACCACTGTGTTATCATTTGAAAGCATGCAAGTGTGAGTAGATAAATAGGTATAACTTTGGTGGGAAGATAATACGTTCTGCTGCACACCTTGGCATATAGTGTGCTGGCTACATGACCATGGAAGCTTCTTTGGACAACACTGGATTCCTTGGCTAAGAAACAGAGATGTGCACCATCCCCAAAAGTCATACAGAAATGGACAGAGGAAACCTTCATTTTTCTTTTTATTCCATGCATCCTCTAAATAAGAATCTGATGACCTACTGTTGTTGGTTAAAGCAAATTGGCGGTAGATAAGAATCAGCCGAATTCAAGGAGGGTTGGACTTAGAGCTCTAGTGGGCATGAAGAAACTCCAAACTTATGATCCACTTGACCCTTCCCTCAGTCTTTTCCTACACTTTCATCTCTAGAGATGTAGGCAGCCCCACCTAGCCCTCCATAGATTCATCTATCGCCTGCTACTATGAGCATTTAGGCCCAATTGACATCTCACACACCTTGGCATCATTATGCAAATAACAGGACTAAGTATATTTAGTTGAACATGCAGGACTTTGACTTCCTGTATGCAAAATAGATGCTCTATTATTCAACCAGCTAGATAACTGGTAGAAGGAAGGAAGGAAGGAAAGGAGAAAGGGAGTGAGTGAAAAGAGATTGGAGTCACAGGAAATCATGGTTTCAGTGATTTTAAAAATATTAGAAAGAATGGCAGGTAATTTTTTTTCAGCATCCACTTCACTCTGCTTCTTTGTTTTTAACATCCAGCTGCCTCTCAATCATTTCAAACTGGACTCCCAAGACATCAAATGGCTTCATAGTCTGATGTTATGAAATGCATTCTGTCTCCTTCTCTCTCTCTCTCTCTCTCACACACACAAACACACATCCCACACACACCAGAATGGGGCCACTCACCACAACCAATTTGCCACAGTCAACTCACCATGGCCAACTTGCCATGGCCAATCAGCTACGGCCAACTTGCCACAGGACAACTCAACACAGGATAATTTAACAAATGCAAAAGTTAAAATTATTTCAATGTAACCAGGGCCAATAATAATAAAATAAAGTAAAAAATATAAGAGTTACAATAATTTTGATGAAAACGTGATCACCAATAATAAAAGTAACTGAACGAAGCGTTAATACAGCGCTGAAATGTCCTGCAGTGAATTGTCCGTAGCAAGATGGCCTTGGCGAGTTGGCTGTCCTAGACTCTCACACACACACTATCCCTTCCTTTACAGCAGCCTTTCCAGTTGCAAGTTTCCTAAACTGGGAGTTCAGTTCCCTGAATTTCCAGCCAATCTGGTCTTTGCTAATTCCATATTCAGGGACAGAAATCAGAGAAGGCTCCTTCAGAGACAGGCTGCATATGCAGGAAGATTGCAGAGCATAAAACTACAGCAATTGGATTTTTAAAAAATTAAATGATTGAAGAATACATTTATTTATTTGAGAGATGTATAGAGCTGCCCATTTTACACAATGTAATTCTGAATGGATCCAAAAGGACCCAAACACAAAAAGATTAATGTATTGTAAAAGCCTTGCAATGTATCAACAAAGAAACGGATCTTTTACCTTCAAATGAAGATTAACCACCTAGAAACCATCCTTAAAGTTCTCCAGTTTCTTTTTATCTTTTGCATACCCGAACAAGGCTGAGGTGTGTTGAGGTCATAATTTGGTTTATTTTTAAAGTATATCCAGATGATGAAAGCTAAAGCAAATCCTTTGTCATTGTGATCTTCAAGTCACTGAGGAGACAAAAGGAAGCACATTGATAAATTTTCAGCCCATGTAAATCCCAAAATGCAACATTTCTTTTTAAAAAAATTATAAGGCTAGAATATTCTTCACTGACCAAATGTGATTGGACACACAAGGAATTGGTCTCTGGTGCCTAAGCTCTCAGCGTACATACAAACAACGAAGTAATATAAGACACAGAAAGGAGAAGATAATAGGAAATATGAGAAGGATAATAGTAATGCAGCCCTACTACATGGGAAAATATCTTTAGACATAAGACAGTGCTGTGGGAATTGTAATGGCTTGAGGGAAAAAACTGTCTCTGCCTAAATTGTTTTGGCATGCAGTGCCCCATAGTGGTATCCTGAGGGGAGAAATTAAAACAATTTATGTCCAGGATGTGAGGGGTCTTTATGATAAATTATTTCAAACACTAAGATCTTCAAATTCTAAATTTCTAATTTCTTCTGTAAATTCTTCCTTTCTATTGCAGTTCCTTGGGTTTTAATAGCCAGTTTTATTTCTGAATTTCCTGCATAGAGCAATTAGAACTCGTATTTTTGTGCCTTGCTCACTCAAAATAAAATAAATTCTTCATGCTACAGAGATGCTTCTCAGACAAGTGAACATCATTTGTGTACAAGTGGCCTTTAGTACTCTTCCAAATATTATTCCATGAAATTTTTAAAAATGCTATGTCTCATTTATATTGCAGCTCCATTCAACATTTTAACAACTTTAATCAGTGAGTTTCAGTACATCGATTTAGATATACCTGCTTTTAAAAAAATATTATGTTCTGCTTTTAAACAAACCTGTAACGATGTTTAATAAAACAATGGACATTTCAGCTACTTGCAGGGGTGGGATTCAAATTTTTAACAACCGGTTCTGTGGGCGTGGCTTAGGTGGTGGGCATGGGTTGGTGGTCATGTGACTGGATGGACATGGCTTGGTGGTCATGTTATTGGTTGGGCGTGGCCAACTCAATATCACTCACATCGAGGCATGCATCTCCTCGCCTGGCCTTTCATGACTGTGGGGATGCTGCAACAGTGGTAAGTGTGAAAAATGGTCATAAGTCACTTTTTTCAGTGCCATTGTAACTTTGAATAGTCACTCCACACAAGCAAAGTACCAGCAAAGGAGGGAAAAAACTCCAGAGACGTTCCTGAGACAGGAGTCTAGTCCTGCCAAGAATGTAATAAGGGTTAACGGAGAGGCAGTTTCTGTAAGCAACACCAGAATGCTTCCTTCCTGCCTTCCTTACAGGATTAGGCCAGTAATTTCTTCTAACAACCGGTTCTCGGAACTACTTAGAATGTTAGCAACCAGTTCTAGAAAATAGGTGTGAACTAGTAGAATCCCACCCCTGGTTACTTGCAATTTAGAGGGATTTTGTAAATATTATTCAAGCCATGTAGGGAGACTGTGAAGAACTGAGAATCTGGAATGCTTTTCAACCACCTTACTAGTGCAGTGATACCTTGGTACGCAACAGCTTTGATACTCATCAAATTTGTTACTCAATGCATTTTGACATGAAAATGTGCTCATCGTTTGTTTGTTTCTCAATGCACAAGCTAGAACTTATTAGTCTCAGCTGCATCATTACATTCCCTTTCCTTATGGGAAAAAAATGGTACTCATCATTTTTGGGACTCATCACATCTCCTGGAATCAATTAATGATGAGTATGGAGGTAACACTATAGTAACTTTCAGAGGCATCTACATTCTCTTCCGCATTTTTTTTCCAGGAAATATTCAAGTCATGCATATTGCCTCTGTGTATTTGTGTGTGTGTGTGTGTGTGTGTGTGTGTGTGTGTGAGAGAGAGAGAGAGAGAGAGAAAATCTAATTAGATGCCTACAGGTAATCCTCATTTTACAATTGTAATTGAGCCCAGAATTAAGGTTGTAAGAGGGTCACCACATTACACATCTGATTTTATGTCCTTTCTTAAAGCAATTATTAACAATGCAGGCATTATGCAAATCCCTTATATGCAATGGGTGCTTTTTGCCATAAACTGTAAGTTAAATTGCAATCCCTTCCTTAATAAAAGAACAGTTGGAATCACTTCCTTGATTCCTTCATTCTTCCTCCATAGCATATGACTGAATCATCCCTTGTCTCTTGAATTCAACAACAGGCAAGCTAAAATTATAGCCCTGAGAAAGTGCTCTGCGCTCATTCATTTGAGCTGGGCTGTCATAGAAAGTGTACTGTTCATCTCATAAGGCTTTGTGGTCCCTGGATGGAATCAAACAATACTGCAATTTAGCAAAGCATTGTTGAGCGCAAGAGGCAAAGCTGGGGATCCTGCTGAATGTCACATGATCTCCTCTCCCAGACATCAAACAGTTAGGACCGGGGTCAAGAAACTGTCTTTATTTCTCAATTATAAGGATTCATAATTATGCTGCTTCGTTCCACTGGGAGATGACAAACAGGCTGCCAATGATAACTGAAACCTTCAAGGGGGTATCTTAACATTGACAGATTTGCCTTCCAAGGTATATTTTAGACAGCTAAAAGTGCTTGATCAAAGAATGTTGTTTGTCAGGGATGGCACCCACCCCACCAACAAGAGCAAATGGTGTAAGGAATACAGAGTAAGGAATAACAGAGTTGAAAGAGACCATAGGGGTTTTCTATTCCAACCCCCTGTTCAAGCAGGAGACCCTATGCTATTCTGGACAAATGGCTGTATAATTTCTTAAAAACCTCCAGTGTTGGAGTATCCACAACTTCTGGAGGCAAGTTATTCTACTGATTCATTGTTCTAACTGTCAGGAATTTTGTCCTTAGTTCTAGGTTGGTTCTCTCCGTGATTAGTTTCCATCCATTGCTTCTTGTCCTGCCTTCAGGTGCTTTAGAGAGTAGCTTGACTCTCTTTTCTTTGAAAGCCTTCTAATATTAGAAGACTGCTATCATGCTATTCCCCAGTCCTGAATACTACAGCTGGGGAAATTATTTAAGCCACTAAATGCAACAATGGCCTAGACTGGATTTCATATTTAACAGAATAAAAGAGTTGGAAGGGATCTTGGAGGTCTTCTAGACCAACCCCCCCTGCTCAAGCAAGAGACTCTACACTATTTCAGACATAGTATATATATATATATATACTATATAATCCTGTCAGAGGTGAAGAAGCTCTTGGGATGAGAAGCGAAACATCTTCAAAAGATTGGGCAAGTGGTTGGACTAGATGACCAAAAATGATGAGGCTCATGACCTACGGAGGATCCAAACTACCTCCCTGAGATTGATGGTGTGTCTTCAAGTCATTTTTAAATTCCTGGAAACTACATAGATAGACTTTGTTCATGAGCACCTGTCCCTAATCTGTTCTTTCACATCTACCAACAATGCATACATCTCCACTGTAACTGGGTCCATTTACCTAGTTGCTTGTCTTCTTCTTTCCTTCCTTCCTTCCTCCCTCCCTTCCTCCTTCCCTTCATTTCTTCCTTATTTCTACTCCCTCCCTCGTCCTCTCTTTCTTTCCTTCCTTCCTTCCTTCCTTCCTTCCTTCCTTCCTTCCTTCCTTCCTTCCTTCCTTCCTTCCTTCCTTCCTGATAATTGCTGCCTTAACCAGTACATCCTGGACATAAACTGTTTCAACTCCTATCCTCAAAACGACGCTATGGGGCACTGCACACCAGAACAACTAGACACAAAGACAGTTTTTCCCCGAATGCCATCACTCTGCTAAACAAATAATTCCCTCAGCACTGTCCAACTATTTACTAAGTCTGCATTACTACCGTGTTTCCCCGAAAATAAGACACTGTCTTATATTTTTTTTTGGCTCCCAAAACACACTAGGTCTTATTTTCGGGGTAGGTCTTATATATTTATGGTGCCAAATAGTGGGTGTGAGTGTGTGTGTGTGGGTGTTTCGCAGGTGCACGGTTGCTCACTGAAAAGTCTTCCTGGAACTGGAGATTTACACTAGGTCTTATTTTCGGGGTAGGTCTTATATTAGGGCAGGTTTAGAAAATAGTGCTAGGTCTTACTTTCGGGGTAGGTCTTATTTTTGGGGAAACACGGTATTACTATTAATCTTCTCATCACTCCTATCACCCATCCCCTTCCACTTGTGACTGCATGACTGTAACTTTGTTGCTTATAACTTTATGATTTTTTTAAAATTGACTGTTTACTAGTATACTTTGATTCGATCATTTATTATTATGTTTCCTAGTATGATTTGATTGCTTATTTGTACCCTTTGACTACTATTAAGTGTTATACTTATGATTCTTGATGAATGTATTTTTTGTCTTTTTATGAACACTGAGAGCATTTGCACCAGAACAAATTCCTTGTGTGTCCAATCACACTTATTTTATTGATTTATTTTATTGATTTGATTTGTCAATCGCTTACAAGATAAAAGGTATAAGTATAAACATGAGTAATGATACAGAAAATAGGTACAAATAAATGGGAACCAAAGGACAGGGATGGTAGGCATGATTGTGCACTTATGTATGTCCCTTACAGACCTCTTAGGAATGGGGTGAGGTTGATAGTGGATAGTTTGAGGTTAAAGGAGTGGTGGCCAATAAAGAATTCTATTCGGGCTGTGATCACCTTGCCGGGGTGTGTGGGATAGTTTTAAATTTTAATTTGGGTTTTATTGGGCTTTAGTGATTTAATTTCTTTTTAATTATTTACTGTATTTATATGTTTTAATCTGTGAGCCGCCCCAAGTCTTCGGAGATGGGGCGGCATATAAGTCCAATAAAATAAATAAAAAAGTAAATATTCTATTCTACACCAGACAGGTTTTGCTTTCTTGTGGAAGCCAAAGAAGGTGGTAGATTGTTGGATTAAGACTACTAGGAATCATGACCGTAGAAGGCTATGAAGGATGTTTTGGATGTCAAATAAAGCCATGGCATTGCAAAACCCCTTTTCCCCTAAGGTCACCATCTGGCTCTCCAAAGTGATGACACGCAGGGACACTGTCTCTTTAACCAGTGGAGAAAAGAAGCTACACAATTCTATTTTTCAGGGAAGGGAATAGCTGCCAAAACCTGGTTTCATATCCCATTAAGAGAGTCACTCAAGTTGGTGCCACAAGCATTTTGCTCGCTGGCAGATACCTTTCAAAACTTCTTCTGCGTCCTTTTGGGTGATATCCTTTGCTCAGAGACATCCTTTTTTTTCTTTTAGAAAATTATCAAACTCACTGGTTTTCAGCCTGGTTCTCTTTCATCCCCTGGTTGCCCTGCTGATAGACGACGTGTGCAAGAATTTGTCAACAGCTGCTCACAACCGCAAAACCAGGTAAGCTGAAACTGAAAAGATTTGGAGATAGGATAGAAGAAGAGGGAAAAAAAAAAGCTCATGATTGCAAAATAAATATAATTGTCCCCTGGAAGTTCCCCAGATTCTAAATATGTGCCATGAAGACTATTAAGTATTTATCTTTATTTTTATTTCATACTTCTTAGCTGCCCATCTCCCTTGGAGAGAAGCTCTGGGTAGTGTACAATTTAAACAAATATATCTGAAGAGGTCAATTTTAACACTACATCCTTAAATTCTAGGATCTGTTGAGCTGAACTAAAAATAGAATCATGTTCTAGACATGAGTTGGTGGTACTTCTTTCCAGCTGGCTTTTTTGAAACAGACCTGATACAGGGGCTGGTGGCCTTTCCCCCACCCCCAGCTTAATATCAAAATAGGACAGATCAAAATAAAACAGAAATGTTGGCAGAGAAGATCCTTCTCACTACGTCCTCTAATTTTACTACAATTTCCTGGCTTGTTATGAGAGATACCCTTGCCGCTTCTAACATGAAGATATCACCAAACCCAGTTCATGTGTTTGTTAAACTGATGGGTTTGCTGAGTCACAGCAATGAAAGAGCAATATAAATCCCAATTGAAATTAATCTCTTTATCTTAATTCAAACAGCTCAAGAGGTTGCCAAAGAGAACAGAACCAGGTTAAAGCAGATTCATTCCTCGAAGAAGTCAACGGACAAAATCGTTGATGCTTAACAGTATTGAAATTTCTCTATAACTGGATTAAAACAGATTCATTCCTTGAAGAAGTTAAGGGGCAAACCTGTTGATGCTTAAAAAAAAACCTTGGAATTTTTGTAAAACTGATTTAAAGCAGATTCTTTCCTTGATGAAACCCAGGGCAAAATTATTGATGCTAAAACTATTGGGATTTATCTTAAACTGGATTAAAGCAGATTCATTCCTTGAAGAAATTAATGGGTAAAACTGTTGATTCTTAAAAGTATTGGGATTTATCCAAAACAGGGAAGGAAAAAAACAGGCAAGATTAGGGCAATGTAGTTTACTTTTTAAACTAGAACTCTAGTTTAAACTAACTCAACTAATACAGAAGAAAGTGAGTTGATAGAGCTGGCCCTAATATACACAGTAACATCTCACAAACTATAGTTGCATACAGAAGTGGAAATTTCATCTGACCTGGTGGATCCAGGATTCTCTGACAAGTAAAAAAAGTAATTTTTAAAAAAACATACTCTTCAAGCAAAGAACTTTTAAACTAAGTGAATGGCACATAGCTAATTTCAGTAATTTTTCATACTTCATATTCACCACAGGTGAGTTGAGCTGCCAATCGGTTTTCTTAATAAATAAATAAAACAAATATTTCTTTCCGTTTCCCTGTGATTAGAAACTCTGGAAGATTTATTAAAAGTTATGTAGAGATCCTCCAGTATTTTCAGATCTGCTTTTTTTAGTTATTGCTTTCTTTTTCCAAGAATATTCGTCTTGAAGATAAAATTATAGAGTGCCATTGAAATTAAATGCATAACAACCAAACCATATTGGAATATTCTGTTTTAAATAGGTTGATTAATTCTATTCCTGTAAGGAGGCTGGATTTAAAAACCATTTTTAAAATATTATTTTCTAATCATCAATAGCAATTAAAATACACCTTGAGCTGTTTTGGCTTGAAAACACAAAGCATTTTACAGAAGCTGAATTAAAAAAAAACAATGAAAACCATTACTTTGAAAAGAAATTGCTGGAGCTTGTATGTACAAAGAACAGTATATATTTTGATATATTTATTTTCTTTCTGCTTCCACTGCAAGCTATTGAGCTAAGCTATCCAAAGAGAGAAGCATTAGTGAGTAAGAAAATTTTTAAAATATTACACATACTTCTAAATCAGTGTTAAAGATTGATTTAACAAAAACCAACAAACAAGAATTAATAAGCAAACCTTTTGCATCTGGAAATAATTTTCTCAAAATAAATACTGACAGTATTCAAACTGACAGTAATTTTTATAGAAAGGTTTTGGGTGGAAAATAGAAAACTTTTGAAGTCTTGCAAAAGCACCAACCTGAAATATATAAAGAATGTTAAAGTGCATAAAACCAAATCTTACTAATTTACGATAGCTATTTTTTATCTAGAAGTTTGGGAAGTATAAAATGACTGCTAAAGAACCAATTGTACTCGTTTCTGAACAAAGACTGGATTGTTTTATTTAAAACAATTTCTGTTAGATTACCTGTAGTAAAATATGGATTGAATGGTGGCTTAAAATGTTCCTCATTTAACAATAACATAAAAAGAGATGATTTGTATATCTACCTCTTAAATATGATTATGTTTACTGGAGGAACAAAACATGCTGCACTCAATAAGGATGTAAAAGTACCCATTAAAATACCAAATGGGGTTTGTACTTGACACTTAAAATGTATTTCTGGGGAAAAAATACTGGCTGGGGAATTCTGGGAGTTGAAGTCTGTTGTCAAGGTTGAAAAATACTAGTCTAGCTCCATAAGCAATTTTGATCGCAGTGGCTTCCCATCTTTTTCCTTCATTCTCCAAAACTGCTTATCAGAAAGTCTAACTGAACTTTGAGGAACATAAATCCCTATCTTCTAACTTTGAATGGTTGCTGAATGAACGGTCATAATTTGAGGACTATCTGAATTCTAAAAATAATAACATTTTTGAATGCTGTTTATGTCATTTCAAGAAATTGCCCTTTTTTATTGATTGATTGATTGATTGATTTATTGGTTTATGACATAAAATACAAAAATGGAAAAGAAAATAGTAGGAAAAATAGGGGAGGAAAAAGGAAAGAGAAAAGTGTAGGAAAAAGGGGGGAAAGAATGAAAAGACATTGGCTTCCGATACCGTTTGGTACAGTAGAATAAGATCAAACCTCAAATTTTTACTTTTACATAGTAGTATAAACTAGCCATTTTTATACCAACAAACCTATCTAATTGGTAAAACCGAAAATCAAAGTCTCATTTTTTTCCCACCTCAAGCACAAAGTCCAGAAGACTTGGTAATTTATTGGAATGACACAAATTACACTTGGTAATTTTTGCAAGTTTTGTCTTAATGAGAATAGTTTGGGAGATTCTAAAATATATTTTAATACATGTGGCAATCCTTAAGTCAATGTTAATGTCTTGTTGTGATGGATAATGGGATTATGTGTCTCTTGACCCGAAGTAAAACCAATTTTACCCAATGTGGGTAAAGAATTTTGAAGAAATAATAGCAGAACAGAATAACAAGGGTTGGAAGAAACCAAGCAAGAGACCCTGTACCATTCCAGGCAAATGCTGTCCAATCTCTTTTGAAAACCTCCATTGATGAAGCACCAGCAACTTCTGGAGGCCAGCCATTCCACTGGTTAATTGTTGTGAAATTTCTGTCATGACATTTCTCATTTCTAAATTGGATCTATATTGCTCTATAGTTTGTGCCACGTCCACATCTGTCTTTATAGCTTAATAATATGCCAGTTCAGGATAGAAAAGAAAACAGGAATATGGACTCTGCTGATATGCAATGGACGTTATGGGGAGGCATTGATTTAATGAAGGAGCGTTGGAGGGCCTGACTACTTTAGTTGCAATATCATAGATGTATCTTCATCTAGCTATCATTGCAAAATATAAGAGTGCATAACATGTTGACTTGCTTCTTACCAAATTGTGGTTATTGTCATTAAAATCTATTTTTCTGCAATGTCTTTGATCTTAATGGGGCTTTGCGTTCAAAGCTAGCTCAGCACTAATTCAGTCCTATTTTTTATTTTTTGGGAGTATGGATTTGCCATGCCGCTCAAAAACAGGGGATAAAGAAAAAAAGGAAAAAAGGACCTATGCAGTTTCCTTTTATTATTAAAGTTATTTATATATAATATATAATATTACTGTATATATTATTTGTTTAATCTTCTTATGACTATAACTTCATTGCTTGTATCTTACGATTTATATTGTTTACTTAGTATCCTAGTATGAATTATGCTGATTGCTTATTTAGTACCATGACTATCATTAAGTGTTGTATCTAATGTTTTATGATGAATGTATTTTTGCAATGACTGTGATAATGATCAATCACTATTGTTGTACGTACACTGAGAGCTTATGCACCGGAGACAATTTCCTTGTGTGTCTAATCACACTTGGCCAAGAAAGAATTCTAAACATTTAAAAATTCTAAATATCCGTCTTCCTTGTGGTTTGATGTACAGTTAATCCTTGCCTTACAACCATAATGGAACCTTCCCATTTCAGTTGTAAGTTGTGATGTTTTAAAGGGGGTCATCATGTGACTGGACCCAATTTTGCGACCTTTTTTGGAGTCATCCTTAAGCAAAGTGGTTGTAAAACAAACACATTGGTTGTAAAACAAACACTGCAATTGTTAAACAAAACCATTGTTTGCTATGGGGCATTTTTTGGTCAAAAAATGGAGGTGATTGCTGGTCTTTGGCCAAATTGTTATAAATTGCTGCCACATGGACATAGAGCACTGCAAATGGGTCAGTGCTGACATGTTGCTCCTAATACATTTTTTGGATTCTTTTGAAGCTTGGCTCAAGGTTCATGATTTAATTGGAGCAATTGCTGGAATCCTGACAGTAAACATGGGTTAGTTGTTGAGTGCCTTAAGCATGATCATGTGACAATGGAGGGTGGGATTTGGGGTGGCTGTCAGAACTGGATCATCATAAGTATCTTTCAGGGACCCCATTATAACACCAACCAGTTGAAGTCTAGCTGTATTGGAAGTGACCTTGGGAGACAGAGGAAGAACTGCAGCCCAGACAATTGTCTGAGAAATGAAATTTGAGGCCGAAAGAAAAGGAATGGAGAAAGTGATCCCCTCACCCTAAAGCTCTGCTTTGCAACAATATCTTGCACAGTCAATTGCTTTTGTTTAACATGCCACTCAATTAGCCTTCACATCCCCACAATACCCCATGTTATCCTCTCTTCTCCTTAGGTTCCTATTTTATTCCCATAAGAGATTCACAGAGTCCTGGAGCATTTTCAGTCCTCATATCAAAGGAGAATCTATGGAAGGCAGGGTGTGTCAGAAAAAAAAGCCAAAAGGGCAACTGTGAGTGCGTAATCAGAGCCCTGTCACTTTTGATGTGTGATTATTTTGACCTTTTCTCACAGGTGCTTCTACTCTTTGGCCTTTTAAGAGTTTTCTCCATCTTCCTCCCTCCTCCCCCTTCCCATTCCTCCCCCCTCTCCTCCCTCCCTCCTTCCCTCCTTCCCATTCCTTCCTTCTTCCCTCTCCTTCCTTCCTTCCTTCCTTCCTTCCTTCCTTCCTTCCTTCCTTCCTTCCTTCCTTCCTTCCTTCCTTCCTTTCTGTTGTGTATATTTCTCATTTTGATTTAAACGCTACCCTTTGGCTCATGGGATATTTAAGTTAGTGAATGAAATAAAATAATGCATGTTTTTCAAAAACAAAATAAAAGCAGTTGAAAGGCCAGGTCTTAATTCCTTTCCTGAAAATATAAACAATGCAGATTAACTCTACTTCCCCAGGAAATGAGATCCTTCTTAAAAATGCTTGCAGACTGTTTTCATGAACAATTCATAATATTTCAAACCTGGGGAAATCGTTCAGTCAGATCAAAATGCTCAGAACATGACTTGAACAGACGAGAAACATCTTCTGACAGACGAATTCATTTTTCCTGGTGGTAGAACTTCAAAGACATTTTCCTTGCCCTTTATCTTTCCTTCATTCATCCCCCAAATGCTCCAATAATTCAGAGACTTAGATAATTGTCCTGCCAAACAGAGGGGCTATTTTACAGCAGCTGGAGAGCAAACTGACCAGGGATTTTATTTTAATCATGCTTTTTGATCTGTGAATCCATTTTGCCCTGACGATAGCTTAAGAGCATCTTAGCTGCCTTTGAATGTCCAGGGATGGAGATGATTGCTTCAGATCTGAAATTGATTCATGCAGAATATCCCTAAAGTGATTATCTTCTTTTTTTTAATGTGCAATTTCCAGACTGCCTTCAACAGTCTTTAGCTGTAAAAGGATTATTTTTGGTGTATAATGTAATTAGCAGTACCACAGTGGATATCTTCACTCTGGTGTGGTATGTGCGATGCTGTGCTCAGGATAGCAACTGGTGAAGATATTTTCAGCAGAAGACCTTCTGGGATTTCTGGGTTGGAAAAGAAGGAATATTCCAACTAATGTAACATTAACTTCATTCTGTTTATAAATATAGTCCTTGTCTTACAACAATTCACTTAGTGATTATTCAATGTTACAACAGCACTGAAAAAAATGTGTCTTATAATCAGTGGTGACATTCACCCAGGGTCAGGGTGGCTGTTGTGAGAGGTGTAGCCCAACCTGACCATTGGTGAAACAGTTGTTAAATTACCTCCTCTCCAGGGGTGGGATTCTACAGGTTCGCACCTATTTTCTAGAACCGGTTAACATTCTAAGCAGTTTGGAGAACCGGTTGTTAGAAGAAATTACTGGCCTAATCCTGTAAGGAAGGCAGGAAGGAAACATTCTGGTGTTGCTTACAGAAACTGCCTCTCCGTTAACCCTTATTACGTTCTTGGCAGGACTAGACTTCCTGTTTCAGGAATGTCTCTGGAGTTTTTTCCCTCCTTTGCTGGTACTTTGCTTGTGTGGAGTGACCATTCAAAGTTACAATGGCACTGAAAAAAGTGACTTATGACCATTTTTCATACTTACAACATCCCCACAGTCACGAGAGGCCAGGCGAGGAGATGCGTGCCTCTATGTGACTGATATTGATGCCCAGCCAATAACCATGACCACCAAGCCATGTCCACCCGGTCACATGACCACCAAGCCATGCCCACCAACTAAGCCACACCCACAGAACCGGTTGTTAAAATTTTGAATCCCACCCCTGCTCCCCACCACCGCTGTCAAAGTGGATCATGGGCCCTGCACTGCAATGGAGAAATGGGAAATGGAGAGCTGGCATGAGGGAAGGAGGAGAAGCAGGAAGAAGAAAGATGGGAAGTGGCCTTCTCCTTCCCTCACACCAGCCGCTCCATTGCCGATTTCTCAATTAAAGCACCCAGGATCCACTTTGATAGCAGGAGTGGGTGGGTGGGTAGGTAATTTAACAACCAGTTCACCCAAACTAGTGTGAACCGGGTGAATTCCACCACTGCTTATAACCATTCTTTCACACTTATGAGTGTTGTAGCATTCCCATGGTCATTTGATCAAAATTCAGAAACTTGGTAACTGGCACCCATTTATGACTGTTGCAGTGTCCCAGGGTCATATGATCCCTTTTTTTTGCAACCTTTCAATAAGCAAAACCAATGGGGAAGTCAGATTCACTTAACAACCATGTGACTAACTTAACAACTGCAGTGAGTCACTTAACAAATGTGGGAAGAAAAATCATAAAATGGGGCAAAACTCACTTAACAAATTTCTCCCTTAGCAGCAGAAATTTTGGGCTCAATTGTGGTCGTAAATCAAGGACTACCTGTATATGTGTGTATGTCTATAGGAGCAGCATCATAGCCTAATGGTCAAGACTTCTGCTTCCGCTCAAAAGGTTGAGATTTCAATCCGAGGTAGGGGCAGGTATTTCTTTCTCATACACAATTGGCCATTAGCTTGAGTTAACAATCCTTCTACTGCAGGGGTTGATTCCATTGAATTGCTTAGAATTAATGACATTCCATTATGCTCCTTCAGAGAACCTCTTTATCCCTTTCTGCACATGGTGTCGTCATGTGCTTACCATGGATTAAAGCGAAGAATGAGAGTCCAAGAGCAAACGAAATGGCTCAAAGGTGCTTTTTCAAAAGGCAACCGGACTGTTGGTTTCACTGAGGAAGAAGAATTGCTTCTCATCCAAGAAGCTTCATCGGTTCTGTCAGGATGGTGGAGGTGATAGAAGGATTAGTTCTGACAAGATGGGGAAGGGAGGTCATATTTCTTTGCAGTCATCTGGTCATTAGCACTCTCTCTGAGAGCTCTTAAGGCCACTTGAGGGGTTTATCTCTGCCCTCAGGGTAACCTGTATCAGAGTGCAAATGGGGTGGAATCTCCTTGGAACTGCTGAAAGGACTGTGTTGTACATAGGAGATAGGTGGCGTCTTATCCAGTGGTGGGATTCAAATTTTTTTACTACCGGTTCTGTGGGCATGGCTTGGTGGGTGTGTCAGGGGAAGGATACTCTGAAATCTCCAGTCAGAGGTGGTATTTGCCTGTTCTCCGAACTACTCAAAATGTTCACTACCGGTTCTCCAGAACTGGTCAGAAGCTGCTGAATACCACCTCTGGTCTTATCCTCCTCCTCTGTTGAGAGAGGGATGCTCAATTTTAATATAAATTGCCTCTTTTACCCCTATTTCAAACCAATGGTCTTCAATATTGCAGGCAAATTCTGCCCACTACTAGCTGTTTGATCCTGACCGCCTCAAGGTTGACTCAGCCTTCCATCCTTCTGAGGTCAGTAAAATGAGGACCCAGATTGTTGAGGACAATATGCTGACTCTGTAAACCACTTAGAACAGTGGCACCCAACCTTTTGGGCACCAGGGACTGGTTCTGTGGGGAGATGAGGAGGCATGGTTTCGTGTGCTGCCTGCATCCTGTGGATGGGGCTTTGCTCATTTGTGCAGACCGGTTTCTGGCATGCCACAACCTGGTACTCCAATTCAAATCCCAGCAGAGGTCATAAAACCCAGGCAGTCTCAGCACCTCAGCCCTTTCTTCTTGATCTTCTCCTTCAAGCATGTGATCATCTTTCTCTGGAGCTCCAGACCATGTGGTCCTGTTCACCATTAAACTTTCCAAGCAGCCTCCATGTTTCCAGTGTCTTTTTCCCCACTTGGAACTGAACCCAGAAGGATATTTCTTTCAACAATTGGCACCCAAGCAGATGGGACTCCAAGCTAACCTAACCAATGGACCAGGCCCAGGTAAGATTCCCTTGCCGGCAAACAGACCCATTGAGTCTGTGGGTGAGTTTTCCTGGACCTTGGCCTTTTGGAAAAAAAAGGTTTTAAAGGGGTTTTGAGTGTTGAGCTCAAAGGCTGCTTGGAAAGTTTAATGGTGAACAGGACCACATGGTCTGGGATTTGAATTGGAGCTTGTATTCTCATTGGTTGTCAGACTCCCATGAGGGGCAGCTCTGTAGGCTGTCCTGAGTTCCAAGCTTGGTTGACCCTTGCTGGATGATCTATGCCCTTAAAAGGGCTTTTGGCAATTGCTATAGCTTTACCTGGAGACCTTTCTTATGTAAAGTATTCTGGCTCAGGCCTTAATGGCCCACCCCATTAACAAAGGTGGGGGTGAGATTCTGCTTCTGGGTTTCTACCCTTTTTAAAGGAAATATTCTGCCTTTTTAAATATTTACTAGAATATTTCATTTTTCTAGGAGAGTTGGGTGCCAACTTCCTACACATCCATCCATCCATCCCCCCATGCTAGCTGTTTTCAGAAAGACTGTTATTGCTATAGTGAAGTTTTAGCCTTGAAGAACTCCATTGTTTACACACACACACACACACACAGAGAGAGAGAGAGAGAGAGAGACAAAGAGACAAACTTCAGGTCTCCTCTCCCAACACCTAGACATGTTACACCAAAACTGAAGAACTGTAATTTATTCCAGTGAATTTTGACTTTAAGAAATCTGTGGTCAGTAAAAGCTTTCCAGTGTTCCTAACATTATTATTGTAAACCAGAATTGCTTGTTGGGGGTTTCTGGCTGTTGGAATCCACACATCTTAAAAGTCAGCAATTAAAAAAAAAAAGTAGTGGTGTCTCTTTTCATTGCAGTGGTATTTTTTGTTAACGGAATAATAAACAACAGCCATTTAAGCCATTTCTGTCAGATTCACTGAGTTTCCTTTTATCTCTCTTCTCTTTCTCCAGATAATTTCTCAGAAAAGCAGATTCCAAAATGCCATGGTTTTCTCTACGTGGTGGTGTGAATTTATCCATCATCTTTTTATACTGCTTTGTATCTAGCTTGGGTAAGTAACAATCTATAGCTGTATTTTCACAATAGAGTTGTGTTGTGGGCTCACACAATTTTTTTCTTTTAATGACCCTGCAATCCAGAGGTGGTATTCAGCAGGTTCTGACCAGTTCTGGAGAACTGGTAGCAGAAATTTTGAGTAGTTCAGAGAATTGGCAAATACCACCTCTGACTAGCCCCGCCCCCATGTATTCTCTCCTTCCCAGGTCCCAGCTGATTGGCTGGGTCATCTTCTGTTGCACAGGAGAACGGAGCTGGAAAGCAGGTTAGTGGGATGGGGAGGGAATGGGATTTTGCAGTAACTTTCTCCCAGGAGTGGGGCGGGAATGGAGATCTTATAGTATCCTTCCCCTGCCACGCTCACCAAGCCACACCCACCAAGCTACACCCACAGAACTGGTGGTAAAATTTTTTGAATCACACCATTGCTGCAATCCCTTGCTTCACAAAATATTGAATAATAAAGTAGCCAAAAGGTTTGAGCTAAACTAACATGCTACATCGGGGGAGAGGGGGAGAATACTAACCAAGATTAATATTAATTAATATGGACCATTGGACAAATGTAGTTGCTGAATCTTTAATTTACCTGTAGAGTAGTGTTCATTTCCACCCCAGAAAATTGTACTATTAATGCCATAATTTAGATTCTGCCTTGAAATAAGCTTCTGTTTTCAAACAAGATATTTTATACATTAACATTATTATTTTTTTCAATAGAGAGGTACATAAAAGACACATTTTCTCAGGAGTCTATTTTTGAAATTGATATTATTTTCTTGCAGCAGCAAGCACCAAGAGAGAAAATAAGAAAGAAGAGCAAGTTGTTGTAATGGCAACCGCAGGTGAATTCTTGTCAGATAACTCATTTCCTCCCTATCTTTCTGCAAACGTGTTCTGAATTAGAAATGGCAGAATTGTTGCAACGGTGGCAGAATTAGATGGTAATCAACAATGGCATTGTAAGAAAATTATGATTCTCTTTGGCATTGCAAGCAGACTGTAATATTTTTCTACAGCTGCTTATCACTCTCTTTAATTCTTGTCTGCTAGTCATTCAAGGTAATTTAGGGATTGGGGTGAGTTTCCCACCAGCAGAAACCAAATTAATTCTACCAAACTGATTATGAGTTACATACTGTAAGATTAAGTAGCCAGTAAGAAGGATTTACAAAATCTTTTCCTTTGCTGACCTACTTTAATAGTCTCATTTGATTCTGCTCTTCTACGTGAGCATTCATGCAAACATGTGCCACTTTTGTATGTATGAACTTGATAGCTAGGCACTTTTGTGTTTGTTTGTGTGTGTATGTCTGTGCATATGAACTAGGTAGATAAAAATAAATAGACAGACAGATGGACAGGGAGACATATGATAAGAGAAGAACCAATATGTAAATGACACCTTTGTCATAATTAAAAAAGAACCAACTAGAGGACATGAACAAAACCATCAACAACATCTCCAGAGTCCAAAGGTATAAAATTCACAAGAGAAGAAGAAAACAACAACACGCTACCTTTTCTGGAGATACTCATCATAAGAGATGGTGATGTCAAACTAGAAACACAAGGAAGAAGAAGAAAAAAGAAGGAAGAAGAAAGAAGGGTGAGAAGAAGAAGAAGAAGGAGAAGGAGAAGGAGCAGGAGAAGAAAAAGAAGAAGAAGAGGAGGAGGAGGAGGAGGATCAGGAGGAGAAGGAGGGGGAGGGGAAGGGGAAGAAGAGGAAGAGGAAGAAGAAGAGGAAGAAGAAGAGGGAAGAAGAAGAAGAGGAAGAAGAAGAGGAAGAAGAAGAAGAGGAAGAAGAAGAAGAAGAAGAGGAGGAGGAGGAAGAAGAAGAAGAAGAGGAAGAAGAAGAAGAGGAGGAGGAGGAAGAAGAAGAAGAAGAGGAAGAAGAAGAAGAGGAGGAGGAGGAGGAGGAGGAAGAAGAAGAAGAAGAAGAGGAAGAAGAAGAAGAAGAAGAAGAAGAAGAAGAAGAAGAAGAAGAAGAAGAAGAAGAAGAGAAGGAGAAGAAAAGAAGAAGAAGAGGAGGAGGAGGAGAAGGATCAGGAGGAGAAGGAGGGGGAGGGGAAGGGGAAGAAGAGGAAGAGGAAGAAGAAGAGGAAGAAGAAGAGGAAGAAGAAGAAGAAGAAAAAGAAGAAGAAGAGGAAAAGAAGAAGAGGAAGCTGAAGAAGAAGAAGATGAGGAGGAGGAAGAAGAAGAAGAAGAGGAAGAAGAAGAAGAAGAAGAAGAAGAAGAAGAAGAAGAGGAAGAAAAGAAGAAGAAGAAGAAGAAGAGGAAGAAGAAGAGGAAGAAGAAGAAGAAGAGGAAGAAGAAGAAGAAGAGGAGGAGGAGGAAGAAGAAGAAGAAGAGGAAGAAGAAGAAGAAGAGGAGGAGGATGAAGAATAAATAGAAGAAGAAAAGAAAAGATTGAAGAAGAAGAAGAAAAGGAAGAAGAAGATGAAGAAAGAAGAAGAAGAAGAAGAAGAAGAAGAAGAAGAAGAAGAAGAAGAAGAAGAAGAAGAAGAAGAAGAAGAGAGTTCATTTGTCTGAAATGGTATAGGGTTTCCTGCCTGAGCAGGGAGTTGGACTAGACTAGAAGACCTCCAAGGTCCCTTCCAACTCTGTTATTCTGCTAAGAAAAGGAGAAAGAAGGAGGAGGAGGAGTGGGCACGGAGTAAAACAAAAGAAGCTTCAGGGCCCTAGTGCAAATTCTTTTCTATGTGGATTCTGACATTGCATGCATGCCCCAAATGGTCCAAAAGTGACCATGCAGTGATTGCTGCCTATAGCCAAATATTGCCAAGTGACAGTTCTAGCAGGTCTCCAAGGTTTTAGCCAGCACTTATGGGGCCGCAGTGGCTCATGCGGTGAGAATGCTGAGATAAAACACCATTGAGAGGCCAACAGCTCAGCAGTTCAAAACCCAAGAGCGAACTGCATGACAGAACGAGCACTCATCAATTTGTCCCAGCTCTTGCCCACCTAGCAGTTCGAAAGCAAGCAAGTGCAAGTAGATAAATAAGTACCACTTCAGTGGGAAAATAACAGGGACATGAAAGGAACCCCCTTGGGTGTCGCCTGGGCAATGCTGACTTATTGGGTAATTCTTTCAACCAGTGGTGGGATTCAAATTTTTTTTACTATGGGTTCTGTGGGCATGGCTTGGTGGGCGTGGCAGGCATACTAAAAATCTCAATTCCCACCCCACTGCAGGGCAAGGATACTGTAAAATCTCCATTCCCACCCTACTCCAGGGCAAGGATACTGCAAAATCTCCGTTTCCTCCCCACTCCTGGGGGAAGGTTACTGCAAAATCCCTCCCCACCCTGCTAACCTGCTTTCCAGCTCCATTCTCCTGTGCAGGGCAACAAAAGAAGACACAGCCAATCAGCTAGGACTTGGGAGGCAGAGAATAGATGGGGGCAGGGCCAGTCAGAGATGGTAGTTGCTGGTTCTCCGAACTACTCAAAATTTCCGCTACCAATTCTCCAGAACTGGTCAGAACCTGCTGAATACCACCTCTGCTTTCAACCCAGAAGTGCCTTGATAGGTGCTTCCAACAGAAATGTAGTAATAACCAGGACATTTTCCATCTCTCACTGAAGCACCTGGAACTTTTTCCCCCACGTTCAATCAGGAGCTCAAAGCAAAACAGCAACTGTCCATATTCATCCTATGTTTGTGTGGCCGGTTGAGCTGAGACTTTAAATCGAAACTGAGAATTCTGACCATTTTTTTTTGACAAAACCTCTCAATTCAACGATGCCTCTGGGGTGTAGTTCAGTGAGGTAGGAATCTGATAAGTGGGTCTTTTTCCTTGCCTTTCTCCCATCCAGGAACAGTGCATGGTGGGACATGGACCAGTACATGGTGGGACATGGGTACAGTTTAGGAGGTGATATTATAAATTGTGTGGTTAACACTGAATGCCAGCATTGTGTACAGATTGTCCTTGACTTATGATCACAAAGGAGCCCAATTTTTATTGTTATATATTTTTTATTTTTAACAACAAACATAAACAAACACAAACAAAAACCAACAAATAAAACCTTCTTGCAGTTGTACAGTGTGTCGGTTGGTACATATTTCCTGTGCACAATATCAATAATCTTTCCCTCTTAGATTAAAATTAAAATTCATATTGTATTACCCAACTTTCCATGTCCTGTTATATTATTATTACATCATCATTAGACTTTAATTGCAAATTCACATTATCCTTTTGGAGCAAATCTCAATTTTTACAAGTTCATATTGCAGTTCCTTCCATAATAGTCAGTTATAACATATCATTATCACTGTATTATATTTACTATTGTACTGTATTTATATTATAATATATTTCATTTCCCTATTTTCCTATCTAACCATTGATAAAATAAATCCTGTATTTTACAATATTCTTTTTCTTCTTGCTCTCTAATTGCCAATGTCAATCTACTCATCTCTGCACATTCCGTTATTTTCTTGATCACCTTGAGGAGCCCAACATTTTTGTTGTTGAGCAAGACAGTTGTTTAAGTGAGTTTTGCCCTGTAAAATTTTACAACATTTTCTTGCCACCATTTTTAAGTGGATCGCTAGCATTGCTGATTCGGTAACCCGGTCGTTAAGTAAATCCGGCTTCCCCATTGACTTTGCTTGTCAGAAGGTCACAAAAGGGGATCTTGTGACCTTGGGATACTGCAAATGTCACCAATATGAGTGGGTTGCTGAGTGCCTGAATTTGATCACATGACCCTGGGGAATGCTGCAATGGTCGTAAGTGTGATAAATGGTCATATGTCACTGGTTTCTGTGCTGTTGTAACTTGGAACGGACACTAAATGAATGTTTGCAAATCAAGGACTATTTATACATTTCTTTTTCAGAGCTCCCTGCAAAATTGGTTGATTTGGCAGCGATGAACCTGACCGATGGTGAACGGCATGCTAAACACCGCTCTCAGAGGTAGTTTCTCATTTGATGAGTTTTCTCCCAATCTCAAGAGGCTTTCCTTGAGCCTGTGGGAGGGAGAAAATGGCCTCCCCGGACTCCGGAGGCTCCCTGGAAGCCAGAAATGGGCCCATTTCCAGCCTTCCTGAACTTCTGGGAGGCCTGTTTTTCACCCTCCCCGAGCCTCTGCGCATGCCCTGCACTTACCCACATCCGAAACAGGCTGCATGGGGACTCCTGTGAGGGGTAGGGTGGGGTGGGCAGGGCCAGCCAGGAGTGGGATTTGAGGGTTCTCCAATCTGCACAGAATCTTAGTTAGGGGGTCTCCCGAACCCCTGTGAACCCCCAGCAGCCCAACCCTGGATGGAAGCCTGAGTTAAACTTGGGTGGTTGTTGTTGTGGCCAACAGAGCTAGCAGCAGAGTCTGGTGAGGAGGATGTTGAGAAAGGACCTGGGCCAGCTTCGGAGCTTTTGGAAGGCTCTGACAAGGAAACAGCATCAGAGACAGAGATGGGGCTTTCTGTCCTCCCCCAGGTGGAGAGGGGCAGCTTTCTTCAGGGTCTGAGCTGAGTGAAGGAGAGGAACAGATGGAGCCCATCCCAGATGTGCATATCCACAGAGAGGAAAGGAGAGGAGAACAAAGGAAAGCAATAAGCTGGCTCTCAGGGAGAAGCAGATGCAGACAATAGCCAGCCCCTGGGTTGCTGGGTTGCTGACATGGTAGCATCTTTCTTCTCCACTCACCAGGGATTCCAGAGAATAAATTTTATCAGAACCTCAGGGGGTGAAATGTGTTATGGATTCCTGTGGTACCAAAGTATTCATGAGGCATTTTAGCAGCTAAACATAAGAGGGATAGAAAATTAGTTGTTGGGTTTTTTGGCTCTTTTAATTATGAGTAGGGTGATTGTTTTTAAATTGCATTTCCACAGGAACTAAAGAATTCTTCTCTTTGCTGAGCATTGTATCTTATAGTTCGTATGCCTTCCACAAGGTTTCCATTGTCCTCTACAACAGTAAGTTAATGATAGCTGGGACCTAATAGAATTTTTGTTCATTTGTTTATATCTTGCTTTATTATTTTTATAAGTAATTCAAAGTGCTAAAATACCTATAGTAATACTCCTTCCTTCTCCAATTTTTCCTATGACAACAATACTGTGAAGTGAGTTGGGTTGGCCCAAACTCAGCTGGCTTTCATGCCTAAGGTGGGGGTGGGGGGCACCGTTTTGCGGTGGTTCTCCTCCTTCCTCTCAGGCCACTTGCAGTCAGTGTTGGCAGGGGGGCAGAGGTCGGCCCGGGCCCTCACTTGTGGGGTGCCTCAGGGGTCTGTCCTCTCGCCTCTCCTGTTTAATATCTACATGAAACCGCTGGGCGAGATCATCCGAGGTTTTGGGGTGAGGTATCATCAGTATGCTGATGATACCCAGTTGTATATCTCCACCCCAGACCAGATCAGTGATGCTCTCTCCGTGATGTCCAGGTGCCTGGAGGCGGTATGGGTCTGGATGGGTAGTAACAGGCTCCAGCTCAACCCCACCAAGACTGAGTGGCTGTTCTTACCGGCATCTCGGTCCTTACTGGATGTACCATCTTTGGTCATGGGGGGAGAGGTGTTGCCCCCCGTGGATAGGGCGAGGAACCTGGGTGTCCTCCTGGATTCACGGCTCGGTTTGGAGGAGCATGTGGGAGCTGTGGCCAGGGGGGCTTTTGCCCAGGTTCGGCTGGTTCACCAGCTTCTCCCTTATTTGGACTGAGATGCCCTTCGAATGGTTACTCATGTGCTCGTCACCTCTAGAATCGACTACTGTAATGCTCTTTACATGGGGCTCCCCTTGCGGACGATCCGGAGGCTACAGCTGGTGCAGAATGCGGCATGTGTGATGGGGTATCCCGATACTCCCATGTTACACCCTCCTGCGGCTTGCATTGGTTGCGGTCGCCTCGGTCGCCTTCAAGTGTTAGTAACAACTTATAAAGCCCTTAATGGCTTGGGTCCAGGGTACTTAGGGCGCCTCCTGCCAGCATCATTTTCCAATTGCCCTGTTCGCTCTCATAGGAGGGGCCTCCTTGGGGTGCCGTCGGTCAGGCATTGTCAGCTGGCAGTTCCCAGGGCTAGGGCCTTCTCTGTGGGAGCGCCTGCCCTTTGGAACCAGCTCCCCGTGGATCTCCGTTTGACTCCTGACCTTCACTCCTTCTGCGGGACCTGAAGACTTGGTTGTTTCAACAGGCCGGCCTGGAATGACCCTGGGGGGAGTGGGTTGAGGGTTTTAAATTTTTAATTCTTAACTGTATTCGGCTTGTTTATTTGTTTAATTCTTTTTATTGTAAATTTCTTCTGTTTTAATGTTCGCCACCCTGAGTCCTTAGGGAATAGGTGACATACAAGTCGAATAATAATAATAATAATAATAATAATAATAATAATAATAATAATAATGTGGGACTAGAACTCACCATCTCCTGGAGACTAGAACTCACCATCTCCTGGAGATTGGCCCAAAGTTACCTAACTAGCTTTCATACCTAAGGTAGGACTAGAACTTACTGTCTCCTGATGAATGGCCCAAAGTTTCCCAGCTGGCTTTTATGCCTAAGGTAGGACTAGAACTCACAGTATCCTAGTTTCTAATCCAGCCACTTAACCACTGACCAAACTCTTGTTCTTTTTGTGGATAAGATTTTATATTCCATAATATTTCATTTTTTACAGTATCCAGCTTAAGGAGCATAGACCCTACCAAGTTCTCCACACGGTACTGCTATTGCATAAACAACAGGACTAACGACTTAACAGGCAAGTTATGGAATGGAAGAAGTTCAATAGATTTAATTTTTCAGTCTTTAGTTTCATACGGACAATATATTGATGGTGAAAGAGGTGAAAAAGTTAAAAAAAAAGAAAGAACAGTCTTCCTAATGGTTTCTTTTGTCTTATACCTTCAGTAGATGTTAGCATTTTTTCTTGTTAAGAATAGAATAGATTTCTATTGATATGACCATTAAGTTTATTAGTATTTGATTAACTGAAGTCACCCCACAATCACCCTCACCAAGTGGTGGGATTCAAAATTTTACTACCAGTTCTGTGGGCGTGACTTGGTGGGCGTGGCAGGGGAAGGATACTGCAAAATCTCCATTCCCACTCCACTCCTGGGGGAAGGATAATGCAAAATCCTCATTCCCTCCCCACCCCACTAACCTGCTTTCCAGCTCTGTTCTCCTATGCAGGGCAACAAAAGAAGACCCAGCCAATCAGCTGGGACTTGGGAGGCAGAGAATAGATGGGGGCAGAGCCAGTCAGATATGGTATTTGCCGGTTCTCTGAACTACTCAAAATTTCTGCTGCCGGTTCTCCAGAACTGGTCAGAACCTGCTGAATACCACCTCACCGTATCTTCTCCATACAAAATAAATTTTCAAATGATCCTTTGCAGAGAGGGAAAAAACTTTAAGCAACAATTGATGTGAAGATCTTATATGTCAGGATCGTCCTACCCTGGGTTTAGGAGATTCTGTTCATAGCCTGCTCTCAAAGAAATTACAAAGAGAAAAATTATGGTACAGCTAGGATTTACTTCCAACAAAGGAATATCACTAGGGTGTCTTAATGGATGGGTCTGATGGGCACTTACCCATGGGACCCATGAGCAGAGGGGCCCATAATAATCTGTGTATGTTCACCCTTCAATGCACCTTGTATCATATAAATACAGCAACATATTTATTACATTTTACTGAATTTTTAAATTAATACTAACATGCAAATATATGTTTAATTTTATTGACCATTTACATTTTTATTCCTGTGAGTAGTTGTCGTAGGGGCCCCAGTACACTGCTTTGCCCAGGGCCCATAATGCTGTTAAGATGGCCCTGAATACCACATGTTTAAGCAGCCTTGAAAATGAATAGAAGGTTTGGAACCATGTAAACTAACCTTTGTGTTCAGTGATCCCACAACAGTCTATTTTCCAAGGTGAAAGTAGCAGGCTTAGTCCACAGGCTTTATGCAAACTTGTTTATTGCAACTTATCTCTTAGGTTTTTGAATCCACACTTTCTCTTCTTCGAAAGTAGAAAGAAAACAGTGGAATTCTTGGTGGTCTCTGAGCTTGGCTGTCTGAAGATGTTTCATTATCTAACTTGTTGACAACATCAACACTGATGATATTACCTAGTTGGGTAATAAAATGTCTGCAAGCAAACATCCAAGTTCAGAGATCCTCAAGGATTCCACAGTTCAACCCTGAACTACAGATATTGTCTTCCATGGGAAGAAAGGACAATATTGGAATGTCAAAATGCTTCTTTTACTTTCCTAGATTTTACAGCATTGCTGGTGGACATTGTGGGAAACTCCACCAGTTATCTTACTGAGATTTTCAAGTCGACTTCCATTGTGTCAGGTAAAAATTGTTGCTGTCTCTTTGGCTGATCAATCTTATATCCCGTTTATTCCACATGACTAGATGAAAAAAATGAGGAAGAAGGGAATGTAACTTAGGAAAGAACATTTAGCTGATGAGGTAAGAAGACCTAATCCTGTCCTATCCATCTATTAGCTCTCTTGGTTTCAATTTTAGTACAGTTTTTAATCATATTTTAATTGGTGTAATTTTAACATAAGCCCTTTTGAATTTTATGGAGAATGGCTTTGCACAATAGAATCAAGCCAGCATTCTTTCCAGTCCATAGCTCAATCTATAATTGTAGAACCAATTGAAAAAAGCAATTTCAGGCAAAATTTCAGGCAATAATCCCAACCCTCCCCCAAATCATTTCCTTTTGCATTTAGCAACAGCAATAACACTTAGACTTCTATACCGATTCACAGTGCTTTACAGCCCTCTCTAAGTGGTTTACAGAGTCAGCCTGTGGCCTCCAACAATCTGTGTCCTCATTTTACCCACCTCGGAAGGATGGAAGTCTGAGTCAACCTTGAGCCTGATGAGATTTGAACTGCCAAATTGCAGGCAGCCAGCAGTCAGCAGAAGTAGCCTGCAGTACTGCACTCTAACCACTGCACCACCATATACATTAGAAGTATTTGTTTTTTGTTATCCCTTGGCATTAGCAGCATTTTGATTTTAGAACCTTAGAGAGTTACGGGTTTGGGGTTTCTTTGGTGTGTTTTAGTTTTCGCTATTTCCTTCCCCCTGGAAATTGAAAATTAGCTTCTGTTTGGATTTTAGTTCCAGTTTAAGGAACCTTAAACAAGTTAACAAAACAATTGTCTTCTTTCAGTGAGCCAGAGCAATGATACAGACTGCATCTACATTTGTGTCATGTCAGGACGAATAGGTAAACCTAAGATTCTTCTTTGTTCAGGAATGTACTGTTTAGAGTTCAACCTCATATATGTGTGTATGTCTCTTCTTTCTCAATCTGCCTCTCTTCCGCCTCCCAGTTATGGATTATACCATTTTACCTAGGCTCAGGAATTGGTTATGTCTAGCTTAATGAAAAGAAGGACTAGGGGTGACATGAATAACAGTGTTCCAATATCTCAGGGGCTGCTACAAAGAAGAGGCAGTCAAGCTATTCTCCAAAGCACCTGAAGGCAGGACAAGAAGCAATGGGTGGAAACTAATCAAGGAGAGAAGCAACTTAGAACTAAGGAGAAACTTCCTGACAGTTAGAACAATTGATCAGCGGAATGACTTGCCTCCAGAAGTTGTGAACGCTCCAACACTGGAAGTTTTTAAGAAGAAATTGGATAACCATTTGTCTGAAGTGGTGTAGGGTTTCCTGCCTGAGCAGGGGTTGGACTAGAAGACCTCCATGGTTCCTTCCAGCTCTGTTATTCTGTTAGCTCAAGGTAAATAAGTTTTTGAGGGGAGAGACTTATTTTGCTCCACTCTGTGTTGTGGACCAATTACATCCCTTCCTGGATAGAGAGGCCCTTTGCTCGGTCACTCACCCACATATCATCTCCTATTTGGACTATCGCAAAGGGACTCCCTTTGAAAAATATCCGGAAGCTTTGCGGGGTACAGAATGCAGTTGCATGCGCTATCTTGGATGCTCCAAGGATGGTGCATGGAACTCTTCTGCTCAGTGGTGGGATTCAATTTTTTTACTACTGGTTCTGTGGGTGTGGTTTGGTAGGCGTGGCAGGGGAAGGATACTGCAAAATCCCCATTCCCTCCCCACCCCACTAACCTGCTTTCCAGCTCCGTTCTCCTGTGCAGGACAACAAAAGAAGACCCAGCCGATCAGCTGGGACTCGGGAGGCAGAGAATAGATGGGGACAGAGCCAGTCAGAGGTGGTATTTGCTGGTTCTCCGAACTACTCAAAATTTCCGCTACTGGTTCTCCAGAACTGGTCAGAACCTGCTGGATACCACCTCTGCCTCTGCTGCATAAGCTGCATTGGGTGCCAGTTTGCTTCCAGGTTCAATTCAAGGTATTGGCAATGACCTTTTTTTAAAAAAAAAAGTTTTTATTTTTAAGACAAACATACAAACAAAACAAAAAAACATAAAACCATCTTCCATTTTATATACATACAGTGTGTCAGTTGGTTGCAAATCTTTTGTGCTATCCTTTTGTAGTCATCACTCACAGTTTATATAAACTGTCTGTAAGCAAAGAACTATAATGCACAAATGAAGGTGAATACATATGTCGCAGGATCGCAGGGCAGAGCTGGCGTTGCGGTGGTACGACGTGCGATCTTGATCCTCCAAGATCACTGTCAATATCTCAGCTCCTCGGCGGTCCTGTCGGACCTAAATCATCCCGTAGAGATGGTGATCGATAAGGGCACATCCTGCTGATCCCAGGGACATCACAAAGTCCCTGGTTGATCCAGGAAAAGCCCTTTTTGCTGGTGGAGGAGAGGCAGCCATTCAAGCTGCTGAAGCTGGGACAGCTCCGGAACGGAAGAGATTGAAAGAAAGTGTGTCAGTTTGGTGAGATGAACTTTTAATTATTATTTCTTGAAGAGAACACCCTGAAAGACTTAAAGTGGAATTAAAAGTGAAGAGAAAAAAGTTTAAGCGGTGAGATGAAGCTAGTTAAAGTGAAAAGTTTTTTTTTCTTTTCTCTTTTTATTGGAATTTTGAACTTGGTAAAGCTTCTTAATTTTAAACTGGACTGGTCCTTTTAAAATTTTTCCTGTTTTTATTTCTTTTTTTTTAAACAATCCTCTTGAAAGTTTGCTTTTGATTAAGACTCTTATTTCTGATTTGAGATTTTTTTTTAAAGAAAAGATTCTACTTTTTTTATGTTCCTGGCTCTGGATGTATGAGGGGGAAGTGCAAGTGAAGGAAAATAAGTAGCACTGCCACCTAGAGGCTTGGATACATTGTTTTCTTTTTTCTTTTACTTGTTTATATATTTGTGTTATACTCAAGGACTCTGAGCTTTGCACTGGAAAAGATAGTGGGATGAGCATGGCAGTTTGTTTACACAGGTGCTCATCTGTGAAACTATAGACACCTGGAGTCTGGAGTTGAAGTTGAAAGAAAGAAGATTGAAGTGACCTTGAAAACACTGAACTGGAAATTTTGAGCTGATTTATTAAAGAGCCTTGGATATTTAGTGGCAGAGGCTTGCTTTACATTAGAATTGTTTGTTACTTTTTGCCTTCTTTTCTACTTCCCCTCTAGTTGGTTTTTTTTTTTTATTTGATTTTTCAAACCAGGAACTAGAATGTAAATTTCTTACTTTTGCTTTTTTGTTTCTTTTTATTAAGAGAAATACATAGACTATTTTTTCTCTTTTTTCTTTTTGATTTTTAATTTTCCTTCCCTTATCCTCTTTTTCTTTAAAAGAAAAAACTTTTTAATCCCTTTTTCCATATCTTCTCTTGCTTTTTTTATTTTTATTTTTTATATATTATTGCAACAAATTGGATTACGGTATACAAGCACCTGAAGATTTTTCCCCCCCCTTTTTCTTCTTGGAGTGGCAACTGTTTGCCCTTGTTCTTTTTTCCTTTTTCCTTTCTCTTTCACAGATAAGCATTACAAGATGAGTAGAAAGATAACAGCCCCAGCTTCTTTGATACCAACCTCCTCACCATCTGGAGGACAATGATCTATACAGACAACGTTACAACAGGAGAAAGAGAAAGAGAAGGAAGTGACATTGCAGATGATCATGCAAGGAATTCAGAAGATTGAGCAAAAAATTGAAAAGACAGATGAGAAAGTGGAAAATATTCAACAGATGATGATGAAATATGAAGACAGATTCAAAAAATTGAAGAAGAAGATATACAAAGAGATAAGAAAATTGGAGATTATTGATACTGATTGAGCGATGTCAAGAAGGGCAGGAGTGAACCATTGGGATGGGAAATTGATAGATCAGAATTTTATTTGAGATTTCAAAATGTGGAAGAAGGTAAAGGAGAAAATCTTGCTGAAATAATGACAGAAATACTGGCAGAAGCATTAGAGATAACCAAAGAGATGATGGATGAGATGGATGAAGTGTTCCGTGTCTATACAAGATATGCAATGAGAAACAAGTTACCAAGAGAAGTACATATTAGATTTACCAAGAAGATAATTAAAACACAGATACTACAGATGGCAAGAGAGAAAACATTAAAGTATAAAGACAAAGAAATTGTGGTGCTGAAACAAGTACCAAGAGAGATGAGAAGAGAATATACATTTTTGACTAAAGAGTTACTTAAAAGAGGAATAAATTATAGATGGTTGATGTCAGAAGGCCTCTTGTTCACTTGGCAGGAACAAAGACACAGAATTGACACAGTCAGAAAAGCAGAGTTATTCTACTTAGAATATTTTAGGGGAAAGGAGGAAGAAGAAAGAAAAGAAGAGTCACTAATTGAATTTCAAAAGGAGTGTATAGCAGTAATTGAAAAAGAAAAAGATGAAGGTGCAGTAGGTAGTGTACCCAGAGAGCAACGAGAATTAAGATCCACTAGAGCAATAAAACCCTCTTATAAAGCTTAACATGGATGAAAGGAAACTGATTACGATTAACATAAATGGACTTAATTTGGCTGCTAAAAGAAGAAAAGTATTTCATAAATTAGAGAAATTAAAATTTGATATAATTTGTTTACAAGAAGTACATATTAAAAACAACATGAATATATATTGAAACAAAAAAAATTAGGGAAATTATTCACATCGTTGACACAATAAAAAAAGAGGCATGGTCTTATATATTAGAGATACAATTGTGGCAGAATTAATTTATACAGATGATGACAGAAGGATTTTGATGATGGAAATAATGAATAATAATGTTAAAACACTTTTAATTGCAATTTATGCTCCAAATGATAATCAAGAATAATTCTACAGGAAATTACATATGAAAATAATTGAATTGGACTATGTTAATATTTGTATGATGGGAGATCTTAATGGAATAATTAATGACCAGTTGGACTATGAAAAACAGAAACCAACAAAGAAAGCTAGAAAGATATTACCAAAATCTTGCTTTCGAATGATAGAAGAATTAAACTTAAAAGATGCATGGAGAGAGAGAAATGTGGAAAGTAAGCAATATACTTTTTACTCAAACAGACATGCATCATGGTCTAGAATAGATATGATATGGATGTCAGCAGAACTACTTAGTAACATACGAGAAATTGAAATAGAAACAAGCACTTGGGCAGACCACAATCCAATGACAGTTATTTGGAAAGGATATAAGAGGAGATCTAGATGGACTTTAAATAATACGATACTAAAGGAAAAAGACTTTAAACAGAAAATAGAGAAAAACTGGTTTTCTTTTTAAAGAAAATAGAAAAGAGGATACTTCTTTACAGAATCTCTGGGACACGATGAAGGCCTACACAAGAGGTTTGATAATTGACTATACCAGGAAAAGAAATATAAAACAGAAAAAGACTTAAAACTTTGGAGGATGACTATAAAAGACTGGAAAAAGAGTTACAGAAGTTCCTGCAAAAAAAAGACATTAAGAATAAAATGGATATAATTAAACATAAAATGGGAATAATGGAAAAAGAGGAACTAGCACAAAAAATTAAAAATGCTAAACAGAATTACTTTGAAGATGCAAACCATCCAGGCAGATGGCTAGCCTATAAACTGAGAAAGGAAAGAGAATCAAGAAGGATTAATCAATTAATAAATGAAGAAGGACATGTTTGCTATGGACAAGATTACTATGGAAAACTGTATTTTCACTTACAATACTTAGATACCTAAAGACATTGAAATAATGCTAGAAGGGAACATAACGATGTTGGAACTAACAGAAGCCTTAAAAAAACAGAATGTTGGAAAAGCACCAGGTCCAAATGGATTGCCAGTGGAATTTTACAAGACTTTCCAGGAAATACTGAATCTCCATCTGTTAGAAGTTATGAATGAAGTTATGTTAAAGAAAAGAATACCCAAAACATAGTCAGAAGCATATATTACACATATACCGAAGGAGGATACAGACCTGCAACAAGTTAAAAATTATAGACCTATATCCCTATTAAATTCAGATTATAAAATCTTTGCTTCAATTTTGGCAGAAAGACTGAAAAGATACTTAAATAACTTTATACATGTTGACCAAAATGGATGCACAAAAAGCCTTTGACAACATGAGTTGGTGATTTATGTTACTGCAATTGGAACAAATGGGCTTTGGTAAAAAATTTATTCAAGCCATTGAAACGATATATTATGAACAAACTGCAAAGATTATGGTAAATGGAGAATTAACAGAATCCATAGATATGAGAAAAGGGACAAGACAAGGTTGTCCACTGTTGCCTCTGCTGTTTGTGTTAACTTTGGAAGTGTTGAATAGGAATATTAGAGAAGATAAAGAAATAAAAGGAATGAAAATTAAAAAGGAAGAGTATAAATTCCAAGCTTTTGCAGACGATCTGGCATTTATAGTGGAGGATTGATTGGAAACATCACCTAAATTAACAGAAAAGATAGAAGAATATGGAAAAGTAGCAGGTTTGAAAATAAATAAAGATAAAACAAAGATATTAACAAAAAATATGTTAGCAAAACGAAAGAAAGAGTTAATATCAGATATGTGATGTGGGTTGCAGACTGATGAGCTGTATTTGAGTATTGGTCTAACAAATGTTTTGTATGCCCTAGTTAGTAGTGTGATATTACCAGAGAAAAAGATGCGTAGGATTAGGTTAAAAACTCTTAATGCCTTTTTGGCTATGTAGTTACAGTGGGCTCTAGCACTTAGATCATTAGAGATGAGTATTCCAAGGTCCTTGACGGAGTTTGGATCATCAACAAGGTCTTGACTATTCAGTTGGTATTTTATTTTCTGATTTTTTTTTGCCAATATGTAAGACAGAGCATTTATTTGTTGAGATTTGAAGTTGCCATTTGTTTGACCATTCTGATACATAGTCAAGATCTTTTTGAAGGGTAGCAGTATTGTCTGTGGTGTTGAATAGCTTTACATCATCAGCAAAGAGAATGCAGTTGCTCTTAATATGATCACAGAGGTCATTTATGTACAGTATGAAGAGAGTTGGTCCTAGAACGCTGCCTTGGGGGACACCACTGTTGACAGGTACAGAATTTGATAGGACGCTCCCAATTTTGACCATTTGTTGTCTGTTTGACAGGAATGCATCTATCCAGTTATGCAGGTGTCCGGAGATACCATAAGATTTTAGTTTTAGTAATAGTTTATCATGTACCACTGAATTGAAGGCTTTACAGAAGTCTATGTAGATTGCATCTATTGCTTTGCCCTGATCGAGTTGTGTAGTCCATATGTTTTTGCAGTGTAAGAGTTGCAGGTTACAGGATAGTTTTTTTCTGAAACCATATTGTTTGTTAGAGAGTAGGTTGTTTGTCTCTAAGTGGAGGATAATGGATTGGTTAATAATTTATTTCATGACTTTACAGGTGACGCAGCATAAAGAGATTGGTCTGTAATTTTCAACTAGTCTGCGGTCTCCCTTTTTGAAGATGGGGATGACCGTGGCTTGTGACCATAGGTTTGGCAAGGAGCTGGTCCTGAAAGATTTTTCAAAGATTATGCTTAGAGGTTTGGCTATGGCAGCCGATAGCTTTTTTAAGAAGTAGGCACATATTCCATCTGATCCAGTAGATAGAGATGGTTTTAGATTGCATAGTGCTTTTTCAATATTGTCTTCTGTAAAATCAATATGTATTAGATCACTGTAGTTGTCTGTGGTTCGACTAGGAAATACTGGACATGAGCCATTGCTGTTTACAAATACTGAGCCAAAGAATGTGTTAAAGAGGTTGGCTTTAATGGTGTCATCGTTGCAGTCTGTATCATTAGGTCCTTTCAGGGGTGGGATAGATCTTGAGTCTTTTGGTTTGTTGTTTACAAAATTGTAGAAAGTGCAGGTGGAATTGGTGCGTAGAAGGTTTTCCTCTTGTTTAATGTGATAATTGGTGCATTCAGTCTTTATCTGGTGGCAGAAATTTTTGTATCAGCTTTTGAAGTTGGCAGCAAGACCAGATTTGTTTTTCAGCCAAAGTGATCTTTTTTTGGATTGAAGTTTCCTTATTGTAAAGGGTAATCTGTTTTTCCTGGTTTGGGGAGTTGTTATTGGTACATATAGTTTGATGTCTCTTTGGATTTCAAGTAAAAATATGTTGTAATGGTCTTCAACAGTATTGCATCCAGTGAATAGAGATTGCCAATCAAGGGATGAGAGATCATTGTCTATAAGATCATAGTTGCCTTTTTTGAAGTTATAATTGGGGATCATATTGTTGTGATGATTTTTGTGTGGGCGTATGTTGAGACAAAAGTCAATCATGCTTTGGTCACTGTTGGAAAAGGGTTCTTTAATTTGTATTCTGTAAATTGTATTCAAACTATTGCAGAAGATGAGATCGAGGTAGTTGTTAAGTCTAGTATTGTTGGTTACTAGTTGTTCTGGTCCTAGATTTGTTACAGCATTGTAGAAGGTTGCATGTATGGGTTCAGTATTACATTCATTTAGGGTCCAGTTAATATGAGGTAGGTTGAAGTCACCAAGAAAAATAAAAGCATGTGGGCAGGATGTTGCCCATGTTAGTAGTGAATTTAGCTTGTTTACATGTTCGATGTCATATTCAGGGGCTCTATAACATAGTAAGAATCGAAATGTGATATTTAAGGACAGTTCACAGACGATGGTCTCAGGAAGAGCAAGCTTCTGGGTGACTTGGATGTTTTTTTAGATGTAAGGACTTTTTATAGAAGATAACACCTCCTCCTCTACGGATTTCACGATCTGATTGGTAAACATGATAGTCTCTTACTGAGGTAATGGAGTCAGGGAGAGATGTGTTGAGCCATGTTTCACAGACAAATATGATGTCAAATTTAGCCGTATTTAGTAAGAGGAGGAATTCAGGTATTTTGTTCACAAGGCTTCTTGCTGAGTAGCTTGCATTTAAGGCCAGCTGTAGTTGGAATTGAGGTAGTTAGAGAGGAAAGGTACGCTGTGGATTCCATCAGTGAAAGAACTCCAACTGGTAGGGCCCAGGAAGAGAGCCTACTCTTGTCATATGCCCCTGTCCTGATGAATATGCTCAACCCAGAGGTGAGGTAGGCCCCCACTGTCCTGGTCTCTCTGAAATGCTTGAAGATCTAGCTCTGCTGACTCACTTGGGAGTCCACAGATCAGCACATCATTGATCATCTATCCTCTATCCTCCATCTAGATATAGACATAGATATACAGTAGATATAGATTATAAATGTAGATATAGATATATGATGTTAAATTCTGCAAAGGTAGTGATATTTTTTTGCTCTTGATTATGGGAGTCAAAGTTTTTCAACCTTGTCATGCTCAGGTTCCTGCTACAGGCAACCTCAGTGCAGTGATCTGATTACTAGCTATGGTATTCACTGAACCAAAAGCAATGATATCTTCATCTCCCCACACTTTTTTTCTCCATAGGCAGGAATCTTACAGATCTATGGGAAGCAATAGAGAAGTCTCCTATAGTCAACTACACCTTTTCTGGTAACATATCAGACTTCTTGGGTGAGTATATGTGATGGAAGGTTGTCTGGAGTTACAGGAGGGAGGGGCTAGAGACCAAAGGGACAACAGAGTTTAGAATGTCTGGTAGGCAGGAAGAGAGCAAGATTGGACCATCCCTAGCAATTCACAGAGCATATCTGTAGTTATTGTAGATAATTGCTTAAGTCTGGCAAGATTCTGTCTGTAAGCAAACAACTATAAAGCACAAATGAAGGTGAATATGTATGTCCCAGGATCATGTTGCAGGATCCAATCTGGATCGGTCACTGGGACCAGAGGTTTTGCCTTCCGAGCTTTCAGACTTGTGCTGGAGCCCATCCTCAAGAGAATTTCTGTCTAGCTAGTTCCAAGCCTAGCTTGGAAAGAAATTCTCTGAAGATGGGCTCCAGTATGAGCCTGAAAGCTCAGAAGCCAAAGTCTCTGGTCCCAGTGCCTGACCAGGATTGGATCCTGCAACCATAAAGCAGCTAATCAGAAGTAACTCCATGTGTCACTCTTAGTACTTTGGGTCTAATATTATGCCCTGAATAGGTTAATTCAGAAGAGAGAGTTACTGAGCAATGAAAACAGGGATTAGAGTAGTTCATGGCTGCATGTTCATTGGAGCCAGTTCTGACATTAGATAGAGGGAAATAGCAGTCAATAGCATACAATAGTTGTTGCATGTCATAAAAGATTATTACAGCTATCTTTTTAACTACCAGGGATATACAAAAGAACCTTTTCTTTCTCAAAAGTTGAATAAATTGATCTCTGTATTTTTAAAAAGTCCTTATATTAAAGTTTATTATAAGATGAAAACACAAAAGGAAACAATAGAAAACTAAGAAGGAAAAACAAGGGTCCGGAAAGAAAGAAAGAAAGAAAGAAAGAAAGAAAGAAAGAAAGAAAGAAAGAAAGAAAAACTTCTGACTTTTTTCAATGCAGTAGATTACAAAAAGAATTTCAGTTTTACATTAAAGCTTTATATTTCCCCACATTTCAAGCCGTTTCTAGAACACCAAAACCATTCTAATCATCAAAACCTAAAATCAAAATTTTCATTTTTTTCCCAGTTTGAGCAAAAAGTCCAGAAGCTCAGTTTTTTTTTCAGTTTCACAGTTCGACTTGGGTGAAATAAAGTCAGAATTTTACACCAAATTTTCAATTATTCCTCTTAGAGAGAATAATAAGAAAATGGAATTAAGATGTGGACAAGAAATAAGAACAACAACAAAAGCTGGTGCCACCCCAAAAATGAATATTCTGGGTTAGACATACCTAATTTTGCAAACATGATTTTTCTGCAGCAGGTTCCTCTATTTTCTCCCAGATTTCTAGAAAGTCCAAGAGTTAATCAGAAGCTCTTTGAGATTGATGGTCAGCTTTTGTTCCTTGGTTTCCTCTTGAAGATCTGTTCATATTTTAAAATAACTTAGGTCCAATAGGAGGAGCTGAAATAATTTGATTGTTGTACACATGATGGACATTTTCTTGCTCTTCAGAAAATATATATCCACATTGACAACCTGGCTGGCATGTAAGCTGATTTGAACCGGCCAGCTGTAAATACTAGGGTTTGTAGCCTCCATACTTACAACATGTCAACACTCCTCACATGCAACCACTGTTTTTCCATACTCCATTTGGTAATACCGTGTTTCCCCGAAAATAAGACACTGTCTTATATTTTTTTTGGCTCCCAAAAACACACTAGGTCTTATTTTCAGGGTAGGTCTTATATATTTATGGTGCCAAATAGTGGGTGTGAGTGTGTAGGGGGTGTGGGTGCACGTTGCTCCCTGAAAAGTCTTCCTGGAACTGGAGATTTACACTAGGTCTTATTTTCGGGATAGGTCTTATATTAGGGCAGGTTTAGAAAATAGTGCTAGGTCTTACTTTTGGGGTAGGTCTTATTTTCGGGGAAACACGGTAGCCATAAAGTTTTATCCCTTCCTGCCTCTGTCCATACATCTATCATCCCGCCATCCCTCATTCATGGGCTACGAATGTTCACAAGATTGCCAATCTAATGATGGGCAAGAATGGGAAGATACCTCCTGGACACAAGCTAGTGAACCAACAGGCTAATCAATTTATTAGCAATATTACATTTTGTTTTGGGACTGAATTGTCTGCTTTTCTGTATTTCATCCTATCAACATTTAGCCTATTGAGCATGTCAAGTGATATCCCTAGACATCTAATATCCATGTACAACCTTTATATACAATCGATGGGAATATATGAGTGTGAAGCTGAAACGTATTCCACAAACAATAAATTTGTTTAACCTCTTCCAGCTTCAAAGTTGTCTACCTGGACACAAACTGGTGCCTTGAAGGAAGACTTGTTATTGACCAAGCAGCCAAATTGGCTGAAGCCTGGAAAAGCAGAAGGACCAGAAGTTCCATTGGTACAAGCTTCCTGGTGGCTGAAGACCAATGCTTCCAAAGAATCCAGTCCTTCAGCTGCTAAAACAACCTTGGCAAGATCTTCTGCTGCTTCTATTGAAGTCTCCAGCACTTTGTCAAGATTTCTGCCAACTCATAGTGAGTTCTGTATAGGCTATATAGTTCATCTTTTTTTAGTGACCCCATAACCCCTTGTGGGGTGGAGTCTGCACAAGTGAATAGAGCTAGCAGAGTGTTTAATGGCCAGATGCCCTTCCTGTCACCAATGCGGAGTTTTGTTCAGCAGATATATTCTCAGTGTGCCCAGAGAGAGAAATAGGATTGAACTCACAGTCTCTTGATTGTGATGTGATAGCTCCACCTCTAGGCCACTGCACCACTCTTGTATAGGCTATGTAGTTGTGTGGTATGAATTTGATAATTTCAACCAATCAATCATAGCGTCAACTCATAAAATATGTCTATGGTCTTTTTAGAGTTGTCAACAGAAAGGGAGGGGGGAGCAGTGGACAACTTGCATTCCATAAATGTTTTCAAAGATAGTTTCTAGGTGATCGAAGTTTCTGCCGTGCAAAATTCTAACTGGAGAGTATGATTGATGACTCTTGGCTATGGATGTGTCCCACTGGAGAATATGAATTGTGATACACCTGGGGGTGGGGAAAACCTGGGTCAAAAGTGACAATGAATGATGTGTCTCAGAGTTGGCTACACCCAGGCAGCGCCAGCATGTTTACTCCTAATAAATCTTCTTTAAGTTTTGAAAATCCAGCTAGAGACTCATGATTTAAATGGGGTAACTACCAGAGCCCTGACACATAGACTGCTCAAACCACCCCTGACTTCATGCAGTATAATATTATCACATTTATTTTAAGGGATTTTACTTGCTTAAGAGAATTTTTATTCCAGTCTTCCATTTATCTAGAATACATTCAAAATGGCATATAAGTATATTGTATGTGAGAGTCAGTTTGGTGAAGGCATCAGCCTAGAAATCAGAAGTCTCTGAGTTTTAGTCCTGCCCTGTTACCCTAAGGAAGGAGGCAATGGCAAACCCCTTCTGAAAAACTTCGCCAAGAAAATTGCAGGGACTTGTCTCCAAGAATCAGATATAGTTGAACAGAAGGCAAGAAATGTATCTCCAAACTGGCTTGCAAGATCACCTCAAGTTTAGAGCTTGTGGCTTGCAGCTAAGACCCAGCTAAGAGCAGGGGTTAAAAGTGGGTTTGGTTGTAAGAGTGGGTTACTGGCCAAAATGTGCCAAAACTAAGAACAGTCTATACTTTCTCTATCTTAATAACAAAAATAATATGAGAATTAACGAATATCATGATGGATGTCAGAGGTCAATATCTATGGGCCCCTCTGATGAAGCCCATGGTTTGCAGAACATTGCAATTTGGAATGTCATATGAGTATATGATAAAAAATATGTATTGAACTGAAAGAAAAAGAAATATTATCTTCCTGTGAGACTGAAAATAAAAAAGCAGGGAGAGATATTGACTAGATGACCTACAAGGTTCCTTCTGTTATGTATGTAGGTTTGAATGTTATTGGTTTAGTTTGAATTGTTCTTGTAAAATGTCAAATATGATTGGTTTAAAAAGTGCGGGAAAACCCTGCACTCTGATTGGCTGGCAACTACGGCTGCTGGCTATAAGTAGCAGCCGTAGCCCAGCCAAGTTGGGTCCATTCGAGCTGTAGTCACTTAATAAACTCTTCACTGAAGCTCTTCGCGTCTGACTCTTCATGCAAACTTAACACCTTCCAACTCTGTTAACCTGTTAACCTGTTAAATATAATAGATCTGAATCAAGGTGATATTGTCCTATGGAGTTGAGTTAAAGAATATTGGCAGGGAAGTGAAGTTGTATGTTTGATTGCAATAGGACCATGCATTCAAACCAATGAAATCTCTTCCCTCCAAAGAAAGTTATCAAAGATAAAAGCACATCACATTTTACTCCAGGAGCTGCAAACCTCTTTAAGTCGATCATAAATGTTCCATTAGAAGCTCTGTTGATGCATGTTCTTTTCTTTCTTTTTTTGCTCCAGCCCAAAGGATATCTTTACAAGCTAAGACCATTGTGGTGAAAGAGGATGAAATGATCCCACAACAGTTCACAATATGGCAAAACTCTGCTACTCTGAAAAGTTCTCCAGGTCCTCCTCCTCAAATCTCATCTTGGTTGCAGACAAATGCTTCAATGGGATCCAACTTTGCTCCTACCCAACCATCTATATCTTCAGCTCCTTTGATCCAATCAGACTTTCTGTCTATGACCCGGCCAGCACCAAGTGAGCATTCAAAGTCTGGAAATGTTCAGTATTTCAGCTTTCTTGTTCATTGCCAAGTTACTAAGCTTTTTTCCTCCTTTCCTTTCCTTTCCTTTCCTTTCCTTTCCTTTCCTTTCCTTTCCTTTCCTTTCCTTTCCTTTCCTTTCCTTTCCTTTCCTTTTTCCTTTCCTTTTAGTATCTTTGAGTCATTGTTGACCCCTGGCAACTGGCTGGAAAAGTCCCTGAAATTTTCTTAGCAGTATTTTTGGAAGTGGTTTGTCATTGCTTACTTCCTAAAGTTAAGAGAGAAGGACTGGTCCAAAATCATCCAGCTGGCTTTTATGCCTAAGGCGAGACTAGAACTCACAGTCTCCTGGTGGTTGGCCCAAGGTCATCCAGCTGGCTTTCATGCCTAAGATGAGACTAGAACTCACAGTCTCCTGGTGGTTGGCCCAAGGTCATCCAGCTGGCTTTCATGCCTAAGACGAGACTAGAACTCACAGTCTCCTGGTGGTTGGCCCAAGGTCACCCAGCTGGCTTTCATGCCTAAGGTGAGACTAGAACTCACAGTCTCCTGGTGATCAGCCCAAAGTCACCCAGCTGGCTTCTGTTCTGACCAAGGCTTCCCGAGACTGTAATTACACACACACTTAGTTAAAACAAACCTTGTTTTATTTCAACGCTGGAAATTATTTTCATTCCCAGCCAGTAATTAGTCCCAAACAGTCCCTTCGGGATAAGAACCCACCTTTCTGTCCTTTGAATTGCTGCCAACAGCTAGAGTACCAAATGAATTATAAAAAACAAACCAAAGTACAAATTCCACACAGAGCTTCAAGGATTAATTTGAACAGAACGAATGACTTTGCTTCCTGCAAAGGTTTTGTCACCTTTGCCTTATGGGAGGGACAATCACCTCCCAGACTTACTCCCGAGTTGCCCCTTTTGTCTCAGCTGCTCTTGCCTTCTAGCAGCTCTGCGCACACGCACACTGGGAACAGGCTCCCCCAGGTCCTCTGCTTCACTGCTGCCAGACTCTGGAGGCTCCGGAGGCAGCACCCCACTCCTGGCCCCATCTCTGCATCCGACGCAGTACCCTTGTCTGAGTCCTCTCCAGACTCCCTGACTAGTCCCCATTCTTCCCCACTTTCCGATTCCGCTGCCTTCTGCATAGGCTGCCAGAGAATCACAAGAGCTTCATGCCTAAGAGGAACTATAACTCCTAGCCACCTGCTTTCTAGCCTGATACCTTAACCACTACACCAAACTGGCATTCTTTCATTTGGTTTAATGTCATTCATTCACTTTCCTTCCCTGCCACTGCTGGTTTCTTTTTCCTGAGTATTCATATTTGCGATCCTCAGATCTTAGGGATCACATAATAAATGGGACAATGCCACCTGCAGGGATAACCAAGTTTAGTTATGCAGTGACACCTCTCAATTGAAATGGCCCAGCTTATGTAGATAAAACTGGAGGAATTTCATTCCTTGAAAAAGTTGGAGAGCAAATTAATCTCTTGATAGTATTTATTTTGACAGCGAGCGAAGCATGAAGTAATGAATCCTAGACTGTGAAAATAAACTTTCCATTCAGCCAACCGATATTATTATTTTTTTAAATAAAGCTTTTAAGCCTTTAAGAATATGCACAGAAAGTTTTTTTTAAAGAGAGACTTCATTTCATGCAAGCGGACAATCCTTTTAGGGTATCCAAGCTTAAAAGCCACAGATTCTTTTTAATCCAGATTTCCCCCTTATTGTAACTATTGTAACTGGTGGTTGGCCCAAGGTCATCCAGCTTAAATTTCATTTTGATTAATTGAGATCAAACTAATGATTTTATTATTCAATATTTATAGCAATGGGCATTCCTTCTCCATTGGCTTCTCCATCTACAGAAGAAAAACCAGTTGCCTTGAAGCCCCATCCTCCTTCTAGTAAGTTGCAACTGTTATGTGTCATACTGTGCAGTGTTCTGTTTATCTCTGGGATATCACAGAAAAGAGGGGATTGACTTATTCTCCAAAGTATCTGAGGCAGGGGTGGGCTTCAAAAATTTTAGCAAAGGTGTCAGGTACTTCAGTCGGAAAGAATGAACTTCTGAAAACAAGATATTTCAAAAGGAATCCTTTATTGAAAAGGGATGATTCCAGCAAGGTTCAAAGCAGAGTCTAAATGCTCCCAGGCATGCAATAATAGATAAGGGGAGTTAGGACCCCTCCCCTTATCTAGATGTGTATTTAGTCAAACAAACAACCAACACATTAATTCCTCCCTCCTTCTCTGAGAAACGTATCTTTTGAAGAGTTCCCAGGGAGCATCTTCCGGAGCTGGAATTTTTATGGTCCCTTCTCCGCTTGCTCTCTCTTCAAGAGGTGACAAGTTTCTGGACACCTGCTTCAATCGTCCGGTTGTATATCATGTGTAGGTTATAAAGATTCAATATAAGATTTAATATTTTCAGGCTACTTGTACCAACTCCCCCCCCTTCTTCTTCCATTGAAGAATGGCAGATACACAGATCTGACAAAAGGGTTCTCTGCCTAGTTGCTGGGTGGACGTGGCCTAGTTGACCTCCTGCACCATGGTGGTGGTGGTGGGGACTTTTCGCCCTCCTCAGGCTCCGGAGGCTTTCCTCGAGCCTATGGGAGGGTGAAAACAGCCTCCCTGGACTCCGGAGGCTCTCCGGAAGCTGGAAACAGGCCTATTTCTGGCTTTCCTGAACTTCTGGGAGGCCCGTTTTTTGCCCTCCCTGAGCCTCCGTGTGCACCCTGCACTTAATCTGCATCCAAAATGGGCCTCATGGTGACTCCTGGTAGGGGTGGGGTGGGCAGGGCCAGCCAGGAGTGGGATTTGGGGGTTCTCTGAACTGCACAGAATCTTAGCTAGGGGCTTTCCTGAACCCCTGTGAACCCCCAGCACCCCACCTCTGAACTGAGGGTAGGATAAGAAGTAATGGGTGGATACTTGTTAAAGAGAGATCCAACCTGGAAGTAAGAAGAAATTTTCTGACAGTGACAACAAATAATCAATGGAGTAGCTTGCCTCCCAGACTTGGGGTGCTCCATCAAAAATAGAATGCATAATCATTTGAACGGGATGATATAAGGACGCCTACCTTGTTCTGGGGTGGGCAACTTCATACTTCTGGTTCATTTGTTCCAGAAATGAGCCAAAGGCAGAGACATATATAGAGAACATGGCTCGGCTCTCTGTCCTTGAAGGACAATATTGTGCTAACCAGTGGTGGGATTCAAAATTTTTGACTTCCGGTTCTGTGGGCATGGCTTGGTGGGCATAGCGTGGCTTGGTGGGGTGGCTTGGTAGGTGTGGCAAGGGAAGGATACTGTAAAATCTCCATTCCCACCCACTCCTGGGGGAAGGTTACTGCAAAATCCCCATTCCTCCCCACACTAACCTGCTTTCAAACTCTGTTCTCCTGTGCAGGGCAACAAAAGAAGACCCAGCAGATCAACTGGGACTCAGGAGGCAGAGAATAGATGGGGGCGGGGCCAGTCAGAGGTGGTATTTGGTGTTCTCCGAATGACTCAAAATTTCCTCTACAGAACCTGCTGAATACCACCTCTGGTGCTAACCCATAACGGTAGTTCTAGTGGAACCTCCGCTAAAGCAATGCAATTCACAATCCATTCTTGCTAATGTGTTATCTTCTGATTCTCCTTTCAGTGACAAGAAACACACCCTTACCTGTGACATTGTCACAAAGGCCTAACAGTGACAACTTATCAAAGGTGAATTCCAGTAAGTACTTTTCTTCTGAGCCACCAAACGTAGCATACATCTGGAGGATTGTTGTGGTTTGTTCTCACAGTCTCCACACATGAAAAAAAATACACTCTGATGCAGAAAAAAATTGCTACAGGCATCCCACCTGCTATTTTCACCTCTCAATTTCCACATTTCATATTCATTCCTTTTGTTCTGAGCTTCTCGTTCATTCCTGCCTCTTCTCCTTTTGTTCTGAGTGGGGCTGCTAAAAACATTTCAAGCTTCTAGTCCTTAAGCTTATTATCTGCACCCGTGATATTAACTTTTTTTGAGATACGGCCTTGCTTTACTGCTTTTCAGCTGCAAAAGAAAAATGAAATTTTGCTCTCTGTGGATTTGAGCCTAGAAATAGCTTTTAGTTCCACCGGCATCTCCACTTGTTCTGATGGCTAACCTGATCAACAGGATTGGAAGAAAACAGATGAAAAACCTGCTTTAAAAAGTTTACAATCCCTTCCTTTAAAGGGCAAAAATGCATGCCTGATCCATATTACAGGTAGTCCTCGACTTACAACCACTATGAGCCCAAAATTTGAGTTGTAAAATGAGACATTTGTTAAGTGAATTTTGCCCCATTTTATAAGCTTTCTTGCCACAGTTGTTAAGTGAATCATAGCAGTTGTAACAATACTAACATGGCTGTTAAGAGAATCTGGCTTCTATGTCAGATGCCAAGTGTCATGACCCTGTTGGAATCTGATTCTGAGGGTGAAGTCGAGCAGCTGACAGGGAGTGGGAGTGTGGCTCCGGTGGCTGTGCAAGAAACTGGGGAAGGGCACAGTCTGGCTGGGCATTCAGAGAAGATCCATGGCCACCCCTTCCTCATCCTAGGGCATTCAGGGAGGAAGGGAAAAGGGAGCAACGTGAGTTACATGGGTTACGGGGGAGAAAAGGGTCCTGATTCCCTTCATTAGCTGCAGCTGGGAAAACAGGATTTAAAAAGGGCATTTGCACACAGCACCTTGCTGGAAGCAAGGCATGAATTATCTTTGTTTGTCAAGTCTTATCTGGGTTCTGGTGTCCTCCCAACTGTGTGTGTTTCATTATCTTTTGAAGTTTGCAATTCCTTATCCTGTCCTGTCTCGTTAATTGCTGCAGCATAGTTTGTGTTGGTTTTTATTTATAATTTATATGTACTTTGGGTTCAGACTGAATTTCTTCCCTTTAAAGACTGTTCTTGGCAGAGGTTTTTCTCCAGCTGATGATAACTGGACATTGGGAGCCAAGGTATTAAAGGGACTTTACCTACTTTTGTGACTTTGTTGCTTTTGTGCCATGCCCTGGGTCATCACACCAAGCACCTGAATTTTGATCATATGACCACAGGGATGCTACAATGCTCATCTGTGTGAAAAGCAGTCATAAGGCACGTCTTTCTGTGCCATTGTAACTTTGAACGGTCACTAAATGAATTGGGAATTGAGGACCACTGTATATTTCTGAAGCAGGACCATTGGTGAAGGAAACCGACGAAAGAAGATAATATACTAATAATATTGTAAGAGATTCAGGGCACAAATACACACTACCACATAAGACACTCCTGTTGCAGTGTGTATCTGCATTGCTATAGCACGGGGTGTCAAATTCAAGGCCCAGGGGCCGGATCTGGTCCATGGGGTGCTTAGATCCGGCCTGTGAGGCCTGCCTGGAAATAGCAAAGGAAAGGTCCACAGTGCCTCTGCTAGCAAAAATGGGGCACGGAGGGATGTGGCTGGCCCCCACGTGGCCCATTTTTGACCCCTGCATGGCCCATTTTTGGTCCTCATGTAGCCCATTTTCGGCCCCCTCGTTCCCCATTTTGGCCAGCAGGGTGCTGCAGGAGGCTGTCCATCCCATCTCCCCCCCTGGCCGGCACATGGAGGACAACTACAATGCTGATCTGGCCCTCCAAGAAATCCAGTTTGACACCCTGTGCTGTAGCAGGACACCTCTAGAAAAAGCAGTCTGGAAAAACTGCACACATTTCAAGCAAACGTCTTCCTTTCATCTGTCTATGGAGATTCTCCATCATCCAGGTCAGTGGTCGCCAACCAGTGGGCTGGGGATTACTGGTGGTCCGTGAGAAAGTTTTGGTGGTCCGCAACGAAATGTCCCCCCAAAACACCCCCCAAAGCAATTAATCCAGGCTTCTTGGGAACACAAGGCTGCACCGCCTACATGGCCCGCCCACCCACTGGTCCCCAACCTTCAGCCAAGCCCAAACCTTACCTTGAGTAGGGCACGAACTGGAACTGGAAGGTAAGACCAATGGCGGGGGAGAGAAATCCGCCCTGGGTGGCTTGCTGACTTTGGTGGGAAAGTCGGTCCCATATTCCAGAGCTGCAGTAGTCACAAGACTGGCCCTTTGGTCATCCCGGAGCAGCTGCTCCTCCACCTGGGTGCACTGGCCTGCCATGGACTGGAGGAGCAGCTGCTTCAGGATGACCAAAGGGCCAGTCCTACGACTACTGCAGCTCTGGAATATGGGACTGACTTTCCCACCAATGTCAGCAAGCCACCATCAGTCAAAATTCATGTTAGCGGTCCGTGGGATTTAAAATTATGTGTTTGGTGGTCCCTGAGGTCCAAAAGGTTGGTGACCCCTGATCCAGGTCATGGTTGTCCCAAAGGTGCTTTTTTTCAAGAGGCAACTGGACTTTCCTCTTTTTCATTGAAGACGTTTTACTCCTCATCCAAGAAAGTTCTTTAGCGCTGCTTAGGTTGAATTTAGTGGAATAGGCTGAATTCTCTGGGCCGAAGAGGGGAGGTCAAAAGATCGGGTGTCCAATTCTTTGCATAATTGCATTCTTCAATCTGCTGACCCCATTAGCTCATATTCCCTTGAGGTTGTCTCTGCAAGGTTGGGCCCTTGAAAATGGTCCCTTTAAGTAACATCTTGTCCCTTCCATCTCTTAGTCACAAAGCCACCAAGCCTTGCCAGCAAATCTACACTCTTAACCTGGAAGATTCTATTTCAAGCAACTAATTGATCTGAAAGCTGAGCCTTCGACTGCCGGCTTTCCTTGTTTGTGCTTTTCTTGGAATGGGCAAAATTTACCCTCAGCAATTACTTAACAGAGAGTCAGGTGGTGCAGCTATCCTGGCACAAAGCTGGCACAATGGCAACGGCTTTTTAAAAATTATTTATCTCTTAATTTAAATATCTTAAATATCCCACCTTTATTATTTTTAGAAATAGCTCAGGGAACGGACATACCTAATAGGCATTTCTCCTCCTACAACCCTGGGAGGCGGGTTGGGCTGAGACAGACTGGCCCAAAGTCACCCAGCAGGCTTTCATGCCCAAGGTGGGACTAGAATTTATGGTCTCCTAGTGATTGGCACAAAGTCACCCAGCTGCCTTTCATGCTTAAGGTATGACCAGAACTCACAATGTCCTGGTGATTGGCCCAAAGTCATCCAGCCAGCTTTCATGCCTACAGTGGGACTAGAACTCACCGTCTCCTGGTTTCTACCCTGATGCCCTAACACCGTGATGGCGAACCTATGGCATGCGTGCCACAGGTGTTACGCAGAGCCATTTATGCAGGCACATGAGTCCCAGTCAAACTTGGGCCTTGGTGGTGCAGGCTGTGCACTTAGTTCCAGCTGCCTGTAATTATTGCAGGCTCGAATCCCACCAGGCTCAAGGTTGACTCAGCCTTCCATCCTCTCGGGGTAGGTAAACTGAGGACCCAAGATTGTTGGGGGCAATAAGCTGACTTTGTAAAAATGCCGCTTAGTAATAAGCAGGCATATACAATGGAAGGAAGGCTATTGCTGAGCGCATTGGGTTGTATCCCCAAAATTGTAAGCCGCCCTGAGTCTCCTGAGAAGGGCGGGATATAAATATGAATAATTTAAAAAACTTTCCTGCACTGCGCATGTGCGTACTTCCTAGCTTATTTTCGGCCTGTTTGAGGCCTTTTCCTGCCCTCAGAGGCTTGAGGGAAGCCTCTGCAGCCTCGGGGAGGCCAAAAAATGGGCCTTCTGGAAAATACCAGAAGTAACGAAACTGGAAGTGATGAAACCAAAAATGCTGAAATGGGCCCATTTTTGGGCTCCAAAGGCTGAAGGGCCCCCGGGAGGGCAAAAATCAGCTGAGAGGTGCACACATGTGCAGTGCAGGTAAAGGGGTGAGGGTGTGTGTTGCGTGCACATGCACAGAGGGGCGGGCACATTGCTTTCTGGGTGCTGGCATTTGAGTGCACGTGCATGACTGCACGCACAATTTTCAGCGTGGGAGCCCGAAAAGGTTAGCCACCACTGCCCTTAACCTCTAGATCAAACTCAGTCACTTGCTGGAAATGCTGACTCCCTACACACGAGTGGATCTTATTTCCCAGAATTCTTGGCAATGGCCATGGCTCAATTGAAGAGTTCTAGGAATCCAAATTTGCACACTTGGAGGATATCAGGGTGGAGACAATTAATTTAGAGTACAGATAGTTCTCGCTTAATGACCAGTCATTTCAGCCACCATTCAAAATTAAGAGAGACCTCCCCTCCAAAGGTACTTATGAATGATTTTGAATTTCTCACACCCACTCCCTTGTCATATACCCTGCCTATGGGTACATGATTGCTTTTGGGGCATTTGACTTGCATTTACGGCTGTTTGCAGCCTACAGTCATGTAAGATTTTTGCTGGTGTATTTGTTGTGGTGTTCACTTAATGACCATGGCATTTAAAAAAACAAACAAACAAACCATGGTGTTTGTTTCATGGCCACCACCAAATTGTAAAATTGATCACGGTCACATGTTGACTTGCTTAATGATGGCTCTGAGTTACGACTGTAATTCCGGGATCAAATATAGTTGTAAATCAAACAGGTTACAGTTACAATACCTGTAATATCTGTAACTGACATGTGTTGTAAACTGGCTGATAGGCTGAATACACTCTCCTATTGCATAATATCTATGCAATAAATAATCTGTAAGGTATATTGGTATTGAAGGTAGATTATGAAGATTTAGGTTGGGGCACGAGTCTGTTCTGCTTCAAGTACCCTATACTTCTTTTGCATTGAATGGACATCTTGCAAAATTGCCTATATGATTTTGTTAATTTTCCCATGGATGCTCTGGGATGTGTAAGTGGTATTGGGAAGCGGGAAAGGTGGGCTGGATTTTGGATCAGAAAAATTAGGAACCAACCAACCAACCATCAACAGGAATTAGCCTTTAAAGTGGTCTCAAATTCATTCAGAGCTGAATTTCTAATGTGAAGTTTGAACAGTCTTGGGTTGATAAGAGTAAAAATTCATCTTTTCTGCCACTACGACATAGGGAGGTTGTTTTTGGAAAACATGGGGCAGAGTGAATTAGTACTATTAAGGTTGCAAGTAATATTCTAATTCCCTAAAAATTAGCTCTGCCAAGCTTAAAGGTCTTGAACAAGGGTTTTCAAACAGAAGATTCTACTGTATTGCAAGGTTTAATTTGACTGGACTGTACCTCTTATTCCATGAGTGGATTGTTGTGTGATTTATAGAGTCAATGACATGGTTTATAGATCATTTCTGTTGATAACTAGCTTGTGGAGTAGAATGTATGGCCTGCCTTGATAGGAGCAGAAACAACAACTGGAACTGTTAGGTGAATTCTACAAATAGCAACATTGTCTTGCTATTTGCTTCAAGCTCAATAAGCATCTTGCATTCATCGACTTTCAACTTGTCCCCAGCCCCTTTCTTGTGACTTCTGAAGCTCCTGAAAAATTCAGGTGAATACTAACATGCCAATCCTGTCTCTTTCATTAATGACCATTCCATACCTGCTGTGGGTCTGTGTTTTGGAAGTCCAACCTTTGATAGAAGTAAGGACACCCATCACTGCAGTAAAATAAAAGTCTGAAGATTGGAGACAGAAATGAATTGTTGCCCTCCTTCTGCCAAATTTGGAATTTTACAGAATGTTACAATCTCAGAATTGAAGGCACTGTTGAGGTCATTGAATCCAACTCTTTGTTCAGTGCAAAGATCCAAATGAAAGCATCTCTGATGCTTTCAGTAGATGTGTAGGACCAAAAGATTGATCAAATCTTGGAGATGAAAGCAAGAATTGACAAGTCTTCTTTTAGTGCTTGGACTTGGTAGCAGGTATACATTTTCTTCTCCACAATTTCCTTGTTCATTTTGGCTTTCTTCCACTGAAGCATATAACTTGCTCATTGCTGGCACATGACTTTTTAATTTTAAGCAGGCGATGAGGGATGGAGAGTTGGAAAAAGAATAAGGCCATTGTCCTTGGAAGCAACCCAGCCATACCTGACCATCTCACCCCTGAAGTATGGGGAAATGATATATTATTTTTTTTCTGCCTGGCCTCAGTTCAAGAATGTGACAGAAAATGGACTGGGTTTGGGAGCTGGGCATCTCCTCACATTCAGGATAAAGCTGTCTATTTCTTTCTTTCACCAGAAGAGATTCTTCTACAGAATTGAAGAGATAGAATAGAATAGAATAGAATAGAATAGAATAGAATAGAATAGAATAGAATAGAATAGGACAGGACAGGACAGGACAGAACAGAACAGGAATAGGAATAGAGAATAGAGAATAGAGAATAGAGAATAGAATATAAGAATAGAATAGAAAAATAGAGAATAGAGAATAGAGAATAGAATACAAGAATAGAATAGAGTAGAGTAGAGTAGAGTAGAGTAGAGTAGAGTAGAGTAGAGCAGAGCAGAATAGAATAGAATAGAATAGGAATAGGAATAGGAATAGAGAATAGAATACAAGAATAGAATAGAATAGAGTAGAGTAAAATAGAATAGAATAGAATAGAACAGAACAGAATAGAATAGAATAACAGAGTTGGAAGGGACCTTGCAGGTCTTTTAGTCTAACCCCCTGCCTAGGCAGGAAACCCTAGATCACTTCAGACAACATCACATAATGGATCACATTACCCAACATCTTTTTAAAAACTTCCAGTGTTGGAGCATTCACAACTTCTGGAGATGTTGAAGGACCCATGAGATATTTCTTCCTTTTCCTCCAAAGACCTTATAGGCTTCAGTTCTTTTACTGTGATTGAACCCAAATCCCATCTTGAAAAGATAACAATCCAACACAAAGGACTTTACATTCATAATATTACACTCAATGTATTAAAACCAAGGAAATCTGTGTTTTTGTCATCATTTCAGGAATGACTGGTCTTCATGGTCTCTTTTGAATGTAGGTCACATGTATGGTAACAACTACAGATAGTAACAACTACAGAAGTACGACCACAATTGAGCCCAAAATTTCAGTTGCTAAACGTCACAGCTGTTAAGTCAGTTTTGCCCCATTTTACAACCTTGCTTGCCACCGCTTTTAAATGAATCAGTGCAGTTGTTAAGTTAGTCACCCAGCTGTGAAGTGAATCTGGCTTCTCATTGACTTTGCTTGTCAGCGGGTTACAAAAGGTGGTCATGTGACCCCAGCACCCTGCAACTGCAACCCTCAACATCAGTAAGACCAAGGAGCTTATAGTGGACTATAGAAGGAACAGATCAGACATCCAGCCCTTGCTTATCAATGGAGACCGAGGGGAGCAAGTGGCCAGTTTTAAGTTTTTGGGTGTTACCATAAAAGAGGACCTGACCTGGGGTGCTCACATTGCAGCACTGGTCAAAAGGGCCCAGCAGAGATTATACTACCTGAGTATAATCTCAGGAAACAAAACTGAATGGAAAACTGCTGGTGACCTTCTACCGCTGCACAATAGAGAGTATCTTAACTTACTGCACCTCTGTATGGTTTGCCAATTGCACAGTGGCAGATAGGACAGCACTCCAGAGGGTTAACATCATTGCCCCTCAGAGGATCATTGGTTGCCATCTCCCCTCTTTGGAAGAGCTTTATAGCTCCCGCTGCCTTAAGAAAGCTCAAAACATTCTCAAAGATCCATCTCATCCTGGGCACCCCTCTTTTTTGAACTATTACAGTACAGGATAATAAAAACAAGGACAAATAGGCTGAAAAACAGCTTCTATACCAGGGCAGTAACTCTACTGAATTCTACTGTATAGTGCAATATGAATGCAATATCAGGAGTTTTCAATTCAATGTAAAGAATGTGAAGGATGTGTGTTTGTGTTTATTTTCATAGACATAATGTACACTGAAGATGGTATCTAATTTCATTGTACGAGGTGCAATGACAATAAAGTAAAGTAAAGTAAACTGTCATAAGTATGAACCAGTTGCCAAGTGCCTGGATTTTGTTCCCATGATCATTAGGATGCTGCAACAGTCATAAATGTGAAAAATGGTCATAAGTCACTTTTTTCAGTGCCACTGCAACTTTGAACAGTCACTAAATGAACGGTTGTAAGTTGAGGACTACCTGCAAAGGCAAATTGTATTTGGTTTTTTTTTTAAATAGCAATAAACTGCTGGTATTATTGAATGTTTTAAATAGGCCATTTGCAAGAGGAGGAAGTTGTAGATACCTGTTTGCTTCAATACAAGAAGTGACTAAAACCTAAATTTTGGGTTTAGCTTCCTGCCTGTAGAGTTTGGATTCAAAAAGATGATTTCCAATGCTCACTTTGATACATTGCTCAGTTTAAATTAAAACAAGGAAGAGTTTCAGTTTCTGGTTTACTTCTCAGAGCTCAGTCTGCTCCCTGTTTAAATTTTGCAACAACTCTGAGATAAGTTCATCCAAGGAGTGACGACCCAACCAAGGTCAAACCATTGATAGATCTGAGATCCTTCTAGCCCCTTCCCCTGACAGCTTGTCAAGTATTGTATGTGATTCTTTGTCCTGAATCTGGTTTCCCTCTTCTGCTGTAATTAGATGCTATTTTCTATTAATTTCATGGCTCCTTCTGACAGCTCAGGCATATATCATCAGCTCTTCATTACTTGGGGGGACACTTCCCTACTTCTCTCTGATCATGTAACTGGTTCAAAGTCATGAAGAATGCTAAGCATGATTCCTGACAGAATCCAATCTCCCAGCTCAAGAGAAAAAAAAAGTTTACTTTTGATAAGGCTCAACTTACAAGAGCAGAGAGGGAGAAAGTTTGAGATTGGAGGAAGGTTCAGTTCCTCCTAAGTTTAAGGAGATATTATTTGGGTTACCAAAGGGATCAATGATCAGGAAATGATTTCTTGGAGAAGGATCAGTTAGCTCACATAACTGATGAGAATTTGGGCTGTCATCTGTGGTACGTTAATTTGGGTGTTCCAAAGGTACTTTTTCAAAAGGCAACTGGACTTCATTTGTTTTTCCTCGAAGACGTTTTGCTTCTCATCGAAGAAGGCTTCCTCACTTCTGAGTGAATGGTGGAGAATGGAAAGATTTATATCATCTGGTCATTAGCCCTCTTTCTGAGAGTCATTGAGGCCACTTGGGGGGGTTTATCTGTGCCCTCAGAGTCACCTGAATAATGCAAATGGGAACTGCGAATCTCCATTTGGGAGAAAACCTCAGGTTGTTTAAGGGGATTTATTAATTTATGAAACTTAAGAGGAAAGGGTGTTGAACTAAGTGTATGAGGAAAGTTCTCCTAAAGAACAACCACTACTTTAAATGAATATTAAAAAAAATTAACATTGGAATTAATGACAAAATCATATTTCTTTACTGCGATTTCATAGGAGCCATAATGGAGCAATTTCACAATTTAGTCACAGAAATCTTCACTTAGATGTTATGTAAAAAGTTGAGCTCCCAGGATGGTTGTGTGGTGTGGTGTCAGCAATTTAAAACAAAACTCCAGAACGTTGATTTTCTCTGTGCCAAAACACCTTCTTTCTTTAAATAAAAGTACTCAGATGTGCCAACAAATGCTTTGTTACACAGTAGTAAAACGTCAATCCCATGGATTATTTTGGGATTACATACTTTTTTCCCCTAGAATGCACACAGGTCATCAAAAAAGGCAATTTTGTGACTGTGCCACCCCTCACGGTTCAAAAGCTGAATCCTTGCGTGATGGAGTTGTGCAAGTTTTATCAACGGTGCTTCTGTACCAGAGACCGGAGTTACTCAAGGGATCACGCTATGAGGTAAATCTAAAAAGGGTTTCATGTACATTCTTAGTCAGGAATCTAGATGTTACAAGTTGTGCAGATTCTTACAAGGAGCTTTGTTTTGATGAAGAGTTGAGTGATACACTCCTTCCAAGCTTGAAGTAAGAGAGGTCCATGCTTTACAGAAGAAAGCCAATCCCCCATGTTGGTTTCTGGATCTTTATAGTCTCTCCTAAACTCTACTTCTCCATCTTTTCTTATCAAACTTTGGTGAGATTGCCACAAAAGGTGTTCTTTACCATCAGCCATCTTTGGCTATCACCATTGGACAACACCTTCTCTTGCAGGTTCTCACCCTCAAACATCAGGAAACTTCTAACATCTTCTAGTTCCCCAACCATGGTGTTCCAAACTAGACCAATATATGAAGATACCAGATGTCATCGATGGAGAAATGGCCCAAAGATGGTTCTTCAGAGGAAAATTAGTGAATCCCAATTATCTCAAACAGGCTCAGCACATATAAAGGAAGGGAGTTAAGAATGTTTCCTTGAGTTTACATCAAAACATTCTAGACAAATAATTAGATATTTTTGCACCTGATTTCTGGGTCTAGAAATGTGAGGAAGAGGAAGAACAGAACATCAGTTGAATTTGGCTACTTTAGATTTGATTTTATGAGTTTAATACGATGGCCTCCTTAAAAGGGATCTCATCAGATTTTAGGAATGGCATTAATGGAACAAAAGTGATTCATATTTAATAAGTAGAAATCAAGCTTCCTCAGCTTGAGAGAACCAGGAGGATCTGGAAATTTCTTGGATCTATTTATTCATCCATTTACTTAGTTTTACAGATGTTAATATACCAACCCACTTCAGAGAGTATGGTTTACAATATTGCACAAGTAAAACCAGTAAGAATTAATAATAAAACCATCAAATATATGAAGATAGCCCAGTCCAATTCGCCACCCATACTATAAGCTGATAGGAACAGAATGCTATGACTCTGCAAAGAAGTAAATAGGATATCAAGATATGAATATCTGGGAATGCACAACAATGAACAATTCTGCTTTCCATATATTCAAAAGACATGTGATAATAGATACCTTGTTCTCCCCTACCTAATATGTGTTTTGTCAGCCATATTCTGTGTGCAACAGTCAGACACCAGACACCTTGGTTCTTGTGTGAGAGAAATTTATAAAGGAGAAGCAACAATCGATAGTTGTTTTCTATTCTCCTTATTTCCCATTTGAATACACAGCTGAATTTTAGCCTGGTAGAAATATAACTAAATTTTGTTGCAAGGATCTGTAAGATTAATGATCTCATTGGTTATTTTCTTCTTGCATTTTAAGGTTTTTTTTTGTCTTTTGGGGGCGTACAAAACAGCTAAGTTTCTAAATCCAGTGTTCCTTGTTTCTGAATTTATCACCCAATAAATTTATTGTGACTTTAGCAAGGAATTACCATATAGATTTTCATCTCAGAAGCAATAGAATAGGAGAAATAACAAGGCCTCAGAGAGAATATAGGAAAAATAAAATGAACTTCTGTTCCAATAAAATCTGTTAGGGAGTTAAAAGCAAAGGAAGCGTTGAAGCTGTATTTCAGTAGTCCTGGAAGAATTGACTTGGAGAACTCCTTAAGATTTTGTATTTCTTATTGCTCAGTCTTGAAAACAATGTTTTGGAAGTCAATTTTTGGAAGTCAAGTATGTCTGCTACTTTAGTTTCAGACATCAGCTAAGGATTTCAATCCATGAATACACGATTCAAAATATATCCTATTCCTCTCTTGATATTGGTTTACATTTTAGGTACTGCACTGAAAACTATCCATGGTTCTTTAAAAATGCAGCATTTATTTGTGAAAAGGTCAAGAGATCAACTTATTCTAAGAGTAAGTAGATAACCCATCTGGTCTATTTCTGTGGGATTTTGCTCAATACCCATTGCAACTACAATAGTAGGTCCTCTTAAGAAATCTACTACTTAATAAACTATCTCAAACTTTTCTTTAGTTTTCCAACTTTCCACCACCAAGTTTTGGCAGAAGAATGGGAAAATGGGAAGAGGGGAAAACCAATCTTAGTTTCCCGATGATTGTTTATGAGTAACTTGACCCCTTGACTGCACTTTTGACTTGTTCAAGTCATGGAAGTCATTTTGTAGAGGGAGAAGGTGGAGAGCCACCATAGAGCCAGGAATGGTGGGATTCATAATAAAGCTTCATAGTGAAGCTTCATTTGTGGAAGTATGAAGGTTCATGAAGCCTGTGGAGTTCTTGGCATGCTTTCAGCTTGTTTTCTTGCAGATATTTCATTACCCAACTAGGTAATATCACCAGCGTTAGAAGGGAGTGGAATTCGTTCTCTGTTTACCTACTAGTGACTTGCTCTGTCAATGTTGGTGGGAGTCCTTTTCATGGGTTCCTTAATTAGATTGTTATTTATTGTTTCATTCTCTGAATAGGTATTTCCTTGATTGGGGCATTGTTTACTGCTTGATTGTTTTTCTGGAATTAATCCTGGTGTTTAATCCCTACCTAGCTGGGTGTTGATTGCTGGTGTTTTGGTCTTTTGTTTCCTTTTTAGATGAATTTTATTGTCTTTTTTGAATGGTATATAGCTGTTATATATCTCTGTGTGCCCGTTGATCGCTGATTTGTCTGAGGCTTCCAGAAATTCTCTAGCATTTTTGTACCTAGCTTGGTCTAGATTGCTCAGAGTTTCCCCTTTGAAATTATGATTAGGTTTGTCCATGTCTGCTGCAATTAAGGAGTTTTCAATAAACAAACAATCCAATAGTAAACTGCATCCTAATCACTACCAAAGAACACTCCCATCAATGTTGATAAGGCAAACTATATATAAAAAGAGCAAACCCCACTGTCTTCTAACATTGATGATGTTACCTAGTTGAGTAATGAAACATCTACAAGAAAACAACCAAGCTCAGTCAGCACCAAGATACTTGGTTTTCTCTTCTGCCTATGTATTGATTTCTTTATCTGCATTGAATTGTCCTTTCTTTCTTTTTTCCTAGCATTGAAACAGAAGTGCCTTAAATATATTTGTAAATCCATCTGATTCCCCAAGAGGAATTGTTGAGAACAAGGCAACATGGAAGAAGTCCATAGGTTTATTCCATCATCCAGACACACACACGCTACTAACAGAAGAGGAAAAAGAAATTTTCCCTTGAATGGCAGGATCTTCTTGCTTGCATGCTGATTAAACAAAGTCAATAATGAATAGTAGGTGACATTCACAAGAAGAAACTTACCTGAAATGAATAATAATAATAATAATAATAATAATAATAATAATAATAATATGTTTCCTAAAGAATGTTCCCTAGTTTGTTAGTGAATGTAAATTGCTGGACCCTTAATTGTTTGAAACAACAGGGAACCAAATTTGAAATTAAAATGTAAGAATTACATCGCAGTTCTGTCTTCACTTAAAAAAGAAATACGTGATAAGATTACTACTATTTATTTATTTACTTATATTTTCTGTTACTTTGGGATGTCACAGCTCAATTTCTCTTATTGATGAGTAAACCAGTTTGACATTCCATCTTTATAGATTTACAGCACAGATTGGAATGGTTGACTGTAAGAGCTCGCCAGAAGAATTTCCATGCTGAAAGATGAGATGCTTGGATGCACCTTTTGGCCTTTTCATAACCAAAGTGGGAGGGAAATCCTGCACTTTATAGGATTTCAGAGGTAGTCCTAAGGTTACAACAGTTTATTTAATGGCCAGTCAAAGTTACGGCACTAAAAAAAGCAAGTTTACGACCGCTTTTTCACACTTACGACTGTTGCTACATCCCCATGGTTGTGCGATCAATATTCATATGCTTGGCAACTGACTTGTATTTATGACGGTTACAGTGTCCCAGGGTCACATGAGCCTCTTTTGTGACCTTCTGAGAAGCAAAGTCAAGATTCACTTAACAACCATGTCGTTAACTGAATAATTGTGATGATTCACTTAATGGTGGCAAGAAAGGTTGTAAAATGAGGCAAAAACTCACTTAACAAATGGAAATTTTGGGTTCAATTGTGGTCGTAAATCGAGGACCACCTGTTTTTCACTTGCATTGTCTTCTCCTTTGAAAGTTTTTGGGAAGCAATTTCTTTTCTATTATGCCTACTAGAAATAATTTAGGAGGGAAAAACCACAGGGAATTATTTTTTCGATGGAACAGTTTGTAGAAACACACACCTCAGAGTTTGTTTTGAGAAACAAACCTTGACAATTTTAGGTTGGATGAACTTCAACTCTCAGAATTCCCCAGGTCACTATGAAAATGTTATCTTTCTTCAACATTTGAGGGCCCCTCAGAGGCCCAAATCTTATGGGCTGCCTTTTGAATATTCCTCCTCACATTAAAGACTTTCTTTCCTCTAAAATATTTTGTGTCCTGCAAAAATTAAGGGAGCCTCAGGTCTATACACAAACTTCTGATTGACTTAGCAACTGCAATAGAAACATAGGAGTTCACTATTAGAGTATACACGTATATGTGTTTGAGTACACTTCCATGCATCCACAGCTCAGAGGTGGTATTCAGCAGGCTCTGACCAGTTCTGGAGAACCACTAGTGGACATTTTGAGACTGGCCCTGCCCCCATCTATTCTCTGCCTCCCATTGAGTCCCAGCTGATTAGCTGGATCTTCTTTTGTTGCCCTGCACAGGAGAACGGAGCTGGAAAGCAGGATAGTGGGGTGGGGAGGGAATGGAGATATTGCAGTATCCTTCCCCTCCTACACTCACCAAGCCACGCCCACCAAGACATGCCATGCCTACCAAGCCACACCCACAGAACCGGTAGTAAAATTTTTGAATCCCACCACTGCCACAGCTAGACCTTAACTTATGACTGCTCACTCAGCAATCAGAAAAAGGGACTTATCATATGATCCTGATCCAAAGTTAATGACAGCACTTCAGGCACTCGGTAACATGGTTACATTCAAGGCTCTTCACAGCATCCTGGGGCCCTGTGACTGTGTTTTACAATACTTTTTTTTCTCACCAAAAGCAGGGAGTTGCTTCCAATTTTTGGCAAAACATTGCATAGCAAAAACAGGCTTGCTTAAACAATCATTTAAGCGTTTGTTTAATGGCTGCCACCAAACAAAATGACATTAGATCAGGTCGGTCACGTGACTGACCCACTTCACAACCAATATGACTTACGTTCTTAAATGGGCAGGTTCCGTTAAGGTCATAACCTGAGGATGACCTGGCTACAACTTGAGGGCTCCTGTCCTTCTCTTGCCTGCCTTTCAGGAAAAAATCTTAGTAGTAGTAAGACCCGCTACCCAATGGTGGGATTCAATTTTTTTTTGCTACCGGTTCTGTGGGCGTGGCTTGGTGGGCATGGCATGGGAAGGATACTGTAAAATCTCCATTCCCTGCCCACTCTGGGGGAAGGTTACTGCAAAATCCCCATTCCCTCCCCATCCCGCTAACCTGCTTTCCAGCTCCGTTCTCCTGTGCAGGACAACAAAAGAAGACCCACTGATCAGCTGGGTCTCGGGAGGTGGAGAAGAGATGGGGGCGGGGCCAGTCAGAGGTGGTATTTGCTAGTTCTCCAAACTACTCAAAATTTCCACTACCGGTTCTCCAGAACTGGTCAGAACCTGCTGAATATCACCTCTGCCGCTACTACAGTGGAACAATTGACCTATGGAGGTTGTGGGTCCTCCATGTGTGGACAGAAGAAGCTAGACAGTGACCTCACAAGAATAGTTTCACTGGTTTTTCGGCAAAGAGTTAGTCTAAATGATCCTTGTGGCCCCTTCCAAAACTCCTCAGGTCTTCCATAATTCTATAGAAGAGTCTTTCAATGGCTTGTTCAAGTCCTTCCCCCCTCCCAAGCTTTTCAGCACTCAGAGATTTTGGGGGGTCTGCCCTATCGTCTAAATTTTCACCTGTCCCTCAACCATGAAGGAAGCTGTTTATTAAGTTCTTGCTCACCGCAGTCATCTGACTTAGCAGGAAAGGGATAACAAAGGGACTATTGTTTCATGACAACAAGGCCTGTATAAGGGCAGCTTTCAGGAGTCTAGTGGGGGGAGAAACCCCCGACTGAATATAACCTTAAGTACATAAGTGATCTATAATGTTCACCCTTGCTGCTTTAAGAATTGCAACCTGCCGAAATTTTAATGAAAGGGACAATTGAGAAAGGTTGAGTTTGGGTTGATGAAGAAAGTAGCCACGTGATAAAGGGAGGGCAGAGCCAAAAAGGTATAAATCACTAAAGTCTAACCTCTTTAAGGCCAGGTTTTTCCTTTTACCTTCCTTTGAGAAATATCCTTCAAGGTAAGCAATGCTTCCCATGTTTTAGGGTGGAAGGGTTTCTGAATCGACAGCGAGTGAATTATTAAGCCGGTTCTCTGAGCCAAGACTTGTGAACCTGGACGTCAATTTCAGGACAAATGAAAGCCCAAGGAAATAGCCACCAGCATACCAGGGCTGGCAAAAAAAATCTCCACAATCACTAGATTTTTTTTTTTTAATTACATTTATATGCCGCCCTTCTCCGGAGACTCAGGGCGGCTTACAATTTTTGGGATACAACCCAGTGTGCTCAGCAATAGCCTTCATTCCATTGTATATGCCTGCTTATTACTAAGCGGCATTTTTACAAAGTCAGCTAATTGCCCCCAACAATCTTGGGTCCTCAATTTACCTACCCCGAGAGGATGGAAGGCTGAGTCAACCTTGAGCCTGGTGGGATTCGAGCCTACAGCAGTTGTAGGCAGCTGGAACTTAAGTGCAGGCAATTAACAGCCTGAGCCACCAAGATGGTGGCAAAGAGTTAGAGTTTTTAAAATCTCCTTGTTGCCACCTTGTGATGGGTTGGATTTTTGCAGATCTGGCACCATTCTATAATACCAGAATAAGTCCAGTTATCCAAAGAGTTATCCCAGGTAAACACACATTGAGCATTGGTTTGCAAACTCAGAAGTTGAGTTAGGATTCTTAGCATCTACCTGGCACCACCTCAGGCTCAGCTGGAAGCATGTCATCCTGTAGATATTTACAATCTAGTCAGAAATTAATTAGTGCATACCAGAATAAAGATACCATGATAAGATCCGTGCAGTGTGTAGAAAATATGGGTACCTTACTATAGCTAAAAAGTAGTCTGACGGTTCTGTAGAATGCTTCCAGTTCATCTATTTAAGTATTGGGTTATAATAATCTACAAAAGGGTGAAGAACTTCCCTTGGTGTCAGTGGGGTAGACTATTAAAAGTGGTGACAAAATCAAGGTTGTGTAGGAGACAAGTTCAGATTTGGTCAAGTATGGTGGGTCAAAGACTAGTTTAGAAAACAAGGGACTTTTTCCTCTCTATACCTGGTCATAGGTAAGGTTTGCCCATTTAATCTCAGAACTGTCTTGCAATCTCTACATAGTAGCAGTACTGACCAACCTTAAACAGCCGTTCCACATCTTGGTTAGAGGGATGCAAAATCCATTGAGTATCCAAAATGTGTAGAAATCTGTACAACAATACTTGTACAAGAGTTTTATGCGGCATGAATTTAGGCTGATTGTGGGCAAAATCTTTTTACCTTTGGGATTTTTTTTTACTTTGAACTTGTAAATTTTAACCGTGTTTTTAGACCATTTTAACTTTGCTTTTTTAGTCATGTTTTATATTATTTTATGATGTTGTTTGTAAACCGCCCAGAGTTATTTAAGTAAAATGGACAGTGTAAAATTTTATATATAATCACTTTTGAGGGATTACATTTTTATATAGCAGATAAATGTGGCTATTCAAAATGTGTATTGCCCCAAATGTTTTGCCTTAAGTGTTGAACTCCATGTGACACTTTTTGCAACTCTACTACACAATTCTACTTTTGCAACCACCCGAATATGTGAGATCTCATCTCAACTCAACTGAGCAATTTTTCTTTCCCTTCCTTCTAAAAGCTAAATGCTAAATTTGTGCAAAGAACTCAACAAATGAATTTTACATGATGCAAAAATATTCTCACCCCGCACTCTCTCAGTTTGCCTTTCTTGAAGTTATTCATCAGTTCACTGAACAGTCTGAAATTCTATCAAGAGAAAGGGAAAAACATCTGTTTTCTCTTTCTCTGCACAGCTGTCTAGTTCCAAAACTCCATCAAGATTCTCTCTTGAATAATCTTGTCCTCTTCTCAGTTGGGAAAGCGCCAAATATTTTAGACCTTCTTGGTGTGAGCTGGCACTAGCAATAAGCAGCTCAAGCATTCAACCCAACCTAAATATGTTAGACTTCAGTTCTTATAACCTGATAGGACCAGGTTTGCTCCTTTGGGATTATAGGACATAAAATCTAGCACATCTGGATGGAATCTGATTCTGGGAGATGTTTTAGAATGACATCTGCTTTGGTACTCTTTTTGAAGGTGCTTTTTGAAAGGCAATGGAACTTCCTTGAAGACATTTCACTTCCCATCCAAGAATCTTCTTCAGTTCTGAGACAGAATGGAAGAAGCTTCTTGGATGAGAAGTTGAAGGTCTTCAAGAAAAACAGCAACAAGAAAGTTCAGTTGCCTTCTGGAAACACATTTTGGGACAACCATGACCTGGATGATTGAGAGTCTCCATAGACATCTGCTTTGGTAATTACCATGTGGTTATACATAAAGCACAAGTATTGTAATTTGATGCTATATCATGGGCAAACCCTACTTTATTGTCATAAAGGACATGTATATAAACATTGTATTTAATCCACCAGGCAAGCTTCCTGAAAAATAATGCTGATAATTCAATTGATGACTATATTGATGATATTACATAATGGTGGTAAGTGGAAAATCATGCCATTGTTTTGTTTCCTTCCTCTTCTCTATATTATTTGGTATAGACAGTTAGCTAAAATAACTCCTTGGGGTAAATTTTTGCAGGCAGAATAGTTGTTGCTATTGTTATTAATATTATTGTGTAAAACAAAGTAAAAATAGATCCACACATTAAATCCCATTGTTTTAATTTGATAATAATGTTGATTGTGATTGATTTTGTGATAATTGGGAGTTAGGTGGCATATACATTTAAATAATGATAATTATTATATAATAATAATACTAACAGATTTCTAGAAGGAAATGCTGCAGATCTATAGGCACTGATGGCTTGGAGAAGCTGTTTTTATTCAATATGACTATTAAGTAATAACATGATCAGGTTAACAGAAAAATGCATAATTGTTTTTGAACGTTACACATAATTACTTTCTTGTGGTGCTCATTGTACGCCTTGATTGACAAGTTATGATTTCTCTGTGGATAGGAATAATTCTTCTCTTATAGAAGAATTACTATCTAATAATCTGTATAAATAAGAAAGATGATTAAGGGCCTAGAATCTTAACATATGAAGAACAATTGCAGGAATTGGGCATGTCTAGTCTAGTGACAATAAAGACCAGGGGTGACATGATAGTACTCTTGAGGGCTAGTTGATAGTTGATAGTACTTGAAGGGCTGCCATAAGGAAGAGGAGGACAACTTGTTTACTAAAGAACCTGAAGGGAAGACAAAAAACAACGAATGGGATTAAGGAAGGAGCAACCTAGAACTAAGGAGAACATTCCTAAGAGTGTAAACAATCAACCAGTGGAACAGCTTGCCTTCAGAAGTTGTGGGTGCTCCATCATTGGAGGCTTTTAAGAAGAGACTGGAAAGCCACTTGTCAGAAATAGTATAGGTTTCCTGCATGAGCAGGGTGTTGGACTAGATGGCCTTCAAGGTCCCTTCCAAATCTGTTACTGTTACTAATTGTGTTAACTAATAACACTAATCTTAGGCAAAAAGGACTGATGATTTTAGGTGATTACTAAACTAATAAATATAGTATTAGAAACTGAGATATGGCCTGACTCCTTAGCAAGGATATTCCTAGAAGTATGTATATGTATATATAATTGTATTAAGGATGTTAAAAAGGAAGTTAAAAGTGAATACAAACTAATACAAACTAAGAAAGAGAAATCAAAATGAAAGCTAAGAGTGCAAAAAAGAAAATAATAGAAAAATAGAAAAGAAAGAAAAATAATAAAAGGCAGTAGGTAGCTTCTGATCTTTACAGCTGTTATAAGCACAATTATAAGTTGCCTCTAACTCCATGGTTACAGCATGACTCTCTTCTTTCTATAATCTGTCTAATCATCAAAAACCATCAAAACCATACATTCATTTTTTTCTGCTTCATGAAAAAAGTCCATAAGGGTTTTCAAGCCAGTAATAAATATAGATTTTATCCTTTCTCTGATCAAAGAAGACAATTTAGCCATTTTTGAAAGCTCCATCACCTTCACCAACCATTCTTCTATTGTGGATAATGCCAATCTTCCCCATCTTTGGGCATACAATAATCCTGTTTCAGTTATATGTATAAAAACTGGATTCCATTTTTTTTTGCAACTTTATGTCCATTATTCTTGTGGGAAGTGGGGGGTGTTCAATCTAGGTTTATCTTTTGTAAAGTGTGGAATGGTTTAGGGATGTTAATTCTCAGGAGTTAATTTGATTTCCCCTTTCTTTGCATCTCTCTGTGTCTCTGTCTGTCTGTCTGTCTGTCTGTCTGTCTGTCTGTCTGTCTCTCTCTCTCTGCAGGTACTCAAGGATCAGAGACAGGAGCTACAGGCATTTCATTGAACCTCCCACACGCAGCAGAAAGAAATCTAAGTAAGATATACTTTTTAAGACAGTCAATTTTGTGGGGCAAACAAGGAGTTGTAAAGCCCTGGCATCTCAACTCTCCACCTTTTCTCCTAATTTCCAGTTAATACCTGGATGAGGCCAGATTAAAGGCAGATGTAGAGAAAATCAGGGAGAAGATCTGTTGAGACTGTTAGCAAAACATGAACGTGAAGCTTAGAAAAACAGAAACGTGTGAGAAAGAAACTCAAGACTGCATCATCATGACTCACTTAGGTATAAGAGGAAGGACAGGGAAATGCTGATAGGCTTTAGAGAGTCTGCCAATAAAGTAGGCTTCTAGCATTTTTGGTGGTCCTGTTTCCCAACCTGGCCCACCTCCGAAGTCTGACATAAGTCTTTTACAACAAAGTTTACACCAAAGTGACACAGTTGGAGAATTGTATGTTTCTTTTTCTTGTCTCTCCAGAATGAATTCATGGTTTGCTAATAGTCTCTGCAATTCTTCTCCAAGTTCATCCCATTTATTTTCTACAATAACTGAGCAATGTAGACTAGAAGATTTCAGCTGTGAGTTAGACAGTTTCCACATTGTCCAACTTTGAAGACAGCATTTCCTCAGAACTTTATATAATCTTCACCCGACTGTCTTTACCTAAAACCGAGCTCTTCCTTGGATCTTAGATCTGTGTAGGGTTGGGCCAGTGGTGGTATTCAGCAGGTTCTGACCAGTTCTGGAGAACTGCTAGCGGAAATTTTGAGTAGTTCAGAGAACCGGCAAATACCATCTCTGACTGGCCCCACCCCCATCTATTCCCTGCCTCCTGAGTCCCAGCTGATCGGCTGGGTCTTCTTTTGTTGCCCTGCACAGGAGAATGGAGCTGGAAAGCAGGTTAGTGTGGGGGGAGGGAATGGGGATTTTGCAGTAACCTTCCCCCAGGAGTCGGGTGGGAATGGGGATTTTGCAGTATCCTTCTCCTGCTATGCTCATCAAGCCACGCCCACAGAACCAGTAGTAGAATTTTTTGAATCCCACCACTGGGTTGGGCCTCTTTAAATCATAAAATGGGATTAACATTTTTTTGAATTTGCTCCCTCTGAGTGATTGCTCTTCTTTTAATACAATTTTGCTGCTATTTTTTTTAAAATCCAGAGTTAGTTTGCAGTGGAGCCACCTAGACAAATTAAAAAAAAAAAACTTAAATAAACAACTCTATTCTCCATGTTGGCTCTCTACTGAGATGTTATGAACTGGAAATAACAAGAAGGAAATTTCAGAGCCCTTCTGTATGCAAAGCATGACCTCTTGTTTCTGAGAGGTTTTAAGGCTTTAATTGATAATGAAAACATTAAATTATAATCTTCCCTTGAAGGCAGCAAAAGGATTGAATTACTCCCTTCAACAAATCAGAGGCAGGATTCAAAGCAGTCTTAAAGTGCATTAATGTTGGCCTTCACCAAAAAGGAAGAAAAGAAAAAGCAATTAAAATATTTCTTAGCAGCAGAAATATGAGATTGTGCAGAATTGTACCAATTCACATTAAAAGGAGGGGAAACTACCATATGTTTGACTTCTCTCTTTTATATTAAATCACTTTCTGCACTTCCCAATTTTGCCAAACTGGTCCATGGAATAAAGGAATTTCCCCATAGTTCTTGCATTTACTTTTTATTTTTTTAAATTTTAAAAAACTTTATTTACAAATATTAAAAACACACAAACATACACATACATACATACAAAATAATGTGCGCTTTCTTCACTCGGTTTGACTGTCAGATTGGATATGCATTGTAACTTTAAGATTAAATTATACATAAACTTATTCATTACCAGTTCTTCCCTTTTATTTGACTTGGGTTATCATATTCTGTATAGTTCTGAGATTCAAGGTTTTAGTTTTTTTTAAATTACATTTATATGCCGCCCTTCTCCTGAGACTCAGGGCGGCTTACAATTTTTTTTTGGAGCACAACCCAATGCGCTCAGCAATAGCCTTCATTCCATTGTATATGCCTGCTTATTACTATTAGTTTTGATATTCAAAGTCCTACATGGCATGGGTCCTCAATATTTGAGGGAGCGTCTTCTTCCGATACCTAGTACCGGCCGCCCTGTGCGAGCTCATAGGCAAGGACTCCTCGGGGTCCCGTCGGCGGGTCAATGCCGGCTGGTGACTCCCCGATGATGAGCCTTTTCTGTCGCGGCCCCTGACCTCTGGAATCAACTGCCTTTGGAGCTCCGCCTGGCCCCTGATCTCCGCACCTTCCGCTGTGAACTAAAGACCTGGTTATTTGACCAACCTGGGCTGTGACCCCTCCCTGGGGGAGGGATGGTTTTAATGTTTATTGTTGTTATGTCTTAATATTTGGGCTTGTTCTTGGTTTAATGACTTTTAAATATTTATTGTCTGTGTTCTTAGCTGTGAGCCGCCCCGAGTCTTTGGAGATGGGGCGGCATACAAGTTCAAATATAAATAAATAAATAAAGTTCTCCTAGGTATCATCTATTAGCTTACGTCATCTTCAGCGTCATTAACTCAGATTGATTACCCTGATTTTCCTGTGGCCGTTCCACCCTCGGTGCTTCTCTTTCTTTTTCCCCTCCTTTTTGTATGTGTGTATTTCGTTCCACCCAGTCATACCATCCATCCCATATTCTATACATTTCAGAATCTTCTTTTCCATGTAATTTAAGTGTTAATTTTTCCATTTCTATACATTCAAAGGTTTTCCTGGTTACTTTTTGTATAGATGGTATGATGGGTTCTTTCCATTTCTGAGCAAGAACAATTTGTGCAGCTGTTAGTAGGTGTGTAATCAGATATTTGTCTTTGCGGGAAAAACTTCCTTTAATCATTCCCAGTAGGAACAATTCTGGTCTCCACTCCAGCTCACATTCTGTCACTTCCTCAATCCAATTTTTAATATCTTTCCAGTATCTCTTTATTTTTGGGCACGTCCACCACATATGAAAATAAGTACCAATTTTATCTTTACATTTCCAACACTTAGGATTTGCGGCTGGGAATATTTTTGCTAACCTGGCGGGTGCCAAGTGCCATCTATACATCATTTTATATTGATTTTCCTTATACGCCACCGATTTTGTGTATGTCAAATTTTCCTGCCAGATTTCTTCCCAATCATTCAAATCTAAGTCATTCCCTGTGTTCTTTTCCCACGCTAGCATTGGCCCCTTCACTAGTTGTCCTGTCATCTCTTGCTCTAATAAGAATTTATATAATTTAGATAACTGTTTCTCTTCTGGTCCTATGAGTAATGTATCCAATTGTGTATTTTTCTTCTCAATTCCATATTCCTTTATATCTCTATTGTATCTCATTTTAATTTGTAGATAAGCCCAATGATCTATTATTATTCCTAATGTTTCTAATTCCTCTCTCATTTTTAAATTCCCCTCCTCATTCAATAATTGATACCGCCGCTTTATAATAAATCTCCCAATTGGGGAGCCCAAAGCCACCTCTGTTTCGGTCATCTTGCAAATACTTCTTTTTTATCCTTGCCTTTTTTCCAGCCCATATAAATTTCATCACTGTTTTATCCAATTCCGTAAAAAAATTTTATTTGTCAATACTGGAATTGTCTGGAATAAATAAAGAACTTTAGGTAGTATATTCATTTTGATCATTGCTATTCTTCCCAGCAATGATATTTGCATCTTATTCCAATTATCCAAGTCTTTTTTAATTTGTTTCAGAATTTTGATATAATTATCTTCCCATAACATTATTGCTTTCGCCCTTATCCAAATTCCTAAATATTTAATTTTATTTACTATTTGTAGCCCCATTATCTCTTCTAATTTCTTTTGTTTGTTGTTTGCCATGTTTTTAACTAGCATTTTCGTTTTCCCTTTATTAATCTTCAATCCTGCCAATTTTCCAAATTCGTTTATTTCTTGTATTAATATTGGGCCTGTCTCCATTGGTTCTTCTATCACAAATACCATGTCATCCGCAAATGCCTGCAGTTTATATTCCTGGCCTCTAATTTTGGTTCCTTTTATGTTCCTGTTTCCCCTAATTCTATCTAGCAGTGTTTCCAGAATTGTAATGAACAACAGAGGTGACAATCTTGCATTTACTTTTGCTACATTGGAAAATAGCTCAATAATTTGAGCAACACCAGTAACCAAACAGTCTCCCACCCTAAATTGCACTACCAAAATAAAACTAGCAAAAATGGAGACACCAAATGTATATTTGTGTATGTTTGTATGGACACATTGTGAACTCCATTCTGTTATGCTTCTACAAACATACTCATTTTTTAAATAAACAGTTTGTGTTTGAGGCTAAGAGATTAAGAGACAGATGGTGGATCTTGGATTTTTATCTTGTAAAGGTGAAATTTGCCTCCTGTTGCTATAAGATGTGATATAATTGCTGTGATTTTGTAATGTTCTTCAGATATATCAGGACAGTGCAATCCTTGGTGCTCTCAGAGCTTGGTTGTTTTCTTGCAGACGTTTCATTACCCAACTACGTAATATCTTCAGGGAACTGATGATGTTATCTAGTTGATTAGTGAAACCTCTGCAAGAAAACAACCCCAGCTCAGAGAACACCAGCTACGAATATTCTCTTCAAGAGGACACTGTTCCTCAAATCTGGCAACTTTAAGCTGTGTGGACTTCAACTCCCAGAATTCCCCAGTCAGTAAGGTTGCCAGGCTGAGAAATATTGCATTAGGACAGGGGTCGGCAACCTTAAACACTCAAAGAGCCACAAAGGTCCTAACCAGAATCCCTCTTTCAATTCTGGAGCTGACCAGAAGTCCGGTTCCCCCACCATAGAGTCTCCTCCTAGCGTGGCATCCTTTTTCCTCTACCTGTCCTAACTTAAAGCCCTATCAATTGTGGAGCTGACTGTAACAGGGAGCCACAGCAGGGGATGGAAGAGCCACATGTGGCTCCAGAGCTGCAGGTTGCCTGCATTAGGAGAATGCAGAATCTGGAGATCTCTGATTTTTCATGTTGAGATAATTGCAAGAGAGCTCTCAATCAGATACAATGAGGCTCAGAATTCCTAAACCAATGCAGATTGTAAACCCATTTCAGTCTCACTTTAGATTCCACTCCATACGTTCATTTTTCTTAAGATCTGAGAAATGTTCATGATGGTGTAAATATTTCCTTGGATTAAGCTCAATTCTTCATAGCATTAGAGAATTGCTGTTCCACTGCCTTCTGCTGGGATGGTTTTTCAAATTCCCAGGGCAGCTTACAATTTGGGAAACTTCACATGGTCTCCCATCTTAATAATAACCAAGGCTGTATCTTTATATTTAGAAACTATTTATGTTTTAATAATTTATGTTTCCCCTCAGATAATATCACCTTCTTCAATGGAGTCTTTGAAAATGTGGAAAGTGTTGCTTTGTTCTTTGGTAAGTGGGCTTTTATTTGCTTGTTGGTTTCCATTGGATTAAAGGATCCCTTTGTCTGTATCGGTATTTAACAGAATAATAGAGTTGGAAGGGACCTAGTCCAACCCCCTGCTCAAGCAGGAAACCCCCTACCATTTCAGACAAATGTTGTCCAATCTCTTCTTAAAAACCTGCATCTTCCAGAGGCATGTTGTTCCATTGATTAATTGTTCTAATTTTCACCAGGAATGATGAAGAAATGTGGATGCATCAGAATGCAGATCAGGGGTGGGATTCTACCAGTTTGCACCTATTTCTAGAACTGCTTGTTAACATTCTAAACAGTTTGGAGAACCAGTTGTTAGAAGAAATTACTGGCCTAATCCTGTAAGGAAGGCAGGAAGGAAACATTCTGGTGTTGCTTACAGAAACTGCCTCTCCATTAACCCTTATTACATTCTTGGCAGGACTAGACTTCCTGTCTCAGGAACATCTCTGGAGTTTTTTCCCCCTCCTTTGCTGGTACTTTGCTTGTGTGAGTGACCATTTAAACTTACAATGGCACTGAAAAAAGTGACTTATGACCATTTTTCACACTTATGACTGTTCCAGCATCCCCACAGTCATGAGAAGCCAGGCGAGGAGATGCGTGCCTCTATGTGAGTGATATTGAGTTGGCCACACCCAGCCAATAACATGACCACCAAGCCATGTCCACCCAGTCACATGACCACCTAAGCCATGCCCACCACCTAAGCCACGCCCACAGAACTGGTTGTTAAAATTTTGAATCCCACCCCTGATGCAGATAGGTGCAAACCTAGAAAGAGCTAGTTGGCTGCATATCATGAATGGAAGGTGCTACAAAGCACAATTTGTCAGAACTCTTCTGGTCTTTGAAATACAAAAGTAAAATTGATAGAGCACATGGCTAAGCAGGTATAGATTGGCCCATTCATCTGTCTGTACAAGATCCACATCATTTTTCAGCAGTGGTCTTCTATGACATCTCAGTGCTCACCCAAAACACTTAACCAGTGTAAAGGAAGACAAGGCAGATGCATTTCTTCAACCTGCTATATTTCATTAGTGATAATTTTAGTTGTTAGTTTTTGTTGCTTTAAATATGGTTCAGGGTGTTGCTTAAGAATGTTAATACTGAAAATGGATTACATTTGTTGTGTGAAACTTCTTAGAAACCAGAGGAAAAAGGAAGTCACATTACCATACCATACCAGCTGATATTTTGAAGCTTTGCATTAGGGAGATGAATAACACTGTGATACTAACATTAATGAATATCTTTGATGCAGCAGATTTGGCATTCACAGTGTAGTTTCAGCCTTTTGAATTAGACTCAAAGCTCCAACAAAATTCAGATAAAATTTAATATAGACCTTAACAGATCACAAGCGGCTTATCAGTAAGGTCAATTTTAAAAGCAAATCTAGTGAAAAATCTTGAATTCATTTATTGGAGTCACCTCATTTACAATCGTGGGATGAATTGAATGAAGCCATGCAGTAAAAAAACTAAAAGGACGTCAAATATAAGTTATATTTTTATTAAACATTCTGATTGTTTAATAATCAGAAATGTATGTATATCATGGTAGAGGAAAGAAGAAAGGAGGCAGAAGAAAGGAGGGAAGGAGGGAGGAAGAAGGAGGGAGGGAGGAAAGAAGGAGGGAGGGAGGAAAGAGAAGGAGGGAGGGATGGAATGAGGGAGGGAGGGAAGTAGGAAGGAGAGAAGCTAAAGTGAATACCTTTAGATCTGCCAATCAGGCAAAAGCATATTAGAAATAATGAGAGGGTTAAAAAAGACATTTCTTCCCCATTATTTTGACCACTGATCTCGCTACTAAAAGGTGCCATAGGTGAAGGATACAAAAGTGGATTCCTCTGGAATTTAATATATCCCAAAAGAAAAGGAAATGCATTATGAATTATACAGGACACACATTTTTATAAAAGTTCTAAGAGCTAATTAATGAAGATGGAAGTATAGGTAGAAGGCTCATTAACATCGATAGACACATGACTCTACTTTAAATAGAAGCACAGCACAAAGACTGGCCAAATGACTTCTGTGCTCGCTTCCGTGTGGGATGTGCAAGTGCTGACTTCTATGGATAACTATAAATGTGGACAATAATTACTTTGGTTTGATAGCCACGCCTGTGCTGTGAATAGGCAACTCCTAGCCCTCTGCCTTCTCCAGTTATGGGTCACCTTAAATCAGGAGCCCTTCAATTAGAGGAAGGATTCCCACGGAGACATGATACCTTCTGACAGCTCTTTCTAATCAAAGAGTTTGGCCAAACCCTTGTGGAGAACAAAAACACTCCTGGAGTAGTGCTACCATATATGGTTTGCAAAGCATTACATGACCACTAGGGGCAGCAACAGCCCAGCTATCCCTAGGCTCCTACATTCTGGAGCACAGGGCACCATTTTTTCTAGGATGTACACAATTGTCATGGGCTTCCCAGAATCCTGAAGTTCCTGGTACAATTTGCTATACTTTTTGTTAAAATAAACAAGGAAAACAAAGCAAAATGAAAACAAAAAACAGCAGATCCCTGACTTTCCTTTCCTTTCCTTTCCTTTCCTTTCCTTTCCTTTCCTTTCCTTTCCTTTCCTTTCCTTTCCTTTCCTTTCCTTCCTTCCTTTCCTTCCTTCCTTTTCTTTCCTTTCTCCTCTTCTCTCTCTCCTTCCTTCATTCCTTCCCTCCCTTCCTTCCTTCCTTTCCTTCCTTCCTTCCTTTCCTTTCCTTTCTTTCTTTCTTTCTTTCTTTCTTTCTTTCTTTCTTTTTCTTTTCTTCATTAAAAATTTATATTCCTTCCTTCCTTCCTTCATATAAGAAAATTTATATGGCCATCCAACTCACATTAGGTCTGGGCAGCTTACAGAAATAAAATCCCAATACAAAAGCCAATAGCCCCTCCCCTCCCCTCCCCCTGGACAATTATCAAACTAACCACTGATAGGCGCCATATCACCCTGACGTCCTTGGGCCTGCCTGCAAAACCATGTCTCTGAGGCCTTTTGAAGGAGTGTCAAAGTGAAGCCAAACTTCCATAGGGTTGATGTTCCACAGGTTGGGAGCTACTACAGAGAGGGCCCTTCTTTTGGTTCCACCAGATGGACCACTTTAAGAGAGGGTTCCTGTTGCATCCCCTGCCTCCCTGCTCTGATAGGTTGGATAGATGAAAAAAATGGCCCTTTCAAATAGTTTGAACCCTGGCAATGTAAGACTTTAAAGGTAACCATTAGCAGCTTGAATTGGACCTGGAAGCAAATCAACATCAATTCAGCTTTCTCAAGAGAGGTGAATCATACAAAACCACCTGTGGGCATTTTGAACATCTTTGGGTACTTTTCAAGGGCAACCCCATGTAGAGCATATTGCAGTAGTCAAAACTGGAGGTAACTAGGGCAGGGGTGACTGTGAGCATAGATTTTCCAGCTAGACCTTTTGTTGCCCAAAGGCCTCCACAATAAGGCCTACAAGGTTTACCTAAGCCTGCATTTCCTACTTCTACTCACCAGTTCCTCCTTCTTTTGCTTTTTGGGAAATTAAGAGATTTGCAAGACAGCCCCACTCTATTTTTTGTCTTTTTAAGTGAAGGATGAGCCAAACCTGAGATTTTATTTTATTTATTTATTTATTGAATTTATATTGCCGCCTATTCACCCATGGCAACTCGAGGTGGCTTATAGAATGTAAAACCATGTATTAAAAAACAATAAAAACTAACAAAAAGAATCAAATAAATTAATAAAGTACAATAGAACAAAATCTGAAAAAAATTAAATAAATAAATAAAAAAAATCATGGTCCCAAGCCATGAAGGGCTTTAAAGGTGACAACCAGCTCACCTGTTGCAGATGTCAAACTTATCCTTGACTTTGCTTGGATGTCAGATTGATCAATTGATTAGCTTCTTCCCATCTTTGCAGATTGTTTGGGCTCTCACTTCACTTGGCTTCAGTCCATATTCACCAGCTTTCCTCCGTTGCTCAACTTTGTGAGCAGAATGAAGTGTGTGACTGGCATTTGCCCAAGAGACTTTGAAGACTATGGCTGTGCCTGCCGATTCGAGATGGAGGGCTTCCCCGTGGATGAAGTAGATGGGTGAGCTTTGGACCTTAGAGGTGTTGACTTCTTCCTATCACTCTACTTGGGTCTGTAGAGATTCTCAATCACCCAGGTCAGGGTTGTCCCAAAGTGCTTTTTCCAAAAGACAACTGGATTTTCTTAGTGTTTTCTTTGAAAATGTTTCACTTCTCATCCAAGAACCTTTTTAAAGTTCCAACTAACTGGTGGGGAATGGAAGGATTTATATTCTTTGCAGTCACCTGGTTGTTAGCACTCTGAAGTTCTGTCATTAGTTCTCCAAGAGTTATTGAGGCCCCTTATCTGTATCCTCAGAGTCATCCAAATCATAATGCAGGTGGGTGTGGAGTCTTCTTGGAACTGTTGAAAGGACTGCATTGTAAACAGGAGATAGGTGGTGTCATATTCCTCCCCCTCTGTTGACAGAGGGTTATTCAATTTTAACATAGATGACCTCTTTGACCCCTCTTTCAAACCAGCAGTCCTCTCTGTCCAGAATGTGAACTTTGCTGTCTTCTAAAGAGTCTGAAAGAGGAGTGAAGAGGCCATCTATGTTAAAATTAACATCCCTCTCTCAACTGAGGAGGAGGCAGAGGTGGTATTCAGCAGGTTCTGACCAGTTCTGGAGAACCGGTAGCAGAAATTTTGAGTAGTTTGGAGAACTGGCAAATACCACCTCTGATTCACCCTGCCTCTGCCATCTATTCTCTGTCTCATGAGTCCCAGCTAATTGGCTAGGTCTTCATTTGTTGCCCTGCACAGGAGGCAGTTTAAAATCAAAAGTGCATTCCATTCTTATCTTGCAAAGATTGTAACTAAGCCACCAGAATTTCTGCCGCTAAAATCCCTAATTGGAGAACATGATTGATGACTTTCAGTTATGAACATGTTTTGTTGGAGAATATGAATTACAATTCACGCAGAGGGTGGGGAAAACAGGATAAAAGGTGATAGTAAATTACATGTCTCAGAATTGGCTTCATACAGGCCATGCCAACATGTTTGCTCCTAATAAATCCTTTGACATTTTTGAAGCTTGGCTTGAGGTTCATGATTTAATTAGGGCAACTGCCGGAAATCCTGACAGATACCTTATGTATTCCAAGGAGAAGCTAAACTTGAAAAAACAAAGCTAATCCTTGAACCGATCAGTCATGAAATGGAAACCAGACCAGTTTGATTCCTGATAAGTCTTTCCATTTTTTTTAGTTTTGTGGCTGTTCAGAAACACTCGGTGAATTAATTGCTTAAATTAATGCTTAAAGCAATTGAGTCAGACAAGGCAGAACTTCGAAGCTGCTAATAGGTTCACAAACTGTCTCTCCTAATGATATTTTGTTTTTCTCCTTCTCTTCTGGAATCAGCTGTTGTTTTCAACATCGGAAATGCTACGAAGAGGCAATGGAAGAAGAATGCATCTGGGATCCTACCAAAATCACCATGAACATCAGCTGTCTAACCAAAAACATCACTTGTGGTGAGGTTGAAGTAGCAAAGCAGTACAAAACAAATTTTTAGTCTCCTGTTTTCTCTTGTTAGTGAAAGAAGTCATCTCCTGACTTGTAGAGGTAGCTGAGTAGGCTTACCACCAGTGGTGGGATTCAGCCAGTTCACACCAGTTCAGGAAACCAGTTGTTAACTTTCTGAGCACTTTGGTGAACTGGTTGTTGGAAGAACTCATTAGGACAGAGAACCGGTTGTTAAATTATTTGAATCCCACCACTGCTTACAACCATTCATTTAGTGACTGTTCGAAGTTCTGAAAAAAGTGTCTTATTACCATTTTTTCACACTTATGACCACTGCAGCATCGTCATAGTCACATGATAAAAATTTGGACGCTTGGCAATTGGTATGTATTTATGATGGTTGCAAAGTCCTGGGGTCATGTGATCAGCTTTTGGGTCCTTCTGTTAAGCAAAATCAGTGGGAAGCTAACATGTTATTAATGTAACAACTGCTGTAATTCACTCAACAACTGTGACAAAGATCATAAAATGGGGCAAAGTTCACTTAACAATTGACTCGCTTAGCAACAAAAAGGTTGAGCTCGATTGTGGTCATAAGTCAAACTGTATAGCTATATAAAGTGGTTCATGAATTACCCAGACTATCATGCCCCTGTTAGAATCTGACTCCAAGGGAGAGTAGGAACAGCCAACAGGGAGTGGGAGTGTGGCTCCGGAGGTTGTGGAGGAAACTGGGGAAGGGCACGGGACAGCTGGGTATTCAGAGGAAGACCCAGGCCCATCCTCTCTTCATCCTAGGGCATGCAGGGAGGAGCAGATAAGGGAGCAAGGTGGATGGCATGGTCTATGGGGGAGAAAAGGGCCTTGATCTCCTTCATGGGCTGCACTTTTGAGGACTGTTTAAAAGGACAAACTGCACATGGGCCAGTGCTGGAAGCAAAGTGTGAAAATATTTCTAGTCTGTCAGTTCTTATCTGAGTTCTGGCATCCTTCCCAGTGTGTGTATTTTGATATCCGTGGATGTCTTCAAGCCCTTATCCTGCCTTGTCTCACTAATTGCTTCAGTGTGGTTTGTGTTGTTTTTTATTTATAATTTATATGTATTTTGAGTTTGAATGGAAGTTCTTCCTTTTCACAATTGTTTGTGGGGGAGTTTTTTCTCCAGTCAATGATAATTGGACCTTTGAAACCAAGTTGAAGGAATTAAAGGGACTTCACCTGTTTTTGTGACTGTTGCTTTTGTATCCCACCCTGGGTCATCACACAGATTCACATTCTATTATTAATACAGCCAAGTGCTGTAAAAAAAGGTTCAGATAGCCCTTGATTTACAACCATTCATTTAGTGACCATTTCAAGTTACAACAACACTGAAAAAAGTGACTTATGTCCAGTTCTAGAACTTATAATTATCACAGCCTCCCACCTTCACAGGATCAACATTTGACACATATGGTTGCAGCATCTTAAGGTCACGTGATCACCATTTTGTGTCCTTCCACAGCCAGCTTCCAGCAAGGAAAGTCAAAGTGGGAGAATGGATTTGCTTAATAGCTATGTGATTCACTTAACAACTGCAGTGATTCACTTAATAACCATGGCAAAGAAAAAAGATTGTAAAATTAACCAGTGGGACAGCTTACCATCAGAAGTTGTAGGTGCTTCATCACTGGAGTTTTTTTTTAAAGAAGAGACTAGACAGTCACTAGTCTGAAATGGGTATAGGGTCTCCTGCTTGAGCAGGGGGTTGGACTAGATTACCTCCAAGGTCCCTTCCAGCTCTATTCTGATTGATTGATTGATTGATTGATTGGGGCCAACTCATTTAACAACCACCTTGCTTAGCAATGAAAATGCTGGTCTCAATTGTTGTTATAGGTCTAGGACTACCTGTAGCAAAAATATTCTATACAAAGAACATTGAAGGCAGAGGCGATATTTGCCAGTTCTCTGAACTACTCAAAATTTCAGTTACCAGTTCTCCAGAACTGGTCAGAACCTGCTGAATACCACCTCTGATTGTAAATACTTATTGTTCTGAAATGGAGGGCTCAACAAAATCAGCACGAATGATGATGTGGCTGAAGCAATACCTTTTTTTGATGAGTGTCAAGAGCTTGAATCACATCCTTGTGATCTCTTTTTGACAGTAGACAGTTTTGTTGTGAAGAAGGACTTCAGAAGTCTTTTTATTAATCTCCAGGAAAACACACAGCAGCTCATGCAGAAAACCTAATTATATGCCTCACAGCGTATCCTCCTATGCATATGCTGTATTTCTTTGATGCCATCTCAACTTTATCATGTTGCCCAGATCCCAAACATTTGGAAACTTTCGAAATTGGATAAGCTGTAAGTCCCAAAGTCTCATTTCTTAAAATTAAAACTAAGAGTTTAGTTCAAGAGTCATGCACTGTGAAAGGATGACAACCAGAGGTGGGTATTCAGCAGATTCTGACCAGTTCTGGAGAACCGGTAGTGGAAATTTTGAGTAGTTTGGAGAACTGGCAATACCACCTCTGACTGGCCCCACCCCTATCGATTCTCTGCCTCCCGAGTCCCAGCTGATCGGCTGGGTCTTCTTTGGTTGCACAGGAGAACAGAGCTGAAAAGCAGGTTAGTGGGGTGGGGAGGGAATGGGGATTTTGCAGTATCCTTCCTCTGCCACACCCACCAAGTCACGTCACACCCACCAAGCCACCGCCACACATCCGGTAGTAAAATATTTTGAATCCCACCACTGATGACATATGTTTGTGCCATCCCTAACTTTACAGACTTTAGCATGTGAGATGAAATCAGGATACAATATTTATCATCTCACATCATTCTTTTCTCTTCCTCTTACTGTTGACATCCCCCATTTCTGACTCTATTGCAAAATCATGTTGCTAATCCCAACCTAGAAATAATAAGACCAACCTAAAAGTAAGGACTCATTTCCTGACAGTTAGAACAATTAATAGGAGGGACAGCTTGCTTTTGGAAGCTGTGGGTGCTCCATCACTGGAGCTTTATAAGGAGAGATTGGGCAACAATTTGTCTCACATGTTATCCTGCTTGAACAGGGGTTGGACTAGAGGACCTCCAAGGTCCCTTCCAACTCTGTTATTCTGTAACTGCTTATCCGAATCATTTAACCCGCATGGCAGATTGTATTTTCAGAGAAGCTGCTGAATTTTATTCGTGCCGTTCTAGAATGAACATTCTTCCCAACAGTTCAATTCCTGGGGGAAACAAAAGCATTTTAACAAAAAGATGAATTTTCTATTGTGTTCAAATGACTTCTTGCTGTGAAGTGAACTCAGCCTTGCTTTCCTCCTGTGCTGATGAACTTTGTCTGGGTCCAGGATATAAAGTGTTTCTCTCTGGATCAAAACCTTACAGAGAGTCAACAGATTATAGGATAAACATCTCAATCCAACTTTGTAAACGGGCTTTTCTCTCTCTTTTTTTTACATGCTGTTTTTTTCTTCTTTTCCCTCCCAGGATCTGAGGATTCCTGTGAGCATCTGCTCTGCAACTGTGACAAAGAAGCTATTGAATGTTTCTTGCATTCTCCCGTTAACTCTTCCTTGAATAATTTTGATGCTTCTCTCTGCTCCTCTCTGGTGACAGGTGAGAAACTTGGGGGAAATGATCTCTCAGTTCTTCCTTCCCTTTGAGATCCTTCATTTCCTTGCTCGGTAAATTCATCTTATTCCTTTGAAGGTGCCATGGGTTCAAACAAATTAATGTCACCTGATTTTACCTCATGCAAGAATTATTCTAAGGCAGGGTTTGCCAATCTTGGCAACTTCAAGACGTGTGGACTTCAACTCCCAGAATTCCCCAGCGACATTGACTGGAGAATTCTGAGAGTTGAAGTACACACGTCTTAAATTTGTCAAGATTGGGAAACCCTTGCCTAAGGGGCAGGGGTGGGATTCTACCGATTCGGACCGGTTCAGGCGAACCGGATGTTAAATTTGCATCTGGTTCACTGAACTGGTATTTGAACCGACTGACCATCTGGCCCCACCCACCCCACTGCGCCCCTCCCGGGAGTCACCACGTGGCCCATTTTCTTTTTTTTTTTTAAGAATTTTTATTTTAAAACAGACATGCAAACAAACCATACCATACCATACCATACCATACCATACCATACCATAAAAAAACATAAAAACCATCTTCCAAATGTACATACAGTGTGTCGGTTGGTCACCAATTCTTTGTGTTTCCCTTTCCTCGCCATCACTCCCAATTTGTTGAACAATTCTTACATTATTCATATTAGACATTCTTACATGTTTATCAATCACGTGGCCCATTTTCAATGCAGGTAAGTGCAGGGTCTGAGCGGAGGCTTTGAGAGGGGAAAAAATGGGCCTTCCGGAAGTCCAGAAATTGCCCTCTTTCCAGCTTCTGAAGGGCCTCCAGAGCCTGAGGGAGGCTGTTTTTGCCCTCGCAGAGGCCTGAGGGAAGGCTCCGGCCCCTTGGGAAGGTGAAAAATGGCCCTCCTGGAACTACCAGAAGTTGCAAAATGGGCCTGTTTCTGGCTTCCGGAGGGCCTCCAGAGCCCAGGGGAGGCCATTTTCGCCTTTCCAGAGGCTCGAGGGAAGCCTCTGGACTGTGGGGGAAGCAAAAAATGGCCCTCCTGGAAGTTCTGGCAGGCCGCGTCCACCATGGGCATGCCCACCCAGCAACTGGGCAGTGAACCGGTTGCAGGGATTTTGGAATCCCACCCCTGCTAAGGTGAGATTTTGACACTCTTTTGGAAGAGTTTATATATACATGGTGCTTGATTACAATAAATTTTGGTTCCCAAAGTAGTAAACAATTTGGCTGATTAATGTCCAGCATAGGCCCCATACCACCCCTTCCTTCCATGGCATAATGACATATCCTCGTTGCTCCTTGATGGACCATTCCTTAAAGAGCCAACACTGGTCACTTCAGGTGTAAATAATTTATTCATTTTATTTATCTATTATGTGGAAAATCCTCCCTGCAGAAATAAGATTGAACCCCATTTTGATACTACTTCAAGAGGCCCTGAAGACATGGTTTGGCCAATGGACCTGGGGATTCCACATTGATTTAGGTTCCATGGTTGGTTTGATTGTTCTCACTAGGGAGATGGTGGTTTATTGACTTCTATGTTAGGGTTTTATAGGTAGTCCTCAACTTACAACAGTTCATTTAGTGACCGTTTGAAGTGATAAAAAGGGATGTATGTCTGTTTTTCACACTGATGACCATTGCAGGATTCCCCATGGTCATGTGAACAAAATTCAGCAACTGACTCGTATTTATGATGGTTGCAATGTCCTGGGGTCATGTGATCCCCTTTTGTGACCTTCTGACAAGCAAAGTCAATGAGAAAGCCAGATTCATTTAACAACCAGGTTACTAACTGAACAATGGGCAGTGATTCACTTAACAAACATGGCAAGAAAAATGGTAAAATGGGAGCAAAACTCCACTTAATAATTGTCTCACTCAGCAACAGAAATTTTGGGCTCAGTTGTAAGTCGAGGGCTTACATATATTTTTTGGAAGCTGTCCGGAGTGACCATTAATGAGTTGGGCAGCTGTGTAAATGTTCTTAATAAATAGATTGATGGATCAATGGACTGATAGATTGATAGACTGACAGATTGATAGTTTGGTGGATTGACAGATTGATTTTAGGATTAGTGTCAGCAGAAGGCTTCTCCTCATAAATCTGTTATCATTTGGTTATTTCTAGAGTTTTAAGAACGTGAGCATTGGGGCAATCAAAATGGAGAGGCCAGGCAACTGGCAAATATTCAAACAATTGAAACCATTCCTGGCTATGAAGGAGAGGGGGAAGGAGGAGGAGAAGTTCTCAAGGTGGTGGACATGACCTGCCCCATTTCTATATGGAAACACCTGTCAGGGCTCCCACAAATCCTCATTCAAAGCAAAAGTCTCTAGCCGCATCTCAAAAAAAGTAAATTGGTTTAATAGAAATTGCCATGTTGGTGTGAGGCTGGGTGCAGCCGGTACTAAATCACATCATATATTTCCCCCTTGACCCTGGTCTTTCCCCCACCCCCTGGATGTGACTTCTCCAATAGGACACATCAGTTTCCAAGAATCATCCATCATGCTCTCCAATAACCTTCTTATGCTCCAACAACTTTAGGCTGCTGAGTTGATATCTAGGCATTTCAAGAATGCCTTGTTTTCCCACACTCCCTTTTTCTGGCAGCTAAAAAGACCAAAGGAGTATCTTTTTAGCTGACAACACCTTTCCTGGCATCATGATTGCTTCAGATGGACTTTTCTGACCCTGCCCTCCCCCTCTATAGAATTGGCTATTCAAGACCTATCATGAAATAGAGGTAGGATATGGTGGACTTTTGAACTGGCATCAAAATTTTCTTGCCAACTTGCCCTAAAAGTTTGCATATCCCTCAAAAGCTAGCAAGCCAAAGATCTGGAGAAATTAAATGCTAAGCTCAAAATCTCAGCCACATTTTTTTTCATTGCAACTTGCCAGCCCAGAAGGAGGGAGTACCTGCTAGGCCTTTTAAGCATGGATCAGGAAATAGAGCATGTCGGAAAGGAATATGATTTGTGTTATAAACACAATATGCTACACATGCTGTATATACATGCAATAACTTCCTGTGATATAATATGCCCAATTATATGATGCATTTATATAACATCTGTCCCCTCTCTTTTCAGAAACATCTAGTGTGAAAATCTACACCACAGTTCCTGCTTCAGGTATGGTTGCATCTACAGAATATTCATTTAATAAACCTATTTGGGTTTTTTCTCCAATTTATAGGACCACTTGATTCAAAATGAAACTGGGGCAGCTTGGGACAAATTTAAAATCTGGTAAAACCTACAAAAACAAAGCAATTGGCAGTTGTGCACCATCACTCCATAAAACTCTTGAAACCTCTCTCAGCAGGCCTAGTGCCCATGAAGTCTTCAGTCTCTTTAAAAAAGATTAGATGGCCATCATGTTGGTTTATGTGTTCTTCTTGGATCCCATCAGGTGGCATTGGCACTGATAACTTTCCTGAAAAATAGTTTACTTGTCAATACACAGGTTTGCATCCCTAGATTAGGGGTCTTCAAACTTTACAGCTTTAAGACTTGTGGACTTCAACTCCCAGAATTCCTCCTCCAGTCATGTTAGCTCAGGAATTCTGGGAGTTATAAATCCACAAATCTTAGTCTTGCCAAGTTTGAGGACCCTTGCCTTAGATGTTTAGAGAATGGCTGATATGGTTAAGAATTTTGAAGGCCTGTTTTTTTTAAAGAAAGAATAAAGTGTCTCTTTGCCAAGTCTACTTTAGCAGAGCAGTATTGATTTCTGGGCTGCAGAAAAAAAGCAAACAAAATCCCAAACTTAAAGAATACTGCTCTTTTAATATTTTTTCTGCAGAGCTTCAACACCTGAGGTCCAAAGAAACTCAGTTAACAGATAGGATTCTGGCAGATGATTGGTCTCCTTGTTTCATGTTTCTCTTGTGAGAATAGATGCTTTTTTCCCCAAGTGAAGAGATTGTTTAGTCAGGAAAACAAAAGGGATCTATAATACTATCAATTAAAAAAATGCACATAGATTTGTATATTGTTCCTGTAGAAAGTGAGTACCACCCCTCTCCTAGAAGAATGAAATATTCTAGGAAATATTAAAAAGGCAGAATATTTCTCTGGATGAGAAAAGGAGAAACATGTTTTTAAAGACAAAGAGCAGCTCCCTGCAGCTCCCTGCCACCAGCAGATATTTGCTGCACTTAAGACTGGCCAGCCTATCTACAAGACAATTAGAACTTCAGCTTCTGGCTAATGGGATTAAGACATGACCCTCAGGACATTAGGATTAGCCCTCTACCCATCTAGCAGTAGGACTCACTGCATTGCAAAATCACCTGGGGACATTACATCACCCAGCAAGGTTCAACCAAATGTATCTCAGACAACCTCAGCTATGACCCCTGCATAGTCCCCTGGGAGTCTGACGACCAATAGAATACACTTCTTGCACAGGAACAGGAAGCTCAAGGGCAAGGCACAAGAGAGGGTATAAATATCCCTCTCTCTCTACTTCATGTGTTCAGCTGCCCAGGACCTAAAACCCATTTGGTCCTGTCCATCAATAAGCCATCTTTCAATCAGCCTCCATGTTTCCAGTGTCTTTCTCCCCACTGAACCCAGATGGACATTTCTTCCAACATTCTTTTTCAAAAGACTTGTCAGATGTCCTCTTTTGTAGAAGCAATGAAGCTCCTAACATTGAAGTTCAGGATGAAGAGGCGGAATAAATGTAGATCAGGTTTACAAATTTTTGGCTGCCAAGTGGGCGAGATAACCAAGACCTTATGAAGAGATATAAAATTCTATTTTGAATGGACAGATGATCCCTGAAGCTTAACATTTTGACTCAAAATTAATCAAAAAGATCAGAATAAAACCTAACAGGGACCGATACAAAGTTCTTTATTTTCCAAGAAATGAGGAATTAAGCATTAATAGATAGATTTTAATATATTTCTTTATCATTCCCTATTCAACTTAATGGCAACAATTTACATAGATTGTTTTAAAGTTGTTTTATTGCTTTTTTCCCCAAACATGATTGTCAACTCCTTTGAATATTTTACAGAAGCAAATAAATATACAGAGAAGTCAAATGCATAGGTATAGTGCGGGGAATACTGCATGCAAGTTATTCATAATACGTGTGAAAAATTCTTGGATCACAAGGTGATGTGAATTCACAGGGGGATATATTGTGACCCAGTTTAGGGAAGTGGTGAAGGTGCTGGCCCAGAAACCAGGAGACTGTAAATTCTAGTCCTACCTTACACATGAAAGCCAGCTGGTTGTCTTTGGGCCAATTACCAAAAGACTGTGAGTTCTAGTTCTGCCTTAGGCCTGATAGCCAGCTGGCTGACTTTGGGCCAGTCACCAGGAGACTGTGAGTTCTAGTTCCTCTTAGGCCTGGAAGCCAACTAGATGACTTTAGGTCAATCACCAAGAGACCATGAGTTCTAGTTCCGCCTTAGGCATGAAACCCAGGTGGGTGGCTTTGGGTCAATCACCATGAGAATGTGAGTTCTAGTCTTATCTAAGGCATGAAAGACTTAGTACAGCCAGCATTTGTTAATGCAACATGTTACAACAACATGCAGCAAATTGTGATGCAACATGTTACAAACTAGGAAGACTGCTTTTTTGAACTGACACTTCACATGAAGTTTCAGAACAATCAGATCATTTATTCCCTCAAATAATTGTATTCAGTTCCTTTTGGGCTTCTGATACCTTGCTAAAATGATGGAGTGAGTTGAGTGAAAATACACTGTAAATTTTCAGATAGCATACAGCTTTCATCTAGTATGAGAGCAAAAATAGCTTGTTGCCAGGAGAATTTTTTTTTTAAAAAAATGAGATTATAGTTGGTGAAGATTCAGGCAGAAAGAGTAGTGAGGTCAATGTTTTGAAATATTTCTGTAGGTGGTTAATCTGATTATACTGGAAAGTCAGATGCTTCTATCTGGGCAAAAGCTATAATTGTCATGGCTGACATTTTCATTAAAATGTCATTAAGTTGTGTTTAGCTCACACAATCTCACAAGGATATCTTGTTTTATTACCTATCTTCTAGTTACTCCCCAGCCCACCACTGGCACACCTGTAATGATTCTGGGAGCTGAGCGTAAGTCCATCAGTACTACAATTATTATTATTTTATCTGACTTATTTATAACTTGTTTAATAAAAACCAATTCATTTGAACCATTATTTGGGACAAGCAGAATGATGGGTTGTTTTGTGATCAAGTCTACATTCCTGTATTGATAGCCTTTTATTCTGAATAGTTACTGCAGAATTGGAAAGCAACAGAAATACCAATTTCCAGAGAGGAAGAGAAGGAGGGGAAGGTGGAGGTACATTTTTGATATTTGTAAAAGTTCAGATGATTGCATTTGCATGAAAATATGAACTTGGTAATACCCTGTTTCCCTGAAAATACGACCTGAAAGTAAGTCCTAGCTTGATTTTTACACGTGTGCCCAATATAAGCCATATCCCCAAAATAAGCCCTAATTAAGATCCCACCCACTCCAGAGTGGATGGGTAAAAATTAAGACTAGTTACTTTTGGACAGTTGTAGCCAGGACTCGCATACCCCAACATCTGCATTGCTGGCCCATTTCTTCTGCAGCTGTCAAGGCTTTCCTGAAGGCCTCTGTAGCTGATATCAAAGGTCTGGATTGATCTGGAGCTCTGTTATCAGCTGTAGAGGCCTTCTGGAAAGCCTTGCCAGCCACAGAAGTTCTTGAAGGACTCTGACAGGGAAAAGGAGGCCAGGGGCGATGCGTGCAAATGAGGTTAGTCAGTGATGACCTCCACCAAAAATAAGACCTGGTGCCTTTTTTGATGGCAAAAAATTTATAAGACAGGGTCTTATTTTGGGGAAACATGGTATATCCTGTAACTTTACTTAAAGAAAGACTTTCCATACCAAAAAAAGTATTATGATAATTCAGGGGCATCCATTGCTAGTTTGATATAGTGGTTAAGATACTAAGCTAGAAACCAGGAGACTGTGAGTCCTAGTCCTGATTTAGGCATAAAAGCTGACTGAGTGACATTGGGCCATTTGCCAGGAAACTGAGTTCTAGTCAGTGGTGGGATTCAATTTTTTTTTACTACCAGTTCTGTGGGCGTGGCTTGGTGGGCATGGTGGGGGAAGGATACTGCAAAATCTCCAGTCAGAGGTGGTATTTGCCAGTGAACTACTCAAAATTTCTGCTACCGGTTCTCCAGATCTGGTCAGAACTTGCTGAACACCACCTCTGATTCTAGTCCCATCTTAGGCAGGAAAGTCATCCAGATGACTTTGAGCCCAACACCAGTGAATTCTAGTCCTGCCTTGGGCATGAAAGCTAATTTGGTGACTTTGGGGCATTACCAAGAGATGGTGAGTTCTAGTCCTGCCTTAGACATGAAAAGCTGACTAGGTGACTCTGAACCAGTCACTTTTTCTCAGCCCACTTCACAAAGTTGTTGTAGGAAAAACAGAAGGAGAAAGGGGTATTAGTAGTTTACTGCCTTGAGTTACCTATATAATAGTAAAGGCAGAATAAAAATCTAATAAATAAGTATTGATTATAATTGCCATATTGATTTTTCCCCCTACCCAACAAATCTCCCCTATCTATTATTCATGCCATCCTAAGTCATAATTTACAGAGGAAAACTATGTGTGTTTTTTCTGAATACTTAAAGTAAGACAATTCTTTATTTTAAAAAAAATCACGTGATGATTCTTGGAGTAAATTACAAAGTAGGATTTGTCACAGAATCTAGTTTTAATTTTTTTTCTTTGACAGATGTTCCTCAAGAGTCCAGTGATCTGCCTCTGAACAACCATGAAAGATGTAAGTTAATACATTCCTCCGGACTGGTGCAACTGAAATTCCTTGAAATTCTTAGTTTTCCAGAATAACCAAAGACATGATGGATAATGAATCCTTTGATTGGCTTTTTCTTTTTTACATTAGTACAGTGAGATGCAGATGGCTGAACAGCATTTGAATGTAAATTTTTCCACACTCAATCCTTCGCTCATTAGACCAGGACACCTCAATGACCTTAGCTTTTGAAGGCCTAATCTATCAAGAGTTCCCAAACTTGGCAACTTTAAGACTTGTGGAGTTCAACTCTCAGAATTCTTCAGCCAGCATGAAGAATTCATGAAGAATTCATGACTACTTCAGCTTCAACTGCAACAATACACTAGCACACAACAGATACAAACTCAATGTAAACTGCTCCAAACTTGATTGCAGAAAGTACAACTTCAGCAACAGAGTGGTCAATGTCTGGAATGCACTACCTGACTCTGTTGTTACATCCTCAAACCCCCACTCCTTTAACCTCAAACTATCTATTATTAACCTCACCCCATTCCTAAGAGGTCTGTAAGGCGCGTGCATAAGTGCACCATCGTGCCTCCCATCCCTGTCCTATTGTCCCCATTTATTCATACCTATTTCCTGTATTCTTACTTATGTTTATACTTATACCTATTGTAAGTGATTGACAAATCAAATAAATAAATAAATTCTACATCAGACTCTAGAAAGAGTACAGAGAAGAGCAACAATGATGATTAGGGGACTGGAGGCTAAAACATATGAGGAATGGTTGCAGGAATTGAGTATGCCTAGTTTAATGAAAAGAAGAACTAGTGGTGGCATGATAGCAGTGTTCTAATATCTCTGGGGTTGCCACAAAGAAGAAGAGTCAAGCTAGTCTCCAAAACATCTGAAGACAGGACAAGAAACAATGGATGGAAACTAAATGAAAACTCAGGGGCTACCACAAACATCAGGGACTGCCACAAAGAGAGAGTCAAACTATTCTTCAGAGCACCTGAGGGCAGGACAAGAAGCGATGGGTGGAAACTAATCAAGGTGAGAAGCAACCTGGAATTAAGGAGAAATTTCTTGATGGTTAGAACAATCAATCAGTGGAACACCTCCAGAAGTTGTGAATGCTCCAACACTGGAAGTTTTTAAGAAGGGATTAGATAACCATTTGTCTGCAGTGGTGTAGGATTTCCTGCCTAAGCAGGGGGTTGGACTAGAAGACCTCCAAGGTCCCTTCCAACTCTCTTATTCAGTTATCATTGCTTATCAGAAAAAAGGGAAAGTGAAACATCTAACTGGGCAGGTAGAAACAAAAAAGTGGAGCATCTAACTACGTACAAATGTGACTTCTTGCCCTTTGTTTTTATAATCATTTATGCCCTGATATCATATCATATCGATCAAATATGTGAATACACAGGAGACAAAGTGGAAAGGCTGGTGAAGAATCCCGTTCAAAGTAGATCTCCTTAATCCATAGCTAAAAACTGATGCACCTTGATCTGTGATTGAGATTCATCCTGAAGCAATCTTTTCATCACTTGATTCCTGAAAGGCTTGTGATGGCCTTTGGTCTATGTTAGAAGTACACAGAAGTACCAATCTTTCACCATCTGCTCTGAAAGAAAAATTCTCTAAGACAGCGGTTATCCACCATTGATTTGCAGCCCCCTGGGCAGCCCTGAATGTCATCACAGGGGGTCAACGAAGGCTTGAAGAAAAGTTCTGATTTAAATCTTGAGTTTAGTCTTGATGGTCCGTGGCCACACAAGGTATTTACAGGGGGTCCATGGTGAAGAAAAGGTTGAGAATCACTGCTCTAAGAAATTTGATCTTGAGATAGATTTCATTCCTCATATGGATTCCTTCAAACGAACAGATTTTTGTTATAAATTATTTGATGATTTGATGCTTGTTACTAGGATAAATCCATGTACATTTTTTATACCCAATATATCTGTTTTTCTTTCAGTTTCTTCAGATGCTGAAAGCAGTGGAGTCCTTGAAATCTTCAGAGGTGGGGTACTGTATAGGTTTCCATGTTTCATTATGAAAACATGTAGAAAATGTATTTCAACATACTTCAACATGGAGTCAATCTTAAGCCATTTCAGGAAGCACCAATTTTTTTCAACACCCAGATGGTTCGAGCATTGCCTAAGAGACTTATGTGGTTCAAACCTTATCTAATTCAAATATAAGAAATTCTTGTATTTAGCAAGAGCTCATGGGGGATTTCCTTCCTTCCTTCCTTCCTTCCTTCCTTCCTTCCTTCCTTCCTTCCTTCCTTCCTTCCTTCCTTCCTTCCTTCCTTCCTTCCTTCCCCTCTCTCCCTCTCCTGTAGTTTTCTTGGCCATTTCAAATGATAGAAGTTTGCTTCAGCTCATTCAGCTAAGCATCGAACTTCAGTTTTCATCATCTGTAAAAAGGAATATATTAGACTTATGTACCACTTTACAGGGCTTTATAGCCCTCTCTAAGTGGTTTACAGAGTCAGCATATTGCCTCCAACAATCTGGGTCCTCATTTTACCCTTCTGAGGTGGGTTAACTCAAAGTCAACTTTGAGCCTGGTGAGATTTGAAGTGCCAAACTGCAGGCAGCCAGCAAGTCAGCAGAAGTTGCCTGCAGTACTGCACTCTAACCACTGCACCACTGCAGCTCACTGAAATAGAAAAGGCATTTGATTGCTTAGAGAGTCATGTTTTAAAATATTCCTGATCAAGGAAATTACAAAAACCACAAACATTATCTGATATGGTAACACAAACTTTTCTTCTGTATGTTGCTTTATAGCTGCAACCCAGAAAGATGCAACTGTTGCTTTTCATAATTCTGAATTAAGGGGTAAGTTGGTATTTGCAGTTTGTTCCCTGGATAAACAAATCCTCAATCCTGCTGTGGAAAGTGTTTGCTTAATTTACAGTTTATTGGAAACATCATGTGTATTCCTTTTATGCTGGCCTTTAAAAAGGGTGCAGCTGAAAGTAATCTGGCTTGCAAAAACTTTCATGCCTTAAGTGACTTTGCTAGAGTATATACTTACACCCAACATTCCTTCCTACCAGGTGTATCTCTCCCCTGTGTCAAGGCAATATAGCAAGACTTGGGAGATTGGGTGGGGGAAAACATATTTATACTTAAATTAATATAGTGTCTAATCTTATTAAGAAGTAAAGGAATTAATCCTGCTGTCAGCATTGCAACTAACCAACTCCAAACCAGTAAACTCCGAGACAAACAATTCCTCAACAGTTCCATTTTATTAGAATTGTCACATTGGCACATCTGGGAAAACCTGAATCTGAGAGTTCCAGGTTTTCCTTTCCCAAAAGAGAAATCAAAGATCCATCCCCAGCACCCATCAGTCCATCACGTGGCCCAATCAAATCGTCGACCCAACTGGAGACATCCTCCCAGTCACTCTCCTCCAGGTGCAGGGCAACATGTCCTTGACTCTCTGAGAAAGAATGTTGTTGTGTCTAATCTTCTACCCTACTATGAAATCCCCCCTGTCAAATTCCCAGGCACTGAATGTGGCAGCCTGGAAGCTTCCAAGTAAAAAAAATGGTTTCCAAGGCTGACACCTGCATCTTTTCCAGGATTGTCAGAGAGTTATTTTGCTACAATAAGAACCACAACTACTTCACCTGGGATTAGCACACCAGAAGCAGAATTCATGCCAGCTTCAGAATTTCCAAGACCAGCAAACAGCGGCAAGTAAAAATTCCTGTTGCCATAGGTTTCGTTAAGAAAAAAGGGCAATGCAAGCACATCGGTGCTTGTAGGTTTAAAGTGCACCTCTACTCTTTTTTAATTATCATTATCATTCTAGCCTTTGTCTATCCATGGCAGGATTAATCCATGGCTCTTCTGCACCAATACAAGGTAAAAGGTAAAGGTTCCCCTCGCACATACGTGCTAGTCATTTCCGTCTCTAGGGGGCGGTGCTCATCTCCATTACAAAGCTGAAGAGCCAGTGCTGTCCGAAGATGTCTCTGTGGTCATGTGGCCGGCATGACTAAATGCCGAAGGTGCCCAGAACACTGTTACCTTCCCACCAAAGGGGTCCCTATTTTCCTACTTGCATTTTTACATGCTTTAGAACTGCTAGGTTGGCAGAAGCTGGGACAAGTAACGGGAACTCACTCCGTTACACAGCGCTAGGGATTCGAACAGCCAAACTGCCGACCTTTCTGATCGACAAGCTCAGCGTCTTAGTCACTGAGCCACCACGTCCACAAACATCCTCACCAATACTTTTTATATAGAAGACACTTATTTAAAGTGAAATTCATGGAAGGATGGCACAGAGTTTTTTTTTTAAATTCAAGAACACTACAGGATTCTGCTTTGTTTTTGTTACTTCTTTAATAGATCTTAGGTCCACTAAAAGCATCTTTTTAACCCCAAATCCAGGACATCTCTTCAAGATAGCTGGGGAGGAACCTGTGACATTTTCTACGACGATTCCAGAAGAGTCACCATCTCCTGAAGAATCTTTTAGAGAAGGTATGAAATGCTTTCACTCAACCCAATAATTTAACTGGAACAAAAGAGAGGAGGCCTACAAAACAGTTTGAGAAAGTAGTGTTGTACATTAAAGAAAAATGTAAATAGAAAAAAAGATTCACCAGTGTATTAATTCTTTAGGAAATATTTTAAAAACCTCCCTTTCATGACTCTGGAATCCCTTAATTCAGGGTAGAGTTGCAGTGACTGGATGGAGCTGAGCATTTACTGGCTGGATGCCCTCCCTGACATCATGTGGAGTTCATAGCAGATATTTTGTCTTTGTTCCCTAACAGAGAATCATCTGCCATGATCCAGGATTGAACTCTCAACTTTCTGAGTAGGAGGCGAGCATCTTTACTACTAGGCCATCACACTGTTCTTTTAGGAGATACCTTGGGTTTAATTATTTCTTTTAATAGCACACAGAAGTTACCTCAACAACTGCCATTTGCTAGTGGAATAGACAATTCCAGAAAAATGGGTTCTTTATCCCAATTCAGCCTTATTTTTCTGATGCCCAGTTCTTCTCTAGAAGGTTGGAAGATAAAGGGGAGAAAACATGAGGAATATGAGAGACGCAGCAGAAAAGAGAGTTCCGTAGTGCTCTGAATATGTCCCCAACAGAATAAAATTATGAAATGTGTATCTCTCTCCACAGTGTGTGATCGTTTCTCCTTTCTACAATGGGTGATAATGGAAAACTCAAACAAGAGTTTCCACAGCTGGGTGAGATGCTCTACTGCTTGACCAACCGGTGTCCAGAGGAGTTCGAATTATATGGCTGTTTTTGTGGACAAGAGGGAAGAGGACATCCAACCGATGAACTGGACAGGTGGCTAACATTAAAAGCAAAACAAAGGAATCACCTACGCTCCTAAAGCAGCATGCATTTTGCTAACCAGCTAGGCATGTGGATCCTAAATAAATATTCATGGTTAACAATAAAATAAACAGAGGAAAAAAAAATCTTCCCCCCATTTCTACTCAGCCAGAGTAGGATATTGGGCAGGATATTAGATATTATGTACCACACTGATGCATTCAATGTTATCAATATGTAGCATGTATTTAAAGTGTTACATTGATGTATTTCCATTGTGTTCTTTTTCACTGTTTATTTTATTGTTCTATTATTATTATACTACTGTTTTGTCCTTCCTTCCTTCCTTCCTTCCTTCCTTCCTTCCTTCCTTCCTTCCTTCCTTCCTTCCTTCCTTCCTTCCTTCCTTCATCCCTCCCCTCTCTCTCCTCCCTCCCTCCCTCCTTTCTCTCCTTCTTTCCTTCCTTCTTTCCTCCCTCCCTCTCTCCTTTCCTAAGCATTAGTAGTCAAAAATGACTAGGGCACATAACCAAAGATGTCTAATTAAAGGAGAAGGAACGAAAGGTACAAGACGGAATGATGAACTTATGAATCAGATTTGGAAATGCCACTTTCAAAAATGCTCAGTCAACCTTCCTTCCTTCCTTCCTTCCTTCCTTCCTTCCTTCCTTCCTTCCTTCCTTCCTTCCTTCCTTCCTTCCTTCCTTCCCTCCCTCCCTCCCTCCCTCCCTCCCTCTGTTAAATAAATAAATATGCTTTCTGGGTTCTACTAGCTGCATTGCTGAAGTAACAGGACCCAGATCGTACCAACTCTTGTCAGATCTCAAAGGATGGGCAGAAATCATAGAGAGAGATGATACCCTTTCCCCCCGCTCACCTCTGCTTGTGGCTGGCTCTGCTTCCTGCCCATGTCCCGTCGTTGACCTGATATGATATGATAAAGCAAGAGAGAAAATATTTTTCAAAATATGATACCCGCTAAGTTTATACCAATGTAAGGAATGCTGCAGTACACGTAGGTAGAAAATGGTTTAGAAGCCTTCATTATCTTATCCTTTCCATCTAACAGATGTTGTTTCTCCCATCAATGCTGCCTGGAACAAGTTAAAAGACTGGGATGTCAGCCAGAAAAAAAATCAAGATCTGAAGTTGTGTGCTTTGATCACACCCCAACGTGTAAGTTTTGAGATAGCGGTGTCCAAGAATCACCACTTTCTTAAGTGAAACATTTTTAAAAGGAAAAAAAAAACATCCATTTTCTCCGGTAGATATAGGAAAGTCTTCAAGGAAAGGATTTCAACAGGGTTAGAATTTCATCAGCTGTTTAGAAATTCATCTCCCCAATCCCCAAGGAAGATACACTTGGTGTGTGTCTCTGTTTGTGTGTGTGTCAAATTTGTCAAAATGATAGACATGACCAAATAATCAGTTGGAGTCCTTGGTGCTCTCTAAGTTTAGTTCTCTTGCAGACCATTCATTACCCAACTAGGTAACATCCAATGCTCCTTTCTAGGACTGAGATGTTAGTTGGGGATTGCTCGATGTTTATTATACAGTTGGCTTGCCTTGTTAATGTTTGTGGGAATCTGCTTTTCTTCATTCCTTGATTCTTAGCAGTTCTTTGAATAATCAGCTCTTGTCTCTATAACATGCACTGCATACTCTTAAAAAGAGGTGGGGCTTTGATTGCCAGTAGCCAACAGCAGAGAATATTGGTAGGTCAGGGCAGGGGTGGGCTTCAAAACTTTCAGCAAAGGGTTCTCTGTCCGGTTGCTGGGTGGGTGTGGCCATGGTAGGCGTGGCCTAGTTGGCCTCCTGCACCATGGTGGGGGGCGTTTTTGTCCTCCACAGACTCCAGAGTCTTTCCTTGAGCCTCCGGGAGGACGAAAATGGCCTCCCCAGGCTCTGGAGGCTCCCTGGAAGCTGCAAATGGGCCCATTTCCAGCCTTCCCAAACTTCCGGGATACCTGTTTTTCACCCTTCCTGAGCCTCCGCGCATGCCCTGCAATTACCTGCATCCAAAACTGGCCACTTGGGGACTCCTGGGAGGAGCAGGATGGGGTGGGCAGGGCCAGCCAGGAGTGGGAATTGGGGGTTCTCCAAACTGCACAGAATCTTAGCTAGGGGCTCTCCCGAACCCCTGTGGACCCCCAGCAGCCCACCCCTGGATGGACAGCTGAGTTAAACTTGAGCTGGTTGTTATGGCCTGTCAGTTGCCAGCAGAGGTAGCAGCAGAGTCTGATGAGGAGGACATTGAAGGAGAACCTGGGCCAGCTTCTGAACTTTGGAATTCTCTGATAAGGAACCAGCATCGGAGACAAAGACAGAGATGGGTCCTTCCATCCTCCCTCCTAATTTGCATTAACAGAGGGATACAATCAAGATCAAGTGAGGTACTAATACCACTCTATAAAGCCTTACTAGGACCACACCTAGAATACTGCATCCAGTTTTGGTCACCACACTATAAAAAAGATGTTGAGACTCTAGAAAAAGTGCAGAGAAAAGCAACCAGGATGATTAGGGGATTGGAGACTAAAACATATGAAGAACGGTTGTAGGAAGTGGGCCTGGCTAGTCTAGTGAAGAGAAGGACCAGGGGAGACATGATCGCAGTCTTCCAATATTTGAGGGGCTGCCACAGAGAGGAAGGGGTCAAGCTATTTTCTAAAGCACCTGAAGTCCAGACAAGGAATACTGGATGGAAACTGAACAAGGAGAGATTTAACCTGGAAATAAGGAGAAACTTTCTGACAGTGAGAACAATCAACCCATGGAACAGAAGTTGCCCTCGGAAGTTGTGGGAGCACCAGCACTTGAGACCTTCAAGAAGAGATTGGACTGCCATTTGTCAGAAATGGTGTAGGGTCTCCCGTTTGGGTGGGGGGTTGGACTAGATGACCTATAAGGTCCCTTCCAACTCTTATTATCTGTTATATGTGGACAGGCAGCTCTCTTTGGGGCCTGAACTGAGTGAGGGGGAGGAACAGATGGGGCCCATCCCAGATGTGCGTATGCACAAAGAAAAGAGGAGAGGAGAGCAAAGGAAAGCAATAAGCTGGCTCTCAGGGAGAAGGAGATGCAGACAATAGGCAGCCCCTCCCTGGCAGGAAAATAAATAGGAGTGGTTTGGGAGTGGCCGGTTGTCATAGACAATTGTTTGTTTTCTAGTATACAGCAAACCATTTGGATTCCTTGGTTAAACCTAGGTTTGTTGGGACTAATTATGTTTTAGTTTTGATTTATCTTTGTGAATAAAAGACAGAATCTTAGCTAAGGGCTCTCCCGAACCTCTGAAACCCCCAGCAGCTCACCCCTGGGTCAGGGTTGAAATCAGGGGTCCTTGGTGCTCTCTGGGCTTGCTGGTTTCCTTGTAGATGCTCCATTACCCCACTAGATAGTGATAATGTTAGTGATGCTAGCGCTGATGACATTACCTAGTTGGATGATGAAACACCTGCAAGAAAACAATGAAGCTCAGAGAGCATCAAGGATCTCTTATTTGATTGCTTGACCTCCTGTCTGACATCATTGGCTCTCTACCCCATGGACAATGTTGCCATGATGGCAAATACTTTCTGACAGAGCAATCAACCAATGGAACAGAAGTTGCCTTCGGAAGTTCTGGGAGCTTCATCACTGGAAGCTTTCAAGAAGAGACTGGACTGCCATCTCTCAGAAATAGTGTAGGGTCTCCCTCCTGCTTGGGTGGGAGTTAGACTAGATGACCTACAAGGTCCCTCCCAACTCTGTTAATCTGTTAATCTGATACTTCCCGCATTCAGGGCCTTATTGTAGGTGCGTTGAGATTTGATACAGAAGCTTCTCTCCACCATTTTCCTTTCTCGTAGGTGTTGGATGGACCCTGTGTGAAAATCTCCTGTGTTCCTGCGATAAAGCTGCAGCCAAATGCATGGCGGCAGCCCCGTTCAACGAAAGCTGGAGGTTGTCCGGCAGACAGGCTTGCCAAGAGGACAAACTGGTTTGCCGCTGGGCAGGGCGTGTGAGGCCTCCAAGTAGCCCTCCAAGGGTGCCAGAACGTCAAGTGAAGAAGAAGAAAGTAGCAGTGAGGAGGCAAATGCAGCTCAGCCCCTCCTGAGACGTGGAAAAAGAGCAATACGGAATGGCAGTCGAAGGTCCAGAAAAGTCCCATTGCAAAAAAGATAATCTCCACTTCTCTGTCCAGCTACAGATCTACTACTGGCAGCGTTGCTCAAGAGGCAGCCAGTAGTGTATCCTATATAGCTGTCCAGTCTTTTCTTAAAAGCCTTCAGGGGTGAAGCACCCACAACTTCTGAAGGCAGAAGTGATTATGTCAGTGTTCCAAGTAACAAACTCCAACCCAGTAAACTCCGAGACAAGCATTTTCTCAAAGATCCATTTTATTAGAGTTGTCACATTGGCACATCTGGGAAAACCCGAATCTGAGAGTTCCGGGCTTTCCCACCCAAAAGATAAATCAAAGGCCCATCCCCTTCACCCATCAGTCCATCACATGGTCCAATCAAATCTTCGTCCCAACTGGAGACATCCCTCCAGTCACTCCCCTCCAGGTACAGGGCCACATGTCCTTGACTCTGTGAGAAAGAATGTTGTTGTGTCTAATCTTCTACCCACCTATGAAATCCCCCCTCCCAAATTCCCAGGCACTGAATGTGGCAGTGTGCAAGCTTCTAAGTAAAAGATGATTTCCAAAGCTGACAGATTAATTTGTTCTCAGAGTTAGGAAATTTCTCCTTAATCCTAGCAACATTGTGGGTCATCCATCAATGGAGGCTTTTAAGAAGAGACTGGACAGCCAGTAGCCTGGTATAGGGTCTCCTGCTTGAGCAGGGGGTTGGACTAGAAGACCTCCAAGGTCTCTTCCAACTCTGTGCTATCTTAGAAGAACAACAGGATGTAAATGTGGGAGATCTTCTACTTATAGGATGATCTATCTATCTATCTATCTATCATCTATCTATCTATCTATCTATTTATCTACCTATCTACCTATCTACCATCTACCTACCTACCTACCTACTATCTATCATCTACCTATCTACCATCTATCTATCTATCTATCTATCTATCTATCTATCTATCTATCTATCTATATCTAATCTATCTATATCTCTAATCTGTCTGTCTATCATCTCTATCTATCTATCTATCTATCTATATCTACTGTATCTATATCTCTATCTATCTATCTATCTATCATCTGTCTCTTTCACCTATCTACCTATCTGCCATCTACCTGCCTGCCTGCCTGTCTGGCACTGCCTGTCTGCCATCTGCCATCTATCTGTCTGTCTCTGTCTGTCTGTCTATCTATGTCCTATCTATCTGTATCTCAATCTGCCTGCCTGCCTGCCTGCCTGCCTCTCTGTCTGTCTGTCTCTGTCTGTCTGTCTGTCTGTCTGTCTGTCTGTCTGTATGTCTGCTCTGTCTGTCTGTCTGTCATCTCATCTGTCTGTTTGTCTATCTACCTATCTACCATCTACCTACCTACCTACCTACCTATCTACTTATCTACCTATCTACCTATCTACCATCTATCTATCTATCTATCTATCTATCTATCTATATCTAATCTATCTATATCTCTAATCTACCTACCTACCTATCATCTATCTATCTATCTATCTATCTATCTATCTATCTATCTATCTATCTATCTATCTCATTAATCTATCTATCTATATCTCTAATCTATCTATATCTATCTATCTATCTATCTATCTATCTATCTATCTATCTATATCTATTAGGGTGAGGAACCTCAACACACCTCCTGATTTTACAGCCATAATACCTATTTCAATTTTAGTCTCTTATGGGTAGGATGAAAGTTGTTCAAAGATCAGGAGGAGCAGAGATGAAAGGTTCTAAGCTGCTTTCAATACCATCACAGGTTTTCTAAATCTATTTCCAGAACAAGGCATCATGACTCAGTTCTGGAACCTAATCCTAATAAATAACTCTGTGCACAACACTAAACCAAAACAGACAATGCCTACTTGATATTATGGCTTATCATACCATGTCAATGAAAGTTCCTAATAAAAGCTTGACACTACATCTTCCTTTGTCCTTATTTTTTAGGAACAAATTTACATTATGAAACAAGTTAAGTATGTTAGAAAGGTCTGAGACAATTCTTCTTCAGGATTTGCTTTAATGCTGGAAGGGTGAGCCCATGAAACGAAGCCCATTTTTAAAGGGAATAACAAAGTAATCACGCCTGAATTTTCCTTGACTTAATTTGTTGTGTTGCCAATCGTGTGTTTGTAGTTTTAGATGTTTGGATTGTCTCAGAATCTTTACAACAAATTTAAATGGAGATATAATTGCCAAGAGTACAAACCAATCTTCTGCATGAACAGGGGTTTGGACTAGAAGACCTGCAAGGTCCCTTCCAACTTTGTTGTTTTGTTAATTCCTGCTAATACAAAAAAGAACAGTTAATACAAGAGTTTGTTTAATGTGCTCATATACTCGATGGAATTTGTGATAGCACAGATCTGGATGTGAACTGGGCTAATTTTGTTTTTCTAGGGGGAGAGAATAGAAAGCTGCTTCTCTGGGGCTATTTACAACGGGTAGAAAAAAATGGCTATGACCCCCATGGATCCTAATCCTAATTGAGAATTGTGTTTTAGGACATTCCTACCCATTTTGTGCTTCTTCAAAATGCACATTGCACCTTTGGGTTCCCAGGTTCTCATCCTGAACAGATTTACTGATCCAAAGGAGAATTAATGCAAATCTTCTTTCTGAAACTCTAAACGCTCTGGGAAGCTTATAGTTGTGGGTGATTTCCAATTGGCAGAAATTCTCACAATGTTCCACCTGCAAGCTCCTGGGATCCCTTCAGTTACTTTCCACTTGCCCTAGATGTTCAACTGCTGTGTCATCACCCGGCAATGCTATCTTTCAAATAAATTTGAGAAAGTGAATGAAAGAGGCAGGCAGGGAGAGAGATTTTAACAATTTTCGAGGCCTTGTCCTCTAGCAGAAACTGCTCAAGCTTTTTATGTACAGATAGACCTCAACTAATCTAAAGAGCCTCTTGATGCGGATGAAGAAGGAGAGTGCAAAAGTTGGCTTGAAACTCAACATTAAGAACACTAAGATCATGGCATCCGGCCCTCTCAATTCCTGGCAAATAGATGGGGAAGAAATAGAGGTAGTGACATATTTTATTTCCCTGGGCTCCAAGATCACCACAGATGGGGACTGCAGCCAAGAAATTAAAAGATGCTTTCTCCTGGGGAGGAAAGTTATGGCAAATCTAGACAGCATACTAGAAAGCAGAGACATCACCCTGCCAGCAAAAGTGCATATAGTCAAGGCTATGGTTTTCCCAGTTGCAATGTATGGCTGTGAAAGTTGAACCATAAGACTGAGCACCAAAGAATGGAGGCCTTTGAACTATGGTGCTGGAGAAGACTCCTGTGAGTCCCTTGGACTGCAAGACGATCCAACCGGTCAGTCCTAGAGGAGATCAACCCTGACTGTTCTTTAGAAGGCCAGATCCTGAAGATGAAACTTAAAGACTTGATACTCAACTGATACTCAAATAATAGAAGGAAGGACTCACAGGAGAAGAGGCTAATGCTGGGAAAGATTGAGAAAAATAGAAGAAGGGGACGACAGAGAATGAGGTGGCTGGATGGAGTCACTGAAGCAGTAGGCATGAGCTTAAATGGACTCCCGAAGATGGTAGAGGACAGGAAGGCCTGGAAGAACGTTGTCCATGGGGTTGCGATGGGTCGGCACGACTTTGCAACTAACAACAACAAGACCTCAACCTACAGCCATTTATTTAGTGCCTGTTCAAAGCTACAAATGACCATTTTTCACACTTATGACTGGGATCATGATTTATGACTGTTTTTCACCCTTATGATCATGATCATAATCAGCAGTTCCAAGAAGGCTCCACGCCAATTTGCACCACTCAGGTGACCCTGAGGACACAGATAAACCTCCAGGTGGCTTCAACAACTCTCTAAAAGAATGCAAACGACCAAGGAGCATAAATCCTTCTCTTCTCCACCATTCAGTGGTCAGAGCTGAAGAAGCTTCTTGGATGAGAAGGGAAATGTTTTCAAAGGAAAAAAAAACCAAGTCCAGTTGCCTCTTGAAAAAGCACATTTGTGACCTTTTGATAAGCAAAGTCAACAAGGAAGTCAGATTCACTTAACAACTGTGTTACTTCATGGTCATAAAAATACTTTAGATATTGCAAATATATGCCTGTATGGTGCTATATCCAGCAAATATAATTAAACAGTTGAACAGTGAAAGAAGGTTGGGAAGTTCTGAAGAACAATGTAAGTTTCATTCATTTTTATTTGAGGTCAAGTACATTTATCTCAGTTTGCAGTCTGATAAAAATTAACCAGTCAAACCTAATATTCTTCCTCTTGAACAGTTTATTTTCATTTGGACAATAAGAACAGTAATAATTTAATTGCAATTCCTTTTATACCTTATTAAGAGAATTGACTTAAAGGAATATTTCAGTACCTGCCTGTAGTTTTGTTTTCGATTGTATCAGCACAAGACATGCTGCTAAATTGTTCTCCACCTTGATTCCTCCAATTTTATGGGTAACCACATTAACTATTTATAATGTGGAGAGTCAGTTAAGCTGTTTAAACTGGAATGAAGAGTTCATAGGATGGACAGTTTTTAACAGAGCCAAAATAGATAATACAATCCTTGTTTGTATAAACAGAGCAGAGGTGGTATTCAGCAGGTTCTGACCAGTTCTGGAGAACCGGTAGCAGGAATTTTGAATAGTTTGGAGAACCGACAAATATTGCCTCTGACTGTCCTCACCCCCATCTATTCTCTGCCTCCCATTGAGTCCCAGCTGATCATCTGGGTCTTCTTTTGTTGCCCTGCACAGGAGAACAGAGCTGGAAAACAGGTTAGTGGGGTGGGGAGGGAATAGGATTTTGCAGTAACCTTTCCCTGCTGCACCCACCAAGCCAAGCCATGCCCACCAAGCCACGCCTACAGAACCAGTAGTAAAAAATTTGAGCCCTACCACTGAAACAGAGGCATAGAATCAAAATCACATGAAGTATTTGTTACCATTTTATAAAGCCTTAGTAAGGCTACACCTGGAATACTGCATCCAGTTTTGGTCACCACATTATAAAAAAAAATGTTGAGACTTTGGAAAAAATGCAAAGAGGAGTGTTGTGGCCCCGCCTCCTGAGCCTGTGCTGACAGAGGAAGAGGACCTGGATGATGAAGAGGAGGAACGGGCAATGCCTTCCTCCCCAGGACCTTCCTCCCTAGCAATGCCTCAGGTTTCTTCGGAAAGCCAAGAGGAACAGCCTGAGAGACACATATCGGTACAGCCACGGCTGGGGAGTGAGGAGGAGGATTCCTGGCTTGATCCCAGGCAACGTCGGAGGGAGAAACGTCAGCAGCAACGTAGGAGGTGTGGGAGGGCCAGAGATTGAGCTGGACCACACCCCACAAGGTATAAAAGTGGGTGTGCCTACGTTGCAAACTCCGTGCGTGACAAACTTCGAACCATCCGAGAATTCTGTTCGTGTTGTATCTGGAGGAAATCTTTGTCGTGGACTTAGGGAGTAAAAAACCCAGGCTCAGTGAGTACTCTGATACCTGACAGATCTGAACTTGGCAGTCAGAGCGTGTGTGATTGCCAAGAGTCTTATCAGCTGCAGCAAATTGGCTTTTGGAGACAGGCCAGCGTGACTCTCTGTGCGGGTGTTGGTGCCAAATTTCCTTACTTTCTGGAGAAGGGAAGGGGAGACAGAACAAGGAGGAACTAAGATGATTAAAGGCCTGGCCTGATGACTAAAACATATCAAGAATGTTTGCAGGGTTTGGCTAGTCAAGAGAAAAGAAGGACTAACAGGGACTTCGTAGTAGTATCCCAGTATTTGAAAGGCTGCAATAAAGAAGAGGGGGTCAACTTATTTACCAAATCACCTGTCCACAGGACAAGAAACAATGGATGGAAACCAATCAAGGAAAGAAGCAACCTGGGATTGAGGATAAGCTTCCTAACAATGTGGGCAATCAACCAGTGGAACAGCTTTGCCTTCAGACATTGTGGGTGCTTCATCCCTGGAGGTTTTTAAGAAGAGACTGGACAGTCACTTGTCTGAAATGGTATCAGGTCTCCTGCTTGAAGGGTTAGGGGTTGGACTGGAAGACCTCCAAGGTCCCTTCCAACTCTATTCTGATTGACATCAAGTACTTCATAACTTGGGTGCTATGAAGAAAAGTCCCCCTCCAATCTTTCTTTCGGATTGTCACTAGCATAAATCCAGAAAACAAAGGGGTTCCGCAAAGGTTCTCTTTTGAAGGTCATAGACATCATGCGCGTGTCAGCTTTGAAATTCAGCTGCCAACATAATGGGAAGGGGGGGTGGAGGAGTTGACAAGTTCAAGGTTATTCTGTATGCCGTACTAAGAAATTCCAGTTGCAGTTAATTTGTTCTCGTGATTTATGAAGTGTAGAAGTGGGAGGAGAAAAAGGTGGATTCTGTGTGCTGCCAAAAATTCTTTCACTTTGGAAAATGCCTTAGACGTACCAGATCTGTTTCTAATAAATCAATTGGAGAGAATATGTCTCGGAGTGATTGATATCCTGGATACTTTCTGGATGCCTTACAACCCGTTGATGTTCAAATTGGTTTTATTCAAATTGGCAATGTCTAGAGGAATCGGACTACAATTCCCACCATCTTTACCACCAAAAAGTAAGCAATCTGCTCAGACAGTGGGCACCATATAGTATAGAATAGAATGAGCTGGAAGGGACCTTGGAGGTCTTCTAGTCCAGCCCCCTGCTCAAGCAGGAGAACCTATACCATTTCAGAGAAGTGACTGTCTAGTCTCTTGTTAAAAAAAAAAGGGGGGGGGGAGTCAAGCTATTCTCCAAAGCAACTGAGAGCAGGACAAGAAGCAGTAGATGGCAACTAATCAAGGAGAGAATCAACCTAGAACTAAGGAGAAATTTCCTGACAGTTAGAACAATTGATCAGCGGAATGACTTTTTTTTTTAAATTACATTTATATGCCGCCCTTCTCCGAAGACTCAGGGCTCCGAACCCAACAATGCACTCAGCAATAGCCTTCATTCCATTGTATATGCCTGCTTATTACTAAGCGGCATTTTTACAAGGTCAGCTAATTGCCCCCAACAATCTTGGGTCCTCAATTTACCTACCCCGAGAGGATGGAAGGCTGAGTCAACCTTGAGCCTGGTGGGATTCGAGCCTACAGTAATTGTAGACAGCTGGATCTTAAGAGCAGGCATTTAACAGCCTGAGCCACCAAAGCTCTTGCTCCAGAAATTGTGAATGCTCCAACACTGGGAGTTTTTAAGAAGAGATTAGATAACCATTTGTCTGAAGTGGTGTTGGGTTTCCTGTCTAAGCAGGGGGTGGACTAGAAGACCTTCCAAGGTCCCTTCCAACTCTGTTATTCTATCCTAAATGGGGGGAAAAGTGAGGGCTGAGGTTTACTTAGCAACTTAACAATTGCAGTGATTCATTTAATAACTGTAGCAAGAAAGGCTGTGTTTTCTTGTTGCTAACGTAAAATGGTCTTAAAACGGGGCAAAACTCACTTAACGTCTTATTTAGCAATGGAAATGTTGGGCTCGGTTGTGGTCATAAGTCAAGGACTACCTGCAATTTATAGGCTAAATGTATACTGTGTGCCGCTCATCTCGTCAAGGGGCGACTCCAGTGGTGCGTTTCAAAAAATTTTTTACCACCAGTTCGGTGGGGGTGTTTTGGTGGGCGCGCTTTGGGCACGCACACACCCTTTGCGCACGCAAGCGTGCACCAAACATGCACTTTGAGCAGGCGCAGAGGCTTTTCTGCTCACCTCTTGCAATCCTGCACTCTCCCTGCCGCTTCAGCAGCTGATGCACAGCAGTCTGCTGTGCAGCGCAAAAGCAGCTACGCTTCAAAAGCAGGGAATGAAGGTGAGTACGGGAGCCCTGGCGGGGGGTGGGCCCAACAGCAGAGCAGCAGAGAGAACTGGTTTGGTCTTTGCTGGTCATCGGCGCTACCAGCTCAGCAGAACCGGCCCGAACCAGTAGAATACCACCACTGGGCAACTCTAGGTGGCTGGTTCCTGCCATTCCCAAAATACTAAATTTGGCCCACCCTGTTTTAGCTTCCTAAAAATCAGCCAGGATAACATAGATTACTTATTACTGTTTAGCTAAGTTTAGGATTACGTACCAGCTCTCAATTAAAAACAAAGAAAGAAAGAAAGAAAGGAAATCAGAAAGAGCTGGAAAATCATCAGTATCGCCAGCATCAATATTTTTCTGAGGATGAAAAGTTCTGGGAGAAACTTTGGACTTTAGTTTAGTTTGCTCTGATCTGGCATGCATGTCAAAAGGGTGGAGGATGAAAGAAAAGAAAGGTTTCGGAAAAGGAAAATCAAAGTACCGAAGGCAGAACCTCGGGCCGCTGGGAGCCTTTTCCATTCTCCAACGATGAAAGCCTACCACATAGGCCTTCATTTGCTCCATGGGGCCTCCAGGATCAATGGAAAATGATTCAATCAGAACGAGCAACAGCGGTAAAATAAAAGGCTTCTGAAAGAAGCAGTAGAAACACTGTGGGAGATATAACTGGGTTTTTTTAATTATTATTAAGATGATGATAAACATAGGATAGTGTCCTATCACAAGATAAATAATTGCTTTCCTTGCTACCAAGACTAATTGGAGCAGTTTTCTTTCACGGCCTCAGTTTTAATAGTTGGATCCAGCACCATTGGAGTGTTACAGGGTGTGTGTGTGTGTGTGTGTGTGTGTGTGTGTGTGTATGATGGCTTAGCTGTTAAAGACTGACAGCTCGGGTTCAAGACCCAAGCACTGGGGAATCTCTGGCAGAAGGAGAGAAGGTCCTTGTAGAGCAGGGGTATCAAACTCGATTTCATTGAGGGCCGCATCAAGGTTGTGTTTGACCTCGGGGTGGAGGGGCATGGCTGGGATGGGTGTGGCCCAGAGGTGGTATTCAGCAGGTTCTGACCAGTTCTGGAGAACCGGTAGTGGAAATTTTGAGTAGTTCAGAGAACCGGCAAATACTACCTTAGACTGGCCCCGCCTCCCTCTATTCTCTGCCTTCTGAATCTCAGCTAATCAGCTGGGCTTTCTTTTGTTGCCCTGCACAGGAGAACGGAGCTGTAAAGCAGGTTAGTGGGGTGGTGAGGGAATGGGGATTTTGCAACAACCTTCCCCTGTCACGCCCACAGAACCGGTAGTAAAAGAATTTGAATCCCACTACTGGTGTGGCCAGATCGATGTCACTTGTGTCGGGGCACCTGTGGGGTCCAAGTGCTAAAGCAGGACTTCCCGCAGATCCTCCCCCCTCTCATTATAACCAATCCTTCCTTCCTTCCTTCCTTCCTTCCTTCCTTCCTTCCTTCCTTCCTTCCTTCCTTCCTTCCTTCTGTTGGAAGAATTTCCAATGTGCTGTGCGCTTTTCACTATTTGGATTTGAAACGTCAAATGGACCAATGGCAGCGCAGCTAGACCTGCAAGGTACTGGTTTTTATAGCCACGCCCCCTTCTAATACAAGGCTATAAAAGGGAATCACCAACTGCCATTTACCTCAGTCCCAGCTGAAGAGTTCCAGGTCCAGTTCCAGTCTCAAGAAGTCCCAGCAAGACAGAGACAGCTCTGAGGATTTTTCTGTCTGCTGTCCAAAGGAAGCTGTGCTGCATAGGCAGCCTGTCACAGCTAAGAAGTCTCATTGCAGATGCATAGGCAGACTGTCCCATCTCAAGAAAGAAGAGAAACAATCTCAAGCTGCAAGGAAAGGCAATCCTAGCAGAGACTATTGTAAGACTCTTCTATTTCATTTCTCTGAGGGGAGAGGGACATTGAGACTCCAACTGTATGGACAGTTGTAAAACTAAAGGACTTAAGAACTCTTAAGGAAGAGAGGACACCTGTATTGTTCATTCTGAATATTTATTTGTTTGATCTGCTCATTAAAATAAATAAGTCTTTGATTTGAAATCATCTGGGCTCAATCTTCTTTAATTAATTTTAGTTATAGACAAAGGGTTTACGGTCCATCACATTAATTAGTCACAGGATTAATTAACATTAATATTTTTCTCAACACCTTCCTTCCTTCCTTCCTTCCTTCCTTCCTTCCTTCCTTCCTTCCTTCCTTCCTTCCTTCCTTCCTTCCTTCCTTCCTTCCTTCCTGTGGTGGGTTTCCAATTTTTTCCTACTGGTTCTATGTGCCTGGTTCTATGTGCATGAGCTTCATGTTTGGACAACACTGGCTCCCTTGGCTAAGATCAGCACCAGCCCTAAAGATGGACATCACCGGACAGGAATACCTTTATCTTTTACCAGCACTGTTATTCAAGAACCGACAAATTGCAGATGCCAGAAATTAATCTTGAATGATTTTGTCTACTCAAAAATAAAAAGTCTACTCCAAACTAAATAATATTAAACTACAGGTAGCCCTCAAATAACAGATAATCAGAGTTGGAAGGGACTTTGTAGGTCATCTAGTCCAACCCCCTGCCCAAACAGGAGACCCTACACCATTTCTGACAAATGGCAGTCCAATCTCTTCTTGAAAGTCTCAAGCGATGGCGCTCCCACAACTTCTGAAGGCAACTTCTGTTCCATTAGTTGATTGTTCTCACTGTCAGGAAATTTCTCCTTATTTCCAGGTTAAATCTCTCCTTGTTCAGTTCCCAGCCATTATTCCTTGTCTGGCCTTCGTGTGCTTTGGAAAATAGCTTGACCCCTTCCTCCCTGTGGCAGCCCCTCAAATATTGGAAGACTGCTATCATGTCTCCCCCGGTCCTTCTCTTCACTAGACTAGCCATGCCCAGTTCCTGCAACCGTTCATCGTATGTTTTAGCCTCCAGTCCCCTAATCATCCTGGTTGCTCTTCTCTGTACTTTTTCTAGAGTCTCAACCTCTTTTTTATAGTGTGGTGACCAAAATTGGATGCAGTATTCTAGGTGTGGTCTTACCCTCAATGTTTAACAATTTGTTTAGTGGCCGTTCAACATTACAATGGCAACTGAAAATGGTGACATGATCATTTTTTACAATTACAAACATTGCAGCATCAAAGTTTGTATGCTTGGCAACTGGCATCTATTTATGACAGTTGCAGTGTCCCAGGGTCATGTGATCACCATTTGCAAAGCAAGCAAAGTCAGTGGGAAGCCAGATTCATTTAACAACCATGTTGATAACTTAACAATTATATCGAGAGAGGCCTAAAATGGGGCAAAACTGATTTAATAGCAATCTCATTCAGCAACAGAAATTTGGGGCCAGTTAAGATCTTAAGTCAAGGACTACCTGTGTATGTTTTAACATTAATGCATTTCATTGCAATCGAATACATTTTTGCTTTATGCCATCCAGAAATAAATCGAACATCCTGCAATGTACTCTGCAATTACTTTAAATAAAATGAACAATTAATTACTTCTTCCTTGTTTCAATTTTGGAGGAAACTCATCTTGTTTTTTCTTTAGATCTGACACATCAAGTATTATTCTATGAAAAGAGAAATCAGGCTGTTACTGGGTTGAAACAGCAAGAAGAAATAAAATTTGTCTACAGCCTCCTGGGTTGGGACTGGAAAGCGTATTATGAAATATATTTAAACAATGCAGACATCTATGAAACCATTTCCATTTTAATTGCACCCACGTTTAACGATGACAATCAATTTTCTGGAGGAAATCAAACGTAATTAGGAGTTAGGAATAGGAATATTCCATTTTATGTTTTTCATAAACCTTTTTGTACAAAACAAAAATATAATTATAACTGCAATTAAACCAGAAGTGATTTGGAAGAACTATTTAACATCCAGGGCAATTGAGATGGAAAACAAATTCATCCAGCATTTTCAAATGGTTACGTTCTTGTAACTCTTTTCTTCACTAACCAATTTAAAAAGAGCTTAAAAAGAACAGCGGAAAGAGTAAACAATGTAGATTGGACTTTGGCCAAGTTTCCAGGTTAGAGTCAGAATCTGAATCATGGCTTATAACACTGTTGACCTAGCATCTGCTTTAGAAGAGCAGTGAATAAAATATTCAGCTCAATCATTTGAATATAAAGGAACCAGCAGTCAGACGAGGAAGTCCAAGCTCATTGGCAGCCTCACATTGCAATGAACAAGGACATGCATTCAATTTTGGAGCTACTAAGATTGTTGGTCGAGCAGGGACAAAAATAGCCAGGGAAATTATTGAAGTCTGGGAAATGGGCCTCTTGTCAGTCAACAGGAGTGCTGATTTTCCATCAGCTTATCAAGTATTTAGGACTGAGGGTTTGACAACACAAGAAAGTAACAACCCAGCAATGTAATAGCAGGCCATTAACACCCCAATCAACAACTAAAAAAAATCACACCCAACCAGGCACTACATAAATACTACACATAGAATAGATCAAAGCACACATTCCTCTAGGCAGAAGTTCCCTGAGGATGGGCTCCAGCAGTCAGAAGAGTAAACCTCTGGTCCCAGTGACTGATTGGATCCTGCAACATTATCCTGGGACTTGTATATTTGCCTTCATTTGTGATGAAGCTTTACTCCCCCTGGCTGACTTAGTTTTAAACAAAGTCACACCCATGGAGGTTTGCTGTAAACTTCCTTTATCGCTTGATATGAAAATTTATTTTCCCATCCCAAAGCTAACCAGTTCTGAATTATTCATTTGCTTGATCACAAATGTCTAACATACTGTTCTTACCCAGCTCTCCAAACACGACAAACCCTCTGAAGTTAACTCAAAGATTCCTTTATTAGGAGCGCCAGCAGCCTTGGCAAAAAGCTTCTTTTTCACCTCAGGCTAACAAGTCTGTCTGGCAAGGAGATGAATAGTTGTCTGCTTCATCTATTCATCTCTATCCACTGCCTTTTATCCCCAGAGCTAGGGTTCAGCTTCTTTAGCAGTGGTGGCTCTTCTGTCCCAAGGACCGGCCCATAGATTTCCACTGCTCTCCTCTCCTCTGCCTTCTGCACATCTGCATGTCAGGCACTGAACCCAGCTGTTCAGTGGTGGGATTCAAATTTTTTTACTACCGGTTCTGTGGGCATGGCTTGGTGGGCATGGCTTGGTGGGCGTGGCTTGGTGGGCATGGCAGGGGAAGGATACTGCAAAATCCCCATTCCCTCCCCACCCCACTAAACTGCTTTCCAGCTCTGTTCTCCTGTGCAGGGCAACAAAAGAAGACCCAACTGATTAGCTGGGACTCGGGAGGCAAAGAATAGATAGGGGCAGGGACAGTCAGAGGTGGTATTCTGAACTACTCAAAATTTCCGCTACCGGTTCTCCAGAACTGGTCAGAACCTGGTGAATACCACCTCTGCAGCTGTTCCTCTTCTTCCTCATCAGCCATCTCCAGACCTGGGGGCTATTGACTCTCCATCTTAGGGCTGATGGATGGCCCAGGGTCTGCCTCTGTCTCTCTCTCTGACAGCTCCATTCCCTCTTCCCCCTCAGGTTGCCTTGATGCTGATCCTGCCTCCCACACCCCTCCTCATCTGATTCGGCTGCTGGAGGGGCCAACAGGGCACAACACATACATTTGTGTGGTTCTTTTTGAGGAACAATGCATTTTGCTGGGGTTGAGACCAAAACAGTTTGTTATCTGCTGAGGCAGCTGGAGGGTTAAATATTTACAGAAAAGTTGAGGCTTTTCCAGTCAGCTAGAAAAGGTTGCACAACCTCTTTCTACATTTCTTCACAAGGCTGTGAGAAGAAATTAATTAAGTTGTTGCTAAGGCCTAATCTAAGAAGGGCTAAAAGAGCCCCAATATATCACCCGGTTCACTCATAAAAATAATGTTTTTACCCTGATGTATAAATAGGCTACTATTCTATAATTAAAGCATCCTCCATGGATATTCTCAAACATTTATTTCCACCAAATGAAAAGACCGGTTAGACAGGTTAGATGTTAAATGACACTCTTGAAAAAATAACTGTTTGCGCTTGCTGTCTTTCAAATAAGTTTGCAAAAGTTAATAGGCTGTGATTTCCTTTAATTGCCTGCCTGCTCTAATTTAAAATACGTTATGAATCTTTTTAATAGCCTTTCTGTCCATATCTAAAATGCCCATCACACAAGAAGAGGATATATGTGTATGTGTGTGTGTGTGTGTGTGTATGTGTGTGTGTATGTGTATATGAATATATGTATGTAGGTCTCCCTCACCAGACTCAAACCCAAGCCCACCCCACAGACAAAAGGCAACCACTGTCCAGAAACCAGACCATAGCTGCAACTCCAGCTGCTACACCCCCCTCCGACCCCCAAACTAAGCAAACTGACACACGCTATAAACACATAGCCAGACCTCAAACTCGGAGCCAAACCAAGGCCCGGAATGTCACATCACAGCCTTCCACCCAGGATACTACATCATGGAACTCAGGAGATTACAACACAAAACCTCAGGAGGTTGCAACACAGACAACGACCCAGGAGATAACAGCACAAGACCCAGGATGTCACAACAATAAAACTCAGAAGGTCATCACACAGCCCACTACCCAGGTAGCTAAAACACAAAAGGCTGAAGGACACACAGCCACTACCTCAGCCACACAGGCTCTTACAAAAAAGCCAACCAATCAGCAAACACCAATTCCATCAACCAATCAAGAAGCGACAACACAGCCAAAAACACAGCCAACCAACCCACTTACAGCAGAGCCAGCATACCACACCTCCCCTCCAGTATTTATAGAGAGAAGGCAGCTCAGATCACGCTTTGCTGGCAGAAGCACAAAGCCGAAGACACCAGCCTGAAGATGGCGAGTGAGATCTCGTCGAAACATCACCAAGGTATTCTCAATCTTACATGGGACAAGACCCGAATACACCAAGACCTACATACCTTTACCCGTGAAAATCTACGAAAACGTATATATGTATGTGTATATGTATATATGTTTGTGTGTATACACACACACACACACACACACACACACACACACACACCAATCATGGTAGCAGTGAGAAATAACTATTTACATATCTATTTTGATACACATATAGATGGGCTTGTATTTTATTTATTTATCAGATTTCTATACTGTCCATTACACCTGCTTGCCTCTGGAAGGTAAAAAAACAACAATGGTAAAATGAAATAAAAGCTAGAGATGAAAACAAGTAAAAAACCCAGATCAAAACTCTCAGCTCTGAAGCTGGCCTGATTGAGGCCATCTTGGAGGCTTCCATGTTGCCACTATGGTATTGAGGGAGAGGGAGGGGGAATAGAGATAACTGGGGTCTTCTAGCCAAAGCAAAATATCTTCCCCTGAGAACCAAGGACATTCCCACAGGTGGCTGAAAAGAGGAGGAGTGAAGTTTCCAAGCAACTGGACAGCTCCTTGATTGGACCATGTGACTGTTTGGGAAAGGGAGAATAACTTTTATTTTTAATTAGGTGAAAACCACAGTAACCTTTAGAGTCAGTTTTCACCAGTCTGTGCCAATATGATATGCCCAATAAACCTGTTTTTTGAGGAATCTGCTTGCCTTGGAGTTCTGCTTGCTATGGGCATATTACTCAGAATCCTGACAAAAACACAGTTTTAAAATGGACAATGACAAAGTTAAAAAGGCAGAGAGAGCACCTTCAACCCACCAACCACCATCAGGGTCATGGACTCTCAGGCTTAATGCTCTACCCGAAGGCCAGGGAGATTGGAGGTCTACCTTACCTCTGAGGCAGAGATCACCAAAGTCAGCAAGTTGTGACTGGCTGAAGAATTCTGGGAGTTGAAGTCCACAAGTCTTAAAATGGCTGAGTTTGGAGACCTCTGCTCGGGGGCAAGCTGTTCCATTGGGCCAGATGGCTTTCACAGCAGAGAACCTACTTTGTCTAGTTTAATTAAAAGAAGGACTAGGGCAGTGGTGGGATTCAATTTTTTTTACTACCAGTTCTGTGGGTATGGCTAGGTGGGCATGGCTAGGTGGGCGTGCCCAGGTGGCCATGTGACTGGGTGGGCGTAGCTATGTGGTCATGTGACTGGGAGGTCAAAAGTCTTTTTTCTTTTTTTCTTTCACAGCACCCCCCCGCACCACATTTTTGGCCTACTTGGTCTCAGGGAAGACTCCTGGGTGCTGAAAAAAGAAGCATTTTGAAGCCTTCTGAGGTAAGTACAACAGTGAGGTGAGGATCAGCTGTGCCGTGTGATTTAGATTAGCTAGAAAGCAAGAAATCTGATGATTTCCTGCTTTCTAGCTAATCAAAATTGTGCGGCACAGCTGATCATTGCCGAACTAATCGTCGGAAGTACCGGTTTGGCTGAACTGGTAGCATTTTTGTTTTTACTATTGGTTCACCCAAACTGGTAGCATTTTTTACTACTGGTTTGGACGAACTGGACTGAACTGGCAGCATTTCACCTCTGTCTAGGGGTAACATGTTAGCAGTGTTCCAATATCTCAGGGGCTGCCACAAAGAAGAGGGAGTCAAGCTATTCTCCAAAGCACCTGAAAACAGGACAAGAAGCAATGGATGGAAACCAATCAAGCAGAGAAGCAACCTAAATTGGACTCAAGAGGTTCTCAAAATTCTCTATTAAATCTGATGGGCAGAGGACCAGATGGCAAGTCTCTGGAGGTGTCCAGAGGGAGGATAAATTCTTCAATGATTTCTTGAGAACAGGATTCCACATTCATGCTACCACCTTGATTGAAGAAGAGCCATGGAAAACTTTCCTTGATGTCTTCACTTGGAATTGAATAGAAGCATTGGCAATATTTATTTATTTGTTAAATTTATTTGCTATCTTTGTTGTATCCAATGACTCTGGATGGGGAAGCTGTTCTCCATAGAAGATCAACTACTCACTAGTCAAGGAGAGATACAACCTAGAACCAAGGAAAATTTTCCTGACAGTGAGAACAATTAATCAGTGGAATGCCTTGCCTCCAGAAGTTTTGGCTGCTCCAGTACTGGAGGTTTTTAAGAAGAGATTGGATAGCCATTTGTCTGAAATGATATAGGGTTTCCTGCTTGAACAGGGGTTGGACTAGAAGACCTCCAAAGTCCCTTGCCAACTCTGTTATTCTGTATATATCCCACTGGATTTCATGACCATCCAGTCTGACTTATTGTCAAGAAAATCTATTCAGCACTACAGTCCCAAACATGCTGTTGTGCATCTGTGTGGCCCACATATACGTTCAGTAAAGGAAAGTACATGCTTTTGCAACAAAAACAAATTCAATTAGGTAGGGTGTGGGACAATAAAAAAAAAAGTCATCTGCTTTTCACTTTCTCCCATACTCTAAAAATATTGATTTACATTTTCATTTTGCCATGACGGAGGTCAGAATGCCTAACATATTTCTGAGCCTTAAGTCTTTTCTGAACAAACAATAATTATAATGTCAAATGTCAGAGAATGAAATGGAATGAAATAAAATGACAACATCGTGCCTTCCCAGTGCCTAGAGAAGCTTTTAACAGCTAGCTATTTCCCAAAATTACAATTTTGAATCGATGTGTCTCCACGCAAGGTCACGTCATTTAAAAATGATGCAGGCAGCCCATCCTGCAGTGATTCCATTTTATATAACAAGAGAGCACATTAATCACTTGGTGCTCGTGCACGATTTAGAAAAGTTTGGTAGGAACTATGGGTTTTATGCCTTTAGTTCCAGGTGTGTCAAATTTCATCAGGGTTGCAGTTGATCTCGGAGGGCTGGCCAGGTGCGGCTGACTGGGCGGGTGTAGCCGACTGGATGGGTGTGGCTGACTGGGTGGGTGTGGCCAGCTTAATTTTCCTGACAGTGAGAACAATCAACCTTGCCTCCAGAAGTTGTAGGTGCTCCAACACTGGAGGTTTTTAAGAAGAGTTTGGACAGCCTTTTGCCTGAACTGGTGAAGGGTCTCCTGTCTGAGCAGGGGTTGGACTAGAAGACCTCCAAAGTCCCTTGCCAACTCTAAGAGTGAAAGACAAGGATTTCACACACAGCCATTGGCTGCTTTTTAAAGCAAATAAATTCAGGAACACCATGAGCATTTCACTGAAATTATCGTTGCCTCAGAAAAAAGGTCTGGTGTCAATTCTTTTTCAACAAATCGAAGGAGAAGTGGTAGGAAGCAACTGCGGCATTTCTCTGCACGGCACTAATTATGACTAAGGCATTGACTCAAAACAGGCTACTCAGAACTGTAAGTGGTTAAGAAGACACAGAGCAGCTTATTGCTATTGGCAGAGAAACGGTGTCTTTCTCGCTTCAGTTGGGCGGGTTCCTATCTATCTTCAATGTTTTCTCCTACGCGCTGCAGCCATCTGTCTGAACCATATGTGTCTTCCACCCACTCCTCAGCACTAAGTCCATATGAGAAGAGTCACAATAACCAAAAGGAAAATAAGATGAGAAACTTATTGCCTGAACTCCGTGAGACCAACAGATCAACAACTCATAAATCACGTCTCCAAGCTCAACTTCATCTGGTGTATCCAGAGGGTATAAATGTTTGTCTCTGGGAGCAAACATTCTCCTCTTTCAATCTGAATTTTATTTGAAAGCAATTTCTAGTATCACCCAGATGCTTAATTGTAATGGGACTGGTACTCAGATAAAAAAGTATTCTTTTTTTTAAATGAAATCATCATTTTACCAGAAGCTTTATGTGGTGGGACTAAAATATCAGTTCCAAAGAAACAAGAAGTGTGCATCTTTTCATATTTAGGTGAGCTATGGGGCAAATTTGGGTTGCAGAAGTTACTGACTTATAACACCCAGCACTTTAAACCAATTTTAAAAGAAGTCTTCTTGGAGTTGTAGTTCAATGACCATCAGAGAACCACAAATTCCCCCAAAAATATTTAGATGACTTCTAGCTGGCATTACCTTAATGAAGGAGAAAAGTCTGAGCTGCCATTTATGAATATTTTGCTCCATTTGAGTGCCACTAGAACCTACACTATTTAATTTCCTACATCTTGGGAGACTTCTATCACCAAAACCAGCAATCCCTGAGGAGAACAAGCTCTAATCTCTTCCATTTGGAGGGTTATGTAATTGATACCCATGTTGCCTCACTTACAATCAATTTATGGAGCCTACCAAAGCAGAGAGGTCATCAGCTGAATTTCTTTTGGAGAAGAGTCCCTTTCATATAAAGAGCTATAAGGGAGGATTATGAGTATGACTACTGCTCTAGTCATGATATCTATAGAGAATTTATGTGGTCACAGAGTCATTAAGACCTTTTAAAAAAATCTTAGACCAGAGTTTCCAAACTTGGCAACTTGAAGACTTGAGGACTTCAACTCCCTGAGGAATTCTGGGAGTTGAAGTCCATAAGTCTTCAAGTTGCCAAGTTTGGGGACCCCTGTCTTAGATGCAACCATGAGATTTCTGGTCTTGTAGGATCCTTCTCAGCTACAATAACGTGGACCTCTTTTAACAGAGCAATTTCATTTTACCCGCCATATTTTGCTATTGTTATCATTATTACTCACCAATACTTACCTAGCAGTTTATCATGTATTGTATAATTTGCCTACGGTATAAAAAATTCCACAATGTAGAAAAAATAAACATGGAATATATCAATAAAGAACAAGTATTGTGACAATACAAAAACAATCAAGAGAAGAAGAGAGGTGACCTTGATAGGAATACATAAATTGCAGAAGCAAAGAGCAGTGAAACATCTTTTAAGACCTGGGAAACTAGATAGTATTCAGAAGTGACTCCAGAAGACTCCTCCCTAACAGAATAATAAAGTTGGAAGGGACCTTGGAGGTCTTCTTGTCCAACCCCACTGCTTAAACAGGAGTCCCTATACCAGTGGTGGTACTAGTAGTAAATTTTTTTACTACTAGTTCTGTGGGCATGGCTTGGTGGGTGTGGCAGGGGAAGGATACTGTAAAATCTCCAGTTAGAGGTGGTATTTGCCAGTTCTCGGAACTACTCAAAATTTCCGCTACCGGTTCTCCAGAACTGGTCAGAACCTGCTGAGTACCACCTCTGCCCTATGCCAAGGGTCTTCAAACTTGGCAAGTTTAAGACTTGTGGATTTCAACTCCCAGAATTCCTGAGCTAACATGACTGGAAGAGGAATTCTGGGAGTTGACGTCCACAAGTCTTAAAGCTGTCAAGTTTGAAGACCCCTGCCCTATACCATTCCAGACAATGGCTGTCCAACCTCTTCTTAAAAACCTCCAGTGATGTAGCACTCACAACTTCTACAGGCAAGCCATTCCATTGGTTCATTGTTTTCACTATCAGGAAATTTCTCCTTAGTTCTAGGTTAGTTCTTTCCTTGATTAGTTTCCAGCCATAGTTTCTTGTCCTGCCTTCTGGTACTTTGGAGAATCAGTTGATCCTCTCTTCTTTGTGGCAGCCTTCAAGTTTTGGACCACTGCTCCCTGTTTCACTGGGATAGAAGAAAAGGATATAAAGCACAATCAGACTTGCACGATTAATGTTAGTCCCACTAGGTAGACCTGACCAGAAAAGTTAAGTCCACAAGAAGATGAGAACTATTGAGATGGATATAAGAAAAGAACCTTGCAAACCCGAGTGTACTTTATCTCTTCTCCAATATGATTTTACTTCCTTTTTACACCCCAGTAATTCACGGAGGATCCTACCTGGGTCATTTCCAAGTACAGGTAGTCCGTCAACTTGCCACCACAATGGAGCCTGCCCATTATAGTCATAAGTTGTTACAATTGTAAAGGGACCGATGAAATTTTATGATCTTTCTGCAGTGGTCGGTAAATGAATGCCACAGTTGTTAAGTGGACTTATTGTTTTCTGCCAAAAATCAAAAGTAAATGCTGGTTTTCAGCAAAAATGTAAGTTGTGGTCATGTGATTGTAGGAGCTTATAGCCATAAATACGGGCCAGTTGCCAAGCCCAAAATGTGATCAGGTGACTGGAGGAAGGGACATCCATTGGAACTTTGGACCTGTGTTGTAAACAAATATCTTGGGGGAGGTGTCCATCATAACTTCAAACATTTGCTAAGTGGCCAATTGTAAGTTGAGGACAATCTCTATTATCTTTCTGGACTCCATTTGAAAATGGAGATTTATCTTTTTATCTTGCTATTAGGGCTGATGAGTACAGGATATCAGTTTATTAACAAGTATTGTTTACTAACATTTATTAACCATTTATTTACTGTATTGTATATCCTCTTTTAGCGTTTACAGAAACAACTGAATTAAGGCAAATGCATATAAACACGTACAAATGAAGAACTGTTGCAGGATTTGAGTTTGGCTAGTCTAGAGAAAAGAAGGACATGATAGCAATATACCAGTATTTGAAGGGCTGCCACAAAGTGGAGGGGGTCAGCTTATTTTCCAAAGCACCAGAGAACAGGACAAGAAACAATGGATGGAAAATAATCTAGGAGAAAAGCAATCAGGAATTAAGGGGAAACTTCCTAACATGAGAACAATTAACTAATGGAATAGATTGCCTTCAGAAGGCATGGGTGCTTCACCATTGGGGTTTTTAAAGAAGAGACTGAACAGTTACTTGTCTGAAATGGTATAGGGTTTACTGCTTGAGCATGAGGGGGCTGGACTAGAAGATCTTGAAGGTATCTTCCAGCTCCATTCTGATTGAAATGAGCTCAGTGCAGCCATTCTTTTGAATTCTCTGTATGGTTTTATTCAAGTTTTTCTGTTCACTAGAGGGTGCTAAAGACCAGAATACATATTATAAGAATCAGACGCATATAGAAATAGTCTGGACTTTTTTTCCCCCCCATCAAATATTTGTTTGCAGCTATTTAATTTCAGATTAATGCATCATGCAGTATTTGTTTTGTGGGCTAAAAAAAGAAAGGTTTATCTATGACCGATCAACTTGTAAAACAAAAATAATTCATTGAAATACAACCAAAATGGAAAGAGAGATGGCCCCATGCAATATTCAGATTTTGTGACTGTAGTGATATTGTGTTGAAACACACAAGTACCGGTACCTCTAGGAACTGAGAATTTAAAAGGGTGCCTTCAGAGTTAAGATTTTCCGGAATAAAACATACATATTTAAGAATTATTTGGGAATTGTTTCATGCAGATAAAACAGCCAGCACAGCAATTGAAGATAGTTAATATTTTTGCTTTTATTGTTAGCACTGACTGAATTCTGGAGGCAGACTCATGATTCAGGCCCCAGAGATTAAAACAGAGATGTTTGACCTTCAAGAGTTTATTTTAGGAGAGAGAAAAATTGGTCATAAATTGGAACAATTAGGAATGAAACAGTTTAGAAGCAAACCGAACTTCATTAGTAACCATTTCTATGCCATCTGTGAAGCTATGGCTGAAGAGTCAGGAGTGCTGAGCAACCCTAACCTGCCTTTCTAGAACTTTCTAGAAGATTCCAGATACACTTCTTTTAATATGGGATCACGAATATAGCATAACTGCCTGGTCCCAAATGATGAGTTTAATAATGATTTCCTTTTGAAAAATTTCTGCATTAAATCTGTAGCACAAAGGTGTGTTTTTTTCAGCTGGGTTCAAAGATATTTTCCCTCAGTTTGAAATGGAATCGACTGATGTTTGATTAAAAGCATTGATGGTTAATTGAATAAGCCGGACTAAGCTTGAATCTAATGTAGTCAAGACTTCCTCAATTGGGGGTCCTTTTAATGATTTCCCCCCTTCTGTATAATTGTATCCAATTCCTAGATCCTTGCAGTTTTCTTGACTATACAGGGGTGGGATTCAACCGGTGTTACTACTGGTTTGGTCAGAGTGCATTTTGCTGTGCATGTGCGTAAAACAATTGCAAAAAACATCAGTTGTGCCCAGGGGTGGGATTCTACCAGTTCGTATCTATTCTCTAGAACCGGTTGTTAACATTCTAAGCAGTTCAGAGAACTGGTTGTTAGAAGAAATTACTGGCCTAATCCTGTAAGGAAGGCAGGAAGGAAACATTCTGGTGTTGCTTACAGAAACTGCCTCTCCGTTAACCCTTATTACATTCTTGGCAGGACTAGATTTCCTGTCTCAGGAACGTCTCTGGAGTTTTTTTCCTTTCCTTTGCTGGTACTTTGCTTGTGTGGAGTGACCGTTCAATGTTACAATGGCACTGAAAAAAGTGACTTATGACCATTTTCACGCTTACGACTGTTGCAGCATCCCCACAGTCATGAAAGGCCAGGCGAGGAGATGCATGCCTCGATGTGAGTGATATTGAGTTGGCCACACCCAGCCAATAACATGACCACCAAGCCATGCCCACCCAGTCACATGATCACCAAGCCACACCCAGCACCTAAGCCACGCCCACAGAACCGGTTGTTAAAAATTTGAATCCCACCCCTTGTTGTGCCACCGGACAGCTGACAAGTGCTGTGTGAGGGTGCACAGTGTTTGAAAATCCTCTTCTTTCCTGCTTTTTCAACCTCAACTGTGCCACACAAAGCAGCTGAGTTTGAAAAAGCAGGAAATAAAGGACAGCCAATAGCCTGGGTGGGAAACAGATGACCAAAAGGTTGTCGCACTGAATCGGTTCCGTGTCTGATGTTCTTCACAGCTACCAGTTCTAGAGAACCAGGCCAAACTGGTAGCATTCCACCCCTGAGCCTATACCAGGCTAGGCCACTTTTTCCATTCTCCACTCTCTCCTAGTTTCTCTGACTCTGACCTCACTGTTAATCACCATCTACTCCAGAACACTTGGCCAAAACTGTACTAGGAAAAGGTCTTGAAGAATCCTATTTTGGCCTTAATTGAAGTGTGCTCTAAGGGGTGCTGGTGGGATCCTTGAGGCATCATGCAGGCCACAGACTGCCAACTCTTGATGCAAATTTAATGGGCTGCAAATAATCCACCCACTTGCTGACAGAATGTCCCCAAAAGAGTTGATGACAAAATGAAGCATTGGCACAGCACAAGAATGAAAAGAGAGGGGGGGAAATCTGTTCACCCATAATTCCTTGCAGCTAGTAGAAAGCTCAAGGGCAGTTTTACAGACATCTCCAAATGCCAGTTTTCTTGAAGAAAACCTCCACATGGCTTAATAATGAATTTGCTGTGACCTCCAGCAAGCTCTGTTTGACCCCAAGTCTCTATGGATCAATTTGTTTGGAGAAAGAAGAGACACACACAAGATGCTCTGTTGTGTATTAAGGTAGGTTGTGTCCTGCAATCAAACTATTTCTAAAGATTTCTCTTGAACCGTGAATAATACTCGATTTGGGTTGATTTCTTGGTGGTTTTGTATTTGGTTTATTTTATTGCTCCTCTTTTCTCTCACAAAATGACAAATTGAACATTTAAATTGAATGGAATCAAAAGCCCTCTGCTGTAATTGAAAGCAATTTGCCTTTTGCCATGGTGACCCACAGGGTACTTGACCTCAATGGTATATTCTTGTGGTCATTTCCTGAGGAAGCAGGGAACTGTTTGGACTGTTGTCTCCTGCCAGGAACTGACAACTGGTGAACAAGTTGTCTTTGCCATAGGGTTAAATATTACAGCTTTGGCTTGGATGGGGTAGGGACAATTAGAGTGTCTTAAGAGATCCAGAAGCTTCAGGCAGTCCATTCCCTCCAAATGAAAATCAGTAACTCCAGGGTTGTGTGATGTTGTGTATGTTTGTGTGGAAATGGGGTCCATAAAATTCAAGATGGCAGAAGGGCATTGATCATGTAATCATGGACACCATCTTGCCTTTTTTGATCCGACCTTCTTTGGATGCCTTTTGGATCCTACCTTCCAACTCTTCTGAGTAGCTCTTGGAAGGTGTAAGAGGTGATATGGACTCCTCATCACCTCTTAGATTTATGGTTAGATGAACCATAAGATAAATGGTTAGATCAAGGGTCTTCAAACTTGGCAAGTTTAAGACTTGTGGACTTCAGTTCCCAGAATTTCTGAGCTAACATGACTGGAGGAGGAATTCTGGGAGTTGAAGTTCACAAGTCTTAAACTTGCCAAGTTTGAAGACCCCTGGGTTAGATGAACAGTTGAGGGAGCTAGATATGTCTACTCTATCAAAGAGTTATTAAAGGGGACATGATAACTGTCTTCCAGTCCTTGAGGGCAGTCACAGAGATGAGGGCACTGACTTATTCTTCAAAGTACCTGAAGGCAGAACAAGAAGTAATGGATAGAAGTTTGTTAAAGAGAGAATCAATCTAGAATCAGAAGAAATTTCCTGACAGTGAGAATAATTAATCAATGGAATAGCTTACCTCCCAGAGTTGTGGTCCTCCATTAGTGGAGGTTTTCAAAAATAGAGTGATAGCCATTTGACCTGGATGACATAAGGTCTCCTACACTAAGCAGGGGTTGAAGACAGAGGTGGGACCTAGTTCGCACCTATTTGCTAGAATGTTGGTATTAACATTCAAAGTCCTACAAGGCATGGGTCCAGGGTATCTATGAGAACATCTCCTGCCAGCATCAAATGCCAACTGCCCTGTATGAGCACACAGACAGGGGCTCCTTGGGGTGCCGTCTGTGACTCAGTGTCATTTGGCGGTGTCTCGGGGGAGGGCCTATTCTGTGGCAGCTCCCACTTTGTGGAATCAACTACCCCTGGGACTCAGTTTGGCCCCTGACCTTCACACCTTCCACCATGACTTAAAGACCTAGTTATTTGGACAGTTCGGGCTGGGCTGACCTCTTGGGGAGGGTGGCTTTATTTTAAATTGTGGGGTTTTAGAATGAATTTGGCTTGTTTATTTAATATTGTTTTAGTTAATCAATTTATTGTATTGTTTTTAGTTGTGAGCCGCCCCGAGTCCTTTTTGGAGAGGGGGTGGCATAGAAGTCAGATTAATAAATACATAATAATAAATAAATAAATAAAAGAATATTTCAAAAAACAAACAATACAGTTCATATTTTAAAACACCGATAACAAAAAAGAAACCAAAACCAAACCACCTCAATATAGTCCCTCAACAGCCCAGGGTAGATAAATGCCTGCTTCAGGAAAATAAACAGGAACAAACTACTGGAAGAACGCCAAACAAGATAAACCTTCTTTAAGCAGCAAACATTAACCTTGACTCCAGCAGCCGGACTACGCATGTTTGGCCTTAAATACAGAGCTCCCAGCTGCAAGCCCTGAGGAGGATCACGGCCCCCTCCTCCTGAGTAGAGTATGCTTTAATCTGATCCTCTCTTCCCTGCGTGCTCTAGGGTGGATAGAAGATGGGCCTGGATCCTCCTCAGAGGCCTCAGCTGGCCTGTGCTCTTCCCCAGCCTCCTCCACCTCCTCTGGAGCCACATTCCCATACCCTGCCAGCTGCTCCTCCTCTTCCTCGGAGTCAGTCTCCAACCGGGGCATGACACCAGATGAGGAGATGCATGCCTCGCTGTGAGTGATATTGAGTTGGCCACACCCAGCCAATAACATGACCACCAAGCCATGTCCACCCAGTCACATGACCACCAAGCCATGCCCATCACCTAAGCTACACCCACGGAAACGGTTGTTAAAAAATTTGAATCCCACCCCTGCTGATAACCATTTGACCTGGATGACATAAGGTCTCCTATACTGAGTAGGGGTTTGAAGACCTTCTAGGTCTTTTCCATCCCTATGATTTTGTGTTCTATGCTCTATTTCTCAATTCCTAAATATCCCACCCCCAAGTTGCAACTTTTGGCCCCATAGCTTCCAGTATAGTGGCCCATTAATTGCTTAGTTAAAATGTCCATAATTTGGCAAAAGATATGGGGGAGACCACAAAGGAGCACCTGCTTTGCATATTCAGTTCTAGTTTCTCAAGGTTGAGTGAGAAAAACTTGTTGGTTGCATCTCTACCATTACTTCAAAGTAGCTGAATGGCCATGTTGACCATGGTGACCCAAGATTTTGATTCAGTATATAAATCCATTTATTCAGTTGCACTGCAAAAATTGTTTGAAAGATGGGCAACTATATAAATGATTCAAATAAATAAAAATATGGGGTAGAGTTTCTCGCCTAAAGATAGGAGTTTCCTTTTTTTTAATTGAATGTTTGTTAGAACATAAGCTTAACACAGTTTCCTACAACATAAGAAGGAATATTTCTTGTATGGAAAACGGGAATTCTCATCTCAATATACATGGAGGCATTAGGCTGGGAGAAATTAGTCTAGAACCCCTTCCTATCTTAATAGCCCTTGGAATGCTCACTATGATTGAAGTAAATGATGCCATAACTTTCTAACTTTTTAATATTGGAAACACAAAGTATGGTAGAAGCTTAAAATAGGCCTATGGATTTTGATTATGGACCATCAAGTTGGTATTAATTCTTAGAGACCACTCAGATAGAGGTTCTCCAGGTTGATAGGTCATTCAATTTGGTCCTTCAGGTCTTCCAACAGTACATCCAACTCCATTACATTATTAGATTTTTATCCTTTCTATATGATTTATTACTTTATCGGTAATGTGATGACCCGGGGCACGGCACAAAGGCAACACAGTCAGATAATCAATAGAAGTCACTTTATTAGCTCCAACTTTGCCCCCAATGTCCTGGTTACCTTCTGGGCTGGAGAAAAACTCTCCCAGGAACAGCCTTTGGCTGCAGAGAAACAAATCCAAAATGTGGTCAACAAAAACTGTAACTGTAAGTCCAATCAAGGCAAGATGAGGTAATTAATCCGGCAGGGCAAGAGAAGGAATTCAAGACGTGAAGGAATGGTAGTAATTCAACACAGTTGGGAGGGTGTCAGGAATGCAGATAACCAAAGTCAACACAAGATAAACTCACATTTGTTCCCAGAAGATGCTGCACTCAGCATGCATCTCTTTTAAACTCCCTTCCCAGGTGTGGCTAATGAAGGGAATCAGGGTCCTTTCCTCCCCCATAAGCCATGCAACCCACGTTGCTCTCTTCTCCATTCCTCCCTGTGTGCCCAAGGATTAAGAGGGGGTGGGTCTGGTTCTTCCTCTGAACTCCTCCCTCTCCCTTGTTCTACCTCTCCCCTGCTCTGCCCAGCTGGTCTTTGCCCTTCCCCAGTTTCCTCCATAGCTAATGGAGCCACACTCCCACTCCCTGTCAACTGTTCATCTTCCTCCTCGGATTCAGACTCCAACAGCGGCATGAGAGATAACTCAAGCTGGTGAACAATACACAATGCTCCTTCCTCCTCCTGCTTTCCCCACAGTAACAACCCTGTGAGTTGGGTTGGATGAGAATGAGAGAGAGTGACTGGACCAAAGTCACACAACTGGCTTCATCCCTAAGGCAGGACTAGAACTCACAGTCTCCTGATTTCTAGGCCAGCACCTTAACCACTACACCAAACTGTCTCTTTCTTTAGTTATTTACAACTTAGGGATGTAAAATTAAGTGAACCCTCCAAAATTCATTTCCAAACCAAGTCCCAATGTGACGTGATCCTATTTATTTGTGGGTCTCTCTTTGCCCCCCCCCCAATGCTAACTTTGTCTCTCTCTGATTTAGACTTCCAGACAGGTTAAGGAATATTCGAATTTACTCAGGTTTGTAAGTTTTGAAACTCAATGGATTATTTTGATATAGCTGATATCAGACAGGGCTTTCTTTGGGCAGGAGGATTGTAGGAAACTATACGCATACCGTATGCCATCTTGATCTACTTGCAGAAAAGGCAGATATAAATACTTTATGAGTATTTTTTTTCTATAAAAGACATTATTACGGAGAAATGAAATACGACTGCTGTATTCTGTGTTGAAGATTTCTGATAGAATTAAACATTCTAGTCCAATGAAGTTTTAATTAAAACCCCCAAAACAACAAAGCTGTTCCCAGAGGGCAAAGTTAAATTGTGAAAAGATGTATGAATATTATCACAACTGAAAACCACCTTTAGGTGTAATTTTTCTGAAAACCTGAATGAGTCATTAGGAAGGCAAAGGAAAAAAAAAGAGAATTTCAGCATCTCCCTGGGCCAACAGAAAATACATGCATATTTATAAGGCGTGCAACCTTCACTTAAAAACAATATTTAGAATAGAATAGAATAACAGAGCTGAGAGGGACCTTGGAGGTCTTCTAGTCCAACCCCCTGCTTAGGCAGGAAACACTGTAGCATTTCAGACATATGGTTATTCAATCTCTTCTTAAAAACTTCAAGTGTTGGAACATTTACAACTTCTGGAAGCAACTTCTGTTCCACTGATTAATTGCTCTAACTGTCAGGAAATTTCTCTTTAGTTCTAGGTTGATTCTCTCCTTGATTAGTTTCCACCCATTGCTTCTTGTCCTGCCCTCAGGTGCTTTGGAGAATAGCTTGACTCCTCCTTCTTTGTGGCAGCCCCTGAGATATCAGAACAGTGCTATCATGTCACACCTAGTCCTTCTTTTCATCAAGCTTAAATATACCCAATTCCTGCAACCGTTCTTTATGTTTTAGCCTCCAGTCCCCTAATCATCTTTCTTGCTCTTCTCTGCACTCTTTCTAGAGTCTCAACATCTTTTTCACATTGTGGTGACCAAAACTGGATGCAGTATTCCAAGTATTCCAATTTACCACAGCTTAGTAAGAAATATCCTGACCTACAGCTGGCACTAGACTAGGTCCAAACAAAAGAAAAAGAAAGTGTAAGATTTTATCTTCTGGTGAACACTGTGCCACATGAAGTGATAGTATAGGGTGAAAGAAATAACAAGGAAGTCCATAATTATGTGACATGTAATTATAGCAATAGCACTTAGACTTATATACTGTTTCACGGTGCTTTACAGCCCTCTCTAAGCGGTTTACAGAGTCAGCCTATTGCCTCCAACACTCTGGGTCCTCATTTTACCCACCTCAGAAGGATGAAAGGCTGAGTCAACCTTGAGCCGGTGAGATTCAAACTGTCAAATTGCAGGCAGCCAGCAGTCAGCAGAAGTAGCCTGCAGTGCTGCAGTCTAACCACTTCACCACCGTAGCTCTTATCATGACCTTTAAAAAATATCTAATTATGATGGCCTTATGATGGAAGCAGGATAAGCAGGATAGGAAGAGCATTGACAATGGAATGGGACAACTCACCATGGCTGACTCCTCTATCTGATTGACAGTGGCCAACTCTCTGTAGGATAATTTGCCATGGCCAGCTTGCCATGGGACAACTCATTGAAGCAGGATAACTCAAGAAAGGGACAAGTGAATTGCAGCGGGCCTTGTCTTGCCTTAGGTTTGAATCTTCTCAAGTTAGAAGTCCTCAAGGCTGGGGTAAGCCAGAGAGTGGAGTTCCCAGAGGCCCGTTGGCCAATCAGTGTTGACTATCATGGACAGGCAAGAAACACATAGCACCCGCACTTAGAATTATATACTGCTTAACAGTGCTTTGCAGCCCTCTCAACACAGTTTCCAAAGTCAGCATCTTGCCCTCAACAATCTGGGTTCTCATTTTACTGACCTTGGAAGGATGGAAAGCTGAGCCAACCTTGAGCCTGGTGAGACTTGAATTGCCAAATTGCAGGCAGCTGGCAGTCAGCAGAAGTAGCCTGCAGTACTGCCTTCTAACCACTGCACCACCATAGTGCCCCCACATGATGGGTCATCTAATAAATCAACCCAAATTTCTCACTTGAGACACAAATGGCCAGGCTCATCTTATCCTATTATGAATACATTATATGAGGACATTGCTCTCTGGAGAGGATCTAGGACAACTTGCTCCAATCAACTGATCATTATCAACTTGCCATGGGACAATTTAACACCTATTGGCTGATGGGTCACTGGGATGGAACTTTAGTATTGGGGAAGATTCCTGAGAACACCCTGGACAGCAAAGAAACAAATGATGGATGATCCCAAAACAGTCAACCCAAGTTCTCACTCAAGGTGCAAATGACCAGGCTCAATGTATCCTACTTTGAATACATTATGTGAAGACCCAGCTCTCTGGAGAAGTCTCTAAGACGAAAGGTAAGAGAAGAAGAGGGCAACCACCAGAAGGTTGGATGGACTGAGTGGCAGTAGCAAGCATTGCACTGTTGAAAGCCTTAAAAGACCAAGTTAGGGAGAAAATCTATCTACATGAGCATTAGTAGTCAAAAATGACTAAGGCACATAACCAAAAATGTTGAATTAAAGGAGAAGGAACTATGATGAAGTTATGAATTAGATTTGGAAATGCCACTTTCAAAAGCTCTCAGTCTACCTTTCTCCCTCCCTCCCACCCTCCCTCC
>CM019150.1:210769254-210836404 GCA_009733165.1 Naja naja | reverse complement strand
CCTCCCTCCTCCTATAGCATAAATGTAAATATCTCCGAAATACTGACATTTTCAAAGAGTGCTGGTCTTTCACCACAAGGACTTCTTAAAAATAATCCATCACAACTAGGGGCAATAGAGCCTGTAGAAATCAAGATTGGGGGCTTGGGTTCTTGAAAGGTTTTTCAAACGAACATTTTCCCGTGTAACATTTTCCATCTAGGCTGCAATCAAAGGCACTTGGCAGGAGCTCCTGTGGTTTGAGCTCCTGGACGCTGCTGCACACAGTGATGGGCGCATTCAGACATTAAGGCAGGCAAAATAACTCCAGAAATGCAACTTTGGACAATTATTTCCTCTTCCTTAAGTACATTTAGCAATAGGAAGAGACACAAAGAGAACAGAGCCATGTCTCAGCTTGGGGAGGGGGAATAACCTTCAGCTCATTCTCTTTTTAAATCTATTTCCCATTTGTGAAAAGAAGACCATGGACTTCCATCTGTATTAGAAGAACATTAGAAGTTTAGATCAGACTAAACTTCAAAAATTTTAGCAAAGGGTTCTCTGCCCAGTTGCTGGGTGCAGGGGTGGGATTCTACCATGTTCACACCTATTTGCTAGAACCAGTTGTTAACACTCTAAGCAGTTCAGAGAACCGGTTGTTAGAAGAAATTACTGGCCTAATCCTGTAAGGACGGCAGGAAGGAAACATTCTGGTGTTGCTTACAGAAACTGCCTCTCTGTTAACCCTTATTACATTCTTGGCAGGACTAGACTTCCTGTCTCAGGAATGTCTCTGAGGTTCTTTTTCCCTCCTTTGCTTGTGTGGAGTGACCATTTAAAGTTACAATGGCACTGAAAAAAGTGACTTATGACCATTTTTCACACTTACAACTGTTGCAGCATCCCCACAGTCATGAGAGGCCAGGCGAGGAGATGCGTGCCTCGATGTGAGTGATATTGAGTTGGCCACACCCAGCCAATAACATGACCACCAAGCCATGCCCACCCAGTCACGTGACCACCAAGCCATGCCCACCAACTAAGCCACACCCACAGAACCAGTTCTTAAAATTTTTGAATCCCACCTCTGGCTGGGTGGGTGTGGACATGGTAGGCATGGCCTAGTTGACCTCCTGCACCACAGTGGAGGGGGGCAATTTTTGCCCTCCATTAGGCTCCAAAGGCTTTCCTCAAGCCTCAGGGAGGGCAAAAATGGCTTCCCTGGACTCCGGAGGCTCTGTGGAAGCTGGAAACGGACCTATTTCTGGCCTTCCTGAACTTCCGGGTGGCCCATTTTTCACCCGGGTGGCTCATTTTTCAAGTGTGTGTCCTGCACTTACCTGCATCCAAAACAAGCTGCATGGGTTCTCCTGGGTGGGGTCAGACAGGAGTGGGATTTGGGGTTTCTCCGAACTACACAGAATCTTAGCTAGGGGTTCTCCCAAACCCCTGCGAACCCTTCACAGCCCACTCCTGGTTTAGACTATGGAGATTGTCAGTCATCCAGGTCATAGTTGTCCCAAAGGTGCTTTTTTCAAGAGGCAACTGGACTTTCTGGTTTTTCTTTGAAGATGTTTCGCTTCTCATCCAAGAAGCTTCTTCAGCTCTCAAGAAGCTGAAGAGCTGAAGAAGTTTCTTGGATGAGAAGCAAAAAGTCTTCAAAGAAAAACCAGAAAGTCCAGTGGCCTCTTGAAGAAGCACCTTTGGGTTAGAGTTTAGCTTGCCTGTTTTCCTTTTCCTTCCTTGTCCCTTTTCCTTCGCTGTGGTGTCCCTTTTCCTGGGTCAGCCTGAGCATAGAGAATATTTTCAGAGAGGAATATGAGCTCCTTTCACAGCTCTTCCATCTGGAAATTAAGCTTGAAGGCCCCTTCCATCTCTATGATAGAAATGCAAAATATGTTCCTAAGAGGTCTGTAAGGGGCCTGCATAAGCGCACAATCGTGCCTACCGTCCCTGTCCTATTGTCCCCATTTATTTGTACCTATTTCCTGTATTCTTACTCATGTCTATTCTTGTACCTATTATCTTGTAAGCAATTGACAAATCAAATAAAAATAAATAAATAAATAGTTCTTGCGTTCTCAAAGAAACTCTTTCATTACTTGCTAAACGGGTTGAATAAGAAATCTATCTGGCAATAAAATATATGCATGTGTGTATATACAGGTAGCCCTTGACTTACAACCATTTGTTTCCTAGTATGATTTGATTGCTTATTGTACTCTATGACTATTATTAAGTGTTGTATCTGATGATTCTTGACTCTTGATGAATGTATCTTTTCTTTTATGTATACTGAGAGTATTTGCACCAAGACAAATTCCTTGTGTGTCCAATCACACTTGGCCAATAAAGAATTCTCTTCTCTTCTCTTCTCGTCTCGTCTCTCCTCTCCTCTCCTCTCCTCCCTCCCCCTCCCTCCCCTCCCCTCCTCTCCTCTCTTCTCTTCTCTTCTATTTGTTTAGTGACCATTAGATGTTACAAACCAAAAAACCTGACTTATGACTGATTTTCATACTTTATGCCCATTGCAGCATCCCCATAGTCACATGATCAACATTCGGATGCTTGGCAACTGGCATGTATTTATGACAGTTGCAGCATTCTGGGATCATGTGATCACCATTTGTAACCTTTCCAACTGAGTTTGGAAAGTAAATTCAATGGGAAAACCAGATTCGCTTAGTAACTGCATGGTTCACTTAACAACTATAGTGATTTGCTTATTAACCATGTTGAAATGTCAAATCTCCAGAAGATAGGCTTAAGATTCAGAAGGATCTCGACAAACTTGAACATCTAACAAAATGAAATTCAATGGTGAAAAAAATAAGGTTCTACATTTAGGCAAGAAAAATCAAACACACAGGTACATTATATGTGGTACCTTGCTCAATACCGTGTTTCCAAAATAAGACCTACCCCGAAAGTAAGACCTAGCACTATTTTCTAAACCTGCCCTAATATAAGACCTACCCCGAAAATAAGACCTAGTGTAAATCTCCAGTTCCAGGAAGACTTTTCAGGGACCTGAGAAACACACCCCCTACACACTCACACCCACTATTTGGCACCATAAATATATAAGACCTACCCTGAAAATAAGACCTAGTGTGTTTTTGGGAGCCAAAAAAAATATAAGACAGTGTCTTATTTTCGGGGAAACACGGTAGTAGTAACTGTGAGAGGATCTTGGAGTCCTAGTGGACAATAAATATGAGCCTGCAGTGTGCTGCAGCTGCCAAAAAAGCCAACACAGTTCTAGGCTGCATAAACAATTGCCCCCAACAATCTGGGTCCTTATTTTACCTACTTACTCATTTTACTGACCTCGGAAGGATGGAAGACTGAGTCAACTTTGAGCCTGGTGAGACTTGAACTGCCAAATTGCAGGCAGCAGGCAGTACTGCACTCTAACCACTGCATCACCACTGTTAGGATCTGTTAGAGCCACTCTGACATTTTGGGAGTCATAGCCCCAGTGGGTCCTCCTACCATCACTGGGACCATTTTGGCCTTAACTTTCTGCAAGATCTTTAATTCCTCCTTCAAATCCTGGTCCTTCCTCAGCTTCTCATCTTCCTTCTTCCTGAATTTGCTGTCACTTGACAAACTTATGGTTTCTGGTCCAAAGGAAGCACAAGAACACTGCATGCCACCTCTAGGAATTTGCCAACTGATCTTTTCTTTGGTGGTGGTGTGGCAGAGGTGGTATTCAGCAGGTTTTGACCAGTTCTGGAGATCTGGTAGCAGAAATTTTGAGTAGTTCGGAGAACTGGCAAATACCTGTGACTGGCCCTGCCCCATCTACTCTGTGCCTCCCGAGTCCCAGCTGATCAGCTGGGTCTTCTTTGTTGCCCTGCACAGGAGAACAGAGCTGGAAAGCAGGTTAGTGGGGTGGGGAGGGAATGGGGATTTTACAGTATCCTTCCCCTGCTGTGCCCACCAAGCCACACCCACCAAGCCATGCCATGCCCACCAAGCCACGCCCACAGCGGTAGTATTTTTTTGAATCCCATTACTGTGGTGGGGGGATTGAAAGCTGTCATTCCTTCCTCCTTTCATTAAACAAAAATTGTTTCAAAGAGCTAAAGCAATATTGTCAATGGAATATCTCAATCCTCCAGGTCATGGCTATTCCAAAGGGTGCTTTTCCAAAAAGGCAACTGGACTTTCTTGGTAATTTTCTTTGAAAGTCCTTTTTTGAATAATCTCCTTTGAAAATCCAAGAAGCTTCTTCGGAGAACAACTGAGCCTCTTCAGAGAAGTGTAGAAGCTTCTTGGATGAGGAATGAAACATTTTCAAAGTAAAAAACCAAGAAAGTCCAGCTGCCTTTTGGAAAAAAGACACCTTTGGGGTTGTCCTGTGTTAAATCACCCTGTATGGCAGATGATTTGATAAGGGCAGTCCTGGGGCATGGCAGATGTTCTTGGTCTTATACGGACTTATGCATCCATTTTTTAAAGATATATATTTAGCAAGAATTCAATCTTTCCTCCAGAGAGCTATAAAATCTAGGTCATGTTTGCTAATGTCCATCCAGTTCTCTGTTGGCGCTTCTCTGAAACAAGAGCAAGCTGCAGCTGAAACAGAGTGGGAACTCCTGTTGAAGTTTGCCAGAGGCCAAAGATGGAATCTTCCCTGGAATGTCTGACCTTGGGTTTACATCAACCTTTCTTAAAATTTTTAAAAAAGGCTCCCAATTGACTTCAAAACATATGTGTCAAAAAGCCAAGATGGCATCCGCAACTGTGTGATTGTGTGAATTGTATGCAACCTACTGTTTTTATTATGTGGTGCCTCACATTGCATTAACAGAAGGATACAATCAAGATCAAGGGAGGTACTAATACCACTCTATAAAGCCTCAGTAAGACCACACCTAGAGTACTGCATCCAGTTCTGATCACCACACTATAAAAAAGACGTTGAGACTTTAGAAAGAGTGCAGAGAAGAGCAACCAAGATGATTAGGGGACTGGAGGCTAAAACACATGATGAAAGGTTGTAGGAACTGGGCATGGCTAGTCTAGTGAAGAGAAGGACCAGGGGAGACACAATAGCAGTCTTCTAATATTTGAGGGGCTGCCACAGAGAGGAAGGGGTCAAGCTATTTTCCAAGGCACCTGAAGGCCAGGCAAGGAATAATGGATGGAAATTGATCAACCTAGAAATAAGGATAAATTTTCTGACAGTGAGAACAATCAACCAATGGAACAGAAGTTGCTTTTGGAAGTTGTGGAAGTTTCATCACTGGAGGCTTTCAAGATGAGATTGGACTGCCATTTGTCAGAAATGGTGTAGGATCTCCTGCTTTGGCAGGGGGTTGGACAGATTAACTCTGTTAATCTGTTAACTGAGGTTGCATATGGTGGCTGCTGCCATCTTGAGTCTTTTGACCTCTTCTTGCAGATGCCTCAATGCCAAAACATACCCATTTCTTAACGAAGTCATGAAAACAAATCAAAGTTACTTTTTACATAAGTTAAAAAAGGAAAAGGAAAAGTCCCTAAATAGAGAGGAAGGTTAAACTACAAGCACTACTAATTTAAGATTGAACTTTGAAAGCAATGTATTCTTTTGGTAGCCAGGAATAATGTAAAACAAGTATATAGAGAAACGAACTACAATAAGCTAAATAAGAAAGAGAGAGACAGAAGGAGGGAGGGAAGAAGATTTTAAAGCTCATTTAAAGGTAGGTAAGGTTGATGAGGTTATGAGCAATTGTCTAACTGGAATTGAAAATCTAATTCTATAGAGAGCTAAATAAATGATGAAAAGCATATTTCTAGTTGTCATTGATTAGTTGGAATTGATGGTTAGCCATCATATTTAGTCTCACAATCTTCATTTATATTATTATTCTTTAAATGAAGTTTCTGTGATGACACAGATTACGTTTGTGTAACACAAAAGTCACAAAATCCAAAACGTTAATAAATGTCCTTTAATGCCTCCAACTTGGCCCCACTGTTCAGTAATTCTCAGTTGGAGATAAAACTTACTCAAAAATAGTCTTCAAAAGAAAGCAATACAGTCCGAATTTAATGAGCAGATAGAGGTGAAATTAAAAACTAAAACAAACTACAATGAAGGAATTTCCACAACAGACCAGGATAAGTAATTACCAACTCCAAGGAGATAACAAGGCACAGTCTGTTGGAAGGATGCCAGCCAAGATAACTTCAGCCCAAAATAAAACACGCTTTGCTTCTGGCAATGCTGTGTTGTAACCATCTCTCTTATATACTATTCTCCCCAGCTGCAACCAATGAGGGGGATTATGGCCACTTCCTCTCGCGTAAGCCAAGTTGTTTCCTTCTTCATTCCTCCCTGCGTGTCCTAGGATGAAGAGGGGATGGGCCTAGTTCTTCCTCTGACTGCCCAGCCATCCTCTGCCCTTCCCCAGCCTCCTCCACAACTTCCAGAGCCACACCTCCACTCCCTGTTGGCTGTTCCTCCTCTCCCCCAGAGTCTGATTCTAAGAAGGGCTTTACAGTGACTGTTCAATGATGACAGTATCTAAAAACTGATGCAGTGTTGGGCCAGGAAGCCAGATAGAGATAGTTAGATGATGGAGATAGATGATAACTAGATAGCTATAGCTAGATAGCCAGAGAGAGAGAGAGAGAGAGAGAGAAAACTGGCCCACTCTTCCTCAATCTACCATCTTATTAAGCAAATAGCCAGCTAATTACTGATAATGACTCAGGCTAGACCTGTGTGTCTTCTGCACAACCAAATGCAAATATGAAATATTAGGCTCATGAATTTTAATTGATTTAATCATGGTATGGTACAATTAAGCAAACTAGCAGTAACCATTTTTTTTAAAAAGAAATGTATTCAGGGCTGAAGGGAAATGAGGAAACATTTCACTGTTTCAAAGATTGTTTGGTCTCCAAAGTTTGCAATGCATGGCTGCACTTGAAAATGAGTTGAAATATTAATGGGAGGTTGAAAAAAGAGAAGAGAGCTGGATGTTATGGCTTCAGCTGTAGCTTATGCTGCTTTCAGGAGCTCAAAACAGGCACCATCACTACGACTGTAATAATATTCATGCTATGTACAAACAGCCAATTAATCACTTAATTGCCAGGAAGTGGGTGCTTAATCAACCAAAAATACTTCCATCCACTGAAGTCCCTACAAATATGCAGATATATTTTATGTAACAGGCTTATTTTTAACATTCTCCATGAAGTGCATCAAATCTGTAATGCTCACCTTTCGAAACTTGGAAACAGCTGCAAAAACTATACACTATTCAATAGTCTGTGCTAATGGAAGATCCTCCATTAAAGTAAAATCCGGAATCTGAGTATAGGTTATTTTATTGTGCCTCTGGGGAACAAAATAACAATAACAGAAATATATCAAACAAAATGCTGTAAAAATATTACACTGGTGTGTTAGCAGGGTGGGAATGCTGACATGGATGTTGCAGGCAAGACATAAGGACTCTGCCAATAAGATCCCAGTTGGAGTGGAAAGGAAGATCTGCAGAACATCTGGCTCATGGAATTCCATGGCTGGTATGATTCTGGTTTTTGTAGCTAAAGACACATCACACATCATTTGAACATCTTTCCCAAGGTCTTTGTGGCTGCTCTACTAAGTCCTAGTCTGTAGTCTATTTTTTGGTTGCTTGTGCACCTATTATTAATGGTTGATTCTCATCTTCCCTTCCCTCCGTGGAAAACCTCTCTAGACATTGTTAGAGTGTTTGAGGCGTGACTACTATTATGAGACAACCCAGGAGCAAAACACAGCACACAGAGACTCAGACATTTAACAGTGGTTTATATACAAGACGTATACAGAAATATATGTGGTAGGCAAATACCTGACAAGCAATCAATCTTCTTAACTCTACACGGAGAACTCTGCAATGGATACCGGACACAAGAAGAGAGAACACGCCCTCTATAATGTCAGCCTTATATAAACACCTCTTAAAGGGGTAAAGACTTCTGTGATTCCCTTCTTTGTCTTAAAGAAGCAATACCAATGCTGATTCATCTTCAATTGTATCAGCCTTACATTGATTCAGCCTTACAGCAGATGGCAGCTATTATTATTATTATTATTATCTTATACCTTAACAGACATAATCAGAAATGCTTGGCTTGAAGTTTCTCATGACAATATGAACCTATTAAATGGATTAAGGGCTGAACATTTTTCCATGGATAGACATTATTGGAAAAATCTAGGGACAGTGGGAAACTGTCTATTGTGGAAATTGATGATTTCATAGACAAGTGAAAAGGCTCCTCATCAATCCCCATTACCCCCTGCCAGCCTGTTTCTTAGAGGCCTTTCTCCCTTTTTATGAAAAGATATTTCTCATAAAAAATTTTTTTCCCAGAAATGAGAGAACATTTACAGGTATTGTAATTAACAGCCAGAAAATGAATAATGTGACATCTAGAGAGAGAGAAAAGTAATGAAACTGTGAGTCTGATCAAAGTTGTTGTAACAAGATGGCTATTTTGCACTATTTCCAAGAACTTCTGGAATTTCAACAGAGTGCTTAAGTATCTCTTATCCTAGGAGAGGAGACAATTCTTCCTCCTTTCCCACTCCCCATGAGTTCCTTCCCTCGTGCATTTATCTTCTAACTACATACACTACCATGAACACATATTTAGAGCAATCGTTCAAAGTGGCCACCATGACTGATAGCTCCAGTGGTTACCCAACAATTCATTTATTTTTTATTTATTTATTAAAGAGAGCTTTGTGGCCACCCAACTCACACACAGGTGACTCCCGGCAGCTTACAACATTAAAAATCCACAAGATAAAACCCCATAAAACCTCACTTCACCATGATGGCAGAGACAACACAATCAAATCAACCACTTAACTCACAAAGTAGAACAACAGGTTGGAAGGCACCTTGTAGAGCATCTAGTCCACCCCGCTCCCAAGCACAAGACCCTGTATCATTTCTGACAGATGGCTGTCCAATCTCTTCTTTAAAGCCTCCAGTGATGAAGCTCTCACAACTTCTGAAGGCAAGCTGTTCGTGGGTTGATTGTTCCCACTGTCAGAAAATTTCTCCTTATTTCCAGGTTGAATCTCTCCTTGATCAGTTTCCATCCATTATTCCTTGTCTGGCCTTCAGGTGCTTTAGAAAATAGCTTGACCCCTTCCTCTCTGTGGCAGCCCCTCAAATATTGGAAGACTGCTATCATGTCTCCCCTGGTCCTTCTCTTCACTTGACTAGCCATGCCCAGTTCCTGTAACCATTCTTCATATGTTTTAGCCTCTAGTTCTATAATCTTCCTGGTTGCTCTCCTCTGCACTCTTTCTAGAGTCTCAACATCTTTTTTACAGTGTGGTGACCAAAACTGGATGTAGTATTCTAGGAGTGGCCTTGCTAAAATTTTATAGAGTGGTATTAGTACCTCACATGATCTTGATTGAATTCCTTGATCAGCTCCATCTCTATCTGTGGTCCCCAGGCCTGCTGCCAAAACTACATCTTCACGACCTTTTGGAAAAGCACCAAGGTGGGACCTAATCATACCTCAGGGGGGAATAATGTTTTATAGAAAAGAGGCCCCCACCACCAAGAAAATCTCTCAGGGTTTGGGCCCTAGGGATGGACAGCCCCTAATAAATTAACTTGTGGGCCCACTCACACTGAAGCTTTGAGGAAATAAGCCAGGGTATAGCCTTCTAAGGGAAGGTAGGATGCTATGGGTGGACATATGATCTCAGGTTGGTCAGTGGTCCATCCCTTGAAGAAGCAGATTCATTTCACCCAATGTTAAGGCTGACCTTGCTTCTCTTGCTGTGCTTCTTCTTCTTCTCACCTGAAGGGGACAGAGAAGGAGGAAGTGACTACAAAAACAGACATGGGCAAGGAGATCCAGATGTCACTGGTTGTCCTGTGATGCTGTGGAGTGGTGATAGACCTTACTAGATAAAACGCCCCTGACCTCCGCACCTTCCGCCATGAGTTAAAGACCTGGTTATTTGACCAACCCGAGCTGTGACCCCTCTTTGGGGGTGGGATGGACCTTTCAATTTGTTTTATCCTATTGTTTTAATATTTGGGCTTGTAATCTAGTTTAATGGTTTTTTAAGTATTTATTGTTCTGTATTTTAGTTGTGAGCTGAGTCTTCGGAGAGGGCATACAAGTTCAAATAAATAAATAAATAAATAAATAAATTAGATGTCCAATACTACCAAACCAGCAGTAGGATCCTACCTGTTCCACTACCGGTTTGGTGATCGCGTGCACACACGCACCTAACACGCATGTGCAGCTTTCCCCACACCAGCTGAGGCCTGCAGCGCCAATTAGCTGAGAGGATAAAGAGAAAAGCTCAGGGGTGGGAGGGAAGGCCAATCCTGTACTTTTCTCTTCTTTCTCCTCTCAGCTGATCATGGAGGCATTTTTCCTCTCTCAGCTGATCCTCGGAGGATTATTTCTACTACCGGTTCAGTTGAACTGGGCGCACCTGTAGCATACCACCACTGTACCAAACCTTCAATCCTGGCCCTAACTGTATGATGGTCTTTTGGTTATCCTACTGCCTCGTGCATCCCCTGTCTCCATCCAGCCAATAATTACCATGGAAATTATTTTCTCATTTTCATTCTTCCCCACCCAACAACTATTTGTCATACCTCAGCATAATCAGATAATAAACAGGCATCAGCAGAGGCCAGCATTAAAAAAGCCCAAAATCAATTGCCTGCAACAACCGACAGATTGTCAATAGGCCGGACTCAATATTTTCCTCAGTTACATAAAACTGACATGAGCTTTGGGGAAGGAAATACAAAGATTTTTCCCTCTCCCCTCCCTTCTTCTATTTCTTCTCCCAAAATGTATTATTGGACTCGGGAAAGATTGCATTCAACAGCTGTCACCCACCAGCTTTTACAACCTACACCGAATTCAAATTCAACATTTAAAATACGATATCGTTTTTAAAGCAATCTGTCAAAACATTTGAATTAGTTCAAGGATGGGTTTTTATGCAATCTAAGCACCCAGCAGAGGAGGAGAAATTCTTGGGAGTCTGTCTTGTTTTCCAGCCTCAGACAATGAAAACACGACGACAAGAAGAAGCTGACTTGAGGGGCGATGGAGACCAAATATGTAGCTGAAACTCTGCATTCTGGCAATTCTATCCCTGAGAGGGAAGAAAACCAAAAGAGGCAGGAGAATGAATCAGCCATGACTTTCCCTCAAAACACCAGCTTTTCTGGATTTTTAGATGTTGAAAAACATGAGTTGCATCCCTCAGCTCTTTGCTTAAGCCAGGGGTCCCCAAACTTGGCAACTTTAAGACTTGTGGACTTCAATTCCCAGAATTCTCCAGCCAGCATAGCTGGCTGAGGAATTCTGGGAGTTGAAGTCCACAAGTCTTAAAGTTGCCAAGTTTGGAGACCTCAGGACTAGAGAGACATGTGGATACATAGAGGCCTTGGCCACATCCCTTGGGCCAAGAGCTCACAATATCAACCGCTCACTTCTGCGTACTTCATCAACAAATGCGACTATTTATATCTGCCTTCATAATGGAGAGAAAGAGAGAGAGTCTGTTTATTTTATGCTCTGATATTTATACCCATAGAGAAAATGTCAAGTTCAAAACCACCCACTGCATTCAGCAAACAGCAACTGCTTCATTTGGGCACAATCATTAGCGAAATGTCTCTGTGTGGGCATGGGATTAATGAATTTGGACCTGCCAGATTCAATCGAACGCCCAGCAGATGGCAGCACTGCTTCACTTTGTCAGAGCACAAAAGAGGAAAGCAGCATCCAGCCTGGTTAGTATCTTAGCGGAGAGGAGACCACCAAGAAAGCCCAGGGATGTAGGCTAGACTGGGCAGCTGACGAAAATCCCAGAAGATAATTGCACTGTTGTTAAGCAAATTCAGAAGAGTTTATCATTGGGGAAAAAAACCCTAGTTTTGCCTAGTCTAAAAGCATTCAAACCTCACAGACCACCTCTTATCAGTTGTTCAAACCAGTGTCAAGCTGACAAATTCCCCTACATTTAACAAGAACTGCATATATTTAAGAACAAGATAAGAATTTTAGGTGCCATGAAAGTTACAGTAAAGAGAAAGTATATTTGATTGTTCATGGGTTAACTGCAGCTAGAATAGTATTTGCTCAAAATTGGAAAAGCAAAGAGATTCCTATGGATGAAAATGTGATTAGAGGCATATTAGAATGTGCAGAAATGAATAGATTAGCACTTGCGATTAGAGAGGAGCAAACTGAAAATTGTAAGATATGGGAACTGTTTTATCGATGGCTAGAGAAAAAATATGCTAGAAATAGCTAAATAGTTTAGTGAAATATAGAAAATAGGTTTATACAATTAAACATGCTAAGAAGAGGAGTGTTATAGTAATAGAGATATTATGTATATTAATAAGATAAGAATAAGATAAGAATAGAGAATTAACACTAAAGTAATGAACAAGGATGTAAATTTTAATTGTTATTGCCCAGACAACACACCATTAAATGGAAGATGAATTGATGTCTTCTAGTCCAGTGGTTGCCAACCAGCGGGCTTGGGACCACTGGTGGTCCACGAGAACATTTTGGTGGTCCACAGAGAAATGTCCCCCCCAAAGCACTCCCCTCAAAGCAATTAATCCAGGCTGCATGGGAACACAAGGCTGTGCCGGCCACATGGCCCGCCCACCTGCTGGCCCCCACCCTTTGGCCAAGCACAAACCTTACCTTGAATAGAGCCACACAAGCTGGAACTGGAAGGTAAGACCAATGGCAGGGGAGGGAAATCTGCCCCAGGATGGCTTGTTGATGTTGGTGGGAAAGTCAGTCCCATATTCCAGAGCTGCAGTAGTCACAGGGCTGGCCCTCTGGTCATCCCAGAGCAGCTGCTCCTCCAGTCCATGGCAGGCCGGTGCACCCGGGTAGAGGAGCAGCTGCTCCGGGATGACCAAAGAGCCAGTCCTGTGACTACTGCAGCTCTGGAATATGGGACCATGTTAAGGGATTTTAGGGTTAAATGTGGGTGGGTCATTACCTTTCTCTACTGTGAAGTTATCAGGAAAGAGTCTGAGCCCAGTGGATCCAATGCAAGTTATTTATTGTTGTAAACAAAACACAAAAAGCAATAAAATAAGTTAAAAGGTTATTTCAGTAGTCAGTGACCATTTGTTTCTTCTTAGAGTCTTTTCTTTTCTTCTTGTGGCAGTCACCTATGTGACTGGAATCCCAAAGATCCTCCTCATGGCATGAGGTAGGATCCTTCCAGCTGCATGGTCCCAAGCAGCTGGAACATCAGTAACGGTGGAACTGGCTAGATGCCACGAGGCTAGCCCTTTAAATAGTCCAGAGCCAGGTGAGATGGGGCTTGGCAAAGCCCGGGAAAATCCTAAATCACAGCTGTGCTGTGATTGGTCCACCTGGTGCTATTGTTATCTGAGGAGGGGGCCAGGAGAAAGAGCACAGCAACCTCATGGAAAATTCCTTTTCCACAGACCGACTTTCCCACCAACGTCAGCAAGCCACCATCAGTCAAAATTCATATTAGTGGTCCGTGGGATTTAAAATTATGAGTTTGGTGGTCCTTGAGGTCCAAAAGAACGGTGACCCTTGTTCTAATCCAACCCCTTGATCACATTTTTAACCAAAGTGCCATGAAAAATAGATAATCTGTAGGAATAACCCACAAGTTAATTGTGAAAATCAAGACCAGTCAATTGTGAAAATTAAATCTGTGGCAATTTTGAAATTATCGTCCGGTGGCACATTTTTCATTTGAAAATTTGAAAAACACTGCTGTAGAGAGTCATGGATTTTTCACTGTCCTCTGTCCTATTGTCATACCCTAGGCTTAGGTATGTGGACTTCAGCTTAACAGAATAACAGGGACCTTGGGGTCTTCTAGTCCAACCCTTGCTCAAACAGGAAACCCCTAGACCATTTCAGACAAATGGTTCACACAATCTCTTCTTAAAAATTCCCACACAGCTTCTGGAGGCAAGCCATTCCTCTGGTTAATTGTTCTCACTATCAGGAAATTTTTCCTTAATTCTAAGCTGGTTCTCTCCTTGATTAATTTCCACTCATGCTTCTCGTCCTGCTTTCTGGTGTTTTGGAGAATAAATTGACCCATTCTTCTTTGTGGTAGCCCCTCAAATATTGGAACACTGCTATCATGTCATCCTTAGTCTGTCATCTGCACCTCTATAAACTGTCTGGTTTGGTTCTGCAACCCAAAAAGACAGAGACAGACTTCAGAGAGTAATTAGGACAGCAGAAAAAACAATTACTATCCACCTGCCTTCATTCGAGGACCTGTATACTGCACGGGTCAAAAAGAGGGCTGGGAAAATATTACAGACCCCTCACATCCCGGACATAAACTGTTTCAACTCCTTCCCTCAAAACAACACTGCACACCAGAACAACTAGACACAAGGACAGATTTTCCCCGAACGCCATCACTCTGCTAAACAAATAATTCCCTCAACACTGTCCAACTATTTACAAAGTCTGCATTACTATTACTATTAATCCTCCCATCCTTCCTTTCACCCATCTCCTCCCACTTATGACTGTATGACTGTAACCTTGTTGCTTGTATCCTTACGATTCTTATTGACTGTTTCCTAGTATGATTTGATTGCTTATTTGTACCCAGTGACTATGATTAAGTGTTGTCCCTTATGATTCCTGACAAATGTATCTTTTCTTTTATGTACACTGAGAGCACATGCACCAAGACAAATTCCTTGTGTGTCTAATCACACTTGGCCAATAAAGAATTTATTCATTCATTCTCACTATCAGGATTTTTTTCCTTACATCTAAGTTGGTTCTCTCCTTGATTAGTAGTTTCCATTCATGCTTCTTGTCTTGTCTTCTGGTGCTTTGGAGACTAGATTGATCCCTTCTTCTCTGTGGTAGCCCCTGAGATATTGGAACACTGTTATCATGTCGCCCTTAGTCCTCCTTTTCATAACTTCTCATAACTTCCAGCATGCTGGCTCAGGAATTCTGGGAAATGAAGTCCGCAGGTCTTAAAATTGGCGACTTTGAAAAACACTGCTGTAGAGAATCACGGATCTCTCTCACCCTCTGCTTTAAAATCTGAATGTTGAATGTGGCTTAATATTTTCCCTTGTCAGTGAGAGCTCTTCCAGACTCTATGATCAGCACAGAAGTTTTCCTTTAATCTCCAACTGCCTTATAATCAATACATTTATTCCCCAGGCGCAATTTCACAATAATGGTTTCTACAAACTGCAGCATTGCGGCTAAATTCGTAGGCCTGGAATGGCTTGGTATTTCACACCCTCCACCCCCGAGCAATTAGATAGCTCTATATTATTATATTTAATATCTCAAACATGCTGTGGTATTACCGTTTCCTCTCAGAGAGATTGCCTTTAGTGACATTTTTTTTAAAAGTTGCTGCTCAAAACCAGAATCAGCTCTCTCTGAAATTAGGCCAGATTAGTTTCATTGCGAAGGATGCTTTCTTCTCTTCAAGTTGATATTTTAATGATTAATAAAAACAACTGTCATAACACTTGGGCTGATGATTACTTGATGCTTTATTTAAATGCCACACCAACTCGGAAAATGTCAGGCAGGGCCAGGGCTGGATCATTAAAAAGATTTTCTCCCGTGTTTAACTTCCTGTTAACATTTATATTAAAGTTAAGAATTGTCAAAACAATATAGCTTAGATTAGAAAGCCGTGGGCAAGCTGCAGCCCCCTTGGTGTGTTTGCAGCTTCGAATCTTCCCTAACAAGTTCCGGCAAAGACCCCCTCCCAAATCCAATGAAAACAAGTTACAAAATCCTTACCCTGCCCACATAGGGGTAGTCCTCTTCTTACAACAGTTCATTTAGTGAATGAAGGTGAATATACGAATATGTCCCAGGATAATATTGCAGGATCCAATCTGGGTCGGTTTTGTCTTCTGAGCTTTCGGATTCATGCTGGAGCCCATCTTCAGGGAACTTCTCTGTAGACCCTTTGAAATTACAATGGCATGGAAAAAATGTGATTTATGACTGTCTATGGAGATTCTCAATCATCCAGGTCATGGCTGTCCCAAAGGTGCCTTTTCAAGAGGCATCTGGACTCTCTGGTTTTTCTTTGAAGATGTTTTGCTTCCCACCCAAGAAGCTTAGATAGATAGATAGATAGATAGATAGATAGATAGATAGATAGATAGATGATAGAAATAGAGATATATATTTAGAAAGATAGAGAGAGAGAGAGATAGAAATTTAGAAAAATACATGATAGAGATAAATAGATAGATATTTAGAAAGATACATGATAGCCATAAATAGATAGATATTTAGAAAGATACATGATAGAGATGTAGATAAATAGATGATACATAGATAGATAGATAGATAGATAGATAGATAGATAGATAGATATAGATAGAAATTTAGAAAGAAAGATAGATGATAGATAGATAGATAGATATTTAGAAAGACAGATGATAGAGATAAATGATAGCTAGATAGCTAGATGATAGATAGATACAGATATTTAGAAATATAGATGAGTGATAGATATACATAGATAGATATAGATAGATATTTAGAAAGATATATGACAGAGAGAGAGAGAGGGAGGGAGGGAGGGAGGAGAGAGAGAGAGGGAGAGAGAGAGATCTATGTCTATATCTAACAATAGCCTCCCTTCAGCAGCTTGTCTTCTGCAATGTGAAAATTGAGAACGTAGATCCAGTTACTTTCTCCTGTCTTGGTGTGATATTAAACATTTTAACATTCCTGGCCTTTGACTGTTTTGAGTGTTAAACACAGAAATATACTGTACATAATTGTTTTTTTAACAAATTCTTCAGGTGAAAATATTATGGAAATGGACAAAACACTTTCCCCAGATTCTGAGCTGCTTTGTACTAAATGGGAGGCTATAGAATCTGAAAATAGCTTTCTGGCCTTTTTTACCACCTAAAGTCCAAGTGAGACACATTACTGTTTATCTATCTGACTTACAAAGAAACGGGAAACTATATTACAACTGATATTTTTCTGCTAAATTTCACCAAAACAAACATTCTTTTAAAATTCACAGAACTAATACTATATATGCTCAGGGCCGCAAGGCATATGCTCCATCTTTGATTCATTTTTTTAAGAAAAGCTAATTAAATTAAATTGTAAGACTATACTTTGACATCAAGAACTGCTACTTATATAAAAAATAAATCAGATGCTGAATTTAATTTAATTCTACTTGGAAACTATGCTATATTATAACTATGTTATATACAAGTTTGTAGCACACTGAGATTAGGGTTCTGTTCTCCATAGAATCATATTTTAACGATCTAATGTTTTAATACCGATTTAATATATCATTTCCTGTTTATACACCTGTTAGGGATTTTTCACTAGAGATTTGTAATAATTGAACAGACTTGTTCCATTTAAAGTTCAGTAGAAATAATTATCTGAACTTTAAATTTTATTTTTGTATGTGTATATGTGTATGTGGATATGTATGTGTGTATATATACATAAATATGTATGTGTATGTATGTGTGTCTATATATATAAAAGCGAAATACCACTCTTGTATCATCACAAAATCTCCAGAACAGTAAAGCCTACAAACTTGAAATTTGACACATATGTTCCTCTTGGCTTCTAGATGCTCACTAAGGAAGGATTTTTTGAAATGACCATCAGAGCATTAGTATTTCGTATATTATTATTAACACACTCTGATGCTAAGAAGTTCTACTCCACCTCCCCACCTGAAAAGAAATCTGTTCCAAATGCAAAACACAAGCAGAGGAGGGGAGTTTCAGTTTTAGTTTCACATCACCAAGCAGCTTTAGTACAAAACAGTTGAGCTAAGCCACGCCCAGGCTCCTTGCTGTCTCCTTCTTGCTCACACAGCAAATACTGCTTCAGTTTCCAAACAGCCCTCAGCTCTCTCACACACTGACAGGACACTAGCCTGATGAATACCGATGGATGCTGGTAGGCAGAAGCAGAATTCCCGCCCCCCTTATTTTCCTTCCCAAAAACTAAGCCCGACCACATAGTTTTGTAGTGAAGCACAGCAGTGGTGGGATTCAAAATTTTTTACTACCGGTTCTGTGGCCGTGGCTTGGTGGGCAGGACTGGAGAAAGGATGCTGCAAAATCTCCAGTCAGAGGTGGTATTTGCCGGTTCTCCAAACTACTCAAAATTTCCGCTACCGGTTCTCCAGAACTGGTCAGAACCTGCTGAACACCACCTCTGAAGCACGGGTATTGAACTAACACACACATATGAACATAAATTTTGAAGTTTAGATAATTATCTCTACTGAACTTTAAACCGAACAAACTTGTTGGATTATTACAAATCTCTAGTGAAAATTTCTAATAGGTGCATAAACAAGAAACAATATATTAAATCAGTATTGAAAAGTTAGATCATTTAAATATGATTCTATGGAGAAGAAGGTGTGTATATTTATATGTATGTATTTATGTATAGTGATTGTTAAGTCTGCATGAAGAGTCAGACGCGAAGAGCTTCAGTGAAGAGTTTATTCAGTGACTACAGCTCGAATGGACCCGAGTTGGCTTGGCTATGGCTGCCTCTTATAGCCTGCAGCCGTGGTTGCCAGCCAATGGGAGTGCAGGGTTTCTTCCCGCACTATTTAAACCAATACCATTTGACATTTTACAAGAACAGTTCAAATAAACCAATAACATTCAAACCTACATACATAACAGTGATCAGTAATGTCTGATCTTGGAGTCTGCCTGGACAAGACCTGAAAGATTTTTCAGAAGTGGTTTGACAGTGCCTTCTTGCTAAGCCTAAAAGAAAATAACTAGCCCAGATTTACCTACCTGGGTTCAGATATAAGCAGGACAAAACATGCAATATCCCACTTTGTAGCCTAGATTCTTTTAAAGGGCTAGCTTTGGTATGATATAATGAGAGGCAAATTCATTGTAGAGCACTTTTTTTTCAAACTTTGCAATTTGAAGATAGGTGGACTTCAACTCCCGGAACTCCACTGTCAGCTTGCTGGCTGAGGAATTCTGGGAGCTGAAGTCCGCTAATGTTATATTTGCCAAGTTTGAAAAATATAGTTTTAGTAGAAGGGAATTTCAAAAGTGAAGCCTCCTTAAATCAAGTCAATCCAGAAATCTGCCAGGCATTATTTTTTTTGTATTGATCAGCACAGTTCTCAAAGGTTTCCAAAACATGTTCTCCAGTCTTACTTGAAAAAGCTGAGGGCTGAACCTGAAATCTTTTCTGAGTACAGCAGAGGCTTTGCCACTGAACTAGTAATTCGCTCGGATGGTCAGGAACATATAAGGGTATGTAGAGATGATCTTGAAGGAGGCAGGAGCAGACCATTAAGGAAGGAAAAAAGTCAGTCCTGAAAAATGGAAATTATAGGGAAGAAACTCAAAACTATTTTTTTTGGCTGATATTGCTGCAGACCAGGTCAAGCAATAGACATCAGGGAAATTCCTGGAGAATTACTTTATTGTTCAGAATAGTGAAAGGTTGTCACAGTTATTCTATATTATCTCAAATGAAGTCAAGGTGGAATTATTCTGAGCTGCTTCCTCGTGCTATTCATTTTTTTTCAATGGCTAGGGCATGGCTAGTCTAGTGAAGAGAAGGACCAGGGGAGACAGGATAACAGTGTTCCAATATTTGAGGGGCTTCCACAGACAGGAGGGGGTCAAGCTATTTTCCAAAGCACCTGAACAAGGAATAATGGATGGAAACTGATCAAGGAGAGATTTAACCTGGAAATAAGGAGAAACTTTCTGACAGTGATAACGATCAACCTATGGAACAGAAGTTGCCTTCAGAAGTTATGTGAGCGTCATCACTGGAAGCTTTCAAGAAGAGACTGGACTGCCATCTGTCAGAAATGGTGCAGGGTCTCCTGCTTGGGTGATGGGGTTGGACTAGATGACCTACAAGGTCCCTTCCAACTCTATTATATTGTTATTCTGTTATACTGACCAAATTGCCACTGGATCCTGTGGATTTCCCAGACATCCATGCAAATTTGTCTTTTTCTGGGATGTTTTGTTCAGTTCTCCATCTAGCCTACAGCCTATGATATTTTTCTACCACCTTCCCATCCAGATACTAACCATGACCAACCTGTTCCAGTTTTTTAGATCATGCAAGATCACCTCTTTAGGTAAAGGTAAAGGTTCCCCTCACACATACGTACTAGTTGTTTCTGGCTCTAGGGGGCAGTGCTCATCTCTGTTATAAAGCTGAAGAGCCAGCACTGTCCGAAGACGTCTCCGTGGTCATGTGGCCAGCATGACTAAATGCTGAAGGTGCATAGAACGCTGTTACCTTCCCACCAAAGTGGTCCCTATTTTTCTACTTGCATTTTTACATGCTTTCGAACTGCTAGGTTGGCAGAAGCTGGGACAAGTAATGGGAGCTCACTCACACAGTGCTAGGGATTCGAACTGCCAAACTGCCGACCTTTCTGATCGACAAGCTCATTAGGTACCTAAATAGTCCTGTACACTGAATGTCAAAAAGTCCAAGCTCAGGATCACTGTAAGGAATGAAAACTCCAAAATAGAAATTGATGGTGAAGAGGTAGAATGAGTGGGAAAATTCATTTTCCTAAGGTCACAGTTTGCTCCAAATGGTGAATGCAACCCAGAAATAAAACATGGGACTTGTCTGAGATGTGGTGCTGGAGAAGGCTCCTGTATATTCCTTGACAGCAAAGGAAATTAACAGACAAGTTCTGGAGAGCATAACATCAGACATGTCCCTGGAAAGCAAGAATCATAAAACTGCATCTCAATTACTTTGGCTATGACATGTGGGGAAAGCAATTGTGTTTGGAAGAGTTAATGGTGAAAGGAAACCAGGCTGCCAATGAACACAGTGACTGGACAGCATCAAAAGTAACACCAGCCATAGCATTAAAAAATAGGAAGTGCAAGATTGGAAGATGTGGAAAGATCTGCCCCATAGAATTGCCAAGAGTTTGACATGACGGAATGGATAACATCAGCATCAGTCCTATTCAAATTAACAGAGTTGGAAGGGACCTTGTAGGTCATCTAGTCTAAACCCCCATCCAAGCAGGAGACCCTACCCCATTTCTGACAGATGGCAGTCCAATCTCTTCTTGAAAGCCTCCAGTGATGAAGCTCCCACAACTTCCAAGGCTAGCTGTTCCATTAGTTGATTGTTCTCACTGTCAGGAAATTTCTCCTTATTTCCATATTGAATCTCTCCTTGTTCAGTTTCCATCCATTATTCCATGTCTGGCCTTCAGGTGCCGTGGAAAATAACTTGACCCCCTCCTCTCTGTGGCAGCCCCTCAAATATTGGAAGACTGCTATCATGTTTCCTCTGGTCCTTCTCTTCACTCGACTAGCCATGCCCAGCTCCTGCAACTGTTCATTGTATGTTTTAGCCTCCAGTCCCCTAATCATCTTGGTTGCTCTTCTCTGCACTCTTTCTAGAGTCTCAACATCTTTTTTATAACGTGGTGACCAAAGCTGGATGCAATATTCTAGGTGTGGTCTTACTAAGGCTTTATAAAGTGGCATTAGTACCTCACTTGATCTTGATTGTATCCCTGTTAATGCTACTTAGGATTGCACTGGCTTTTTTGGCTGCCATCCTATATGTTTGGGGAAAGGTTACACGTTAGGATATTTCTGGTGGCCTACAATTCTCTTTTGTTGAAACACAGCCCCAAGAATTAACCTCCTTCCTTTCTCACAGCTCTGTTTTGCAGTTCTTCATGATTCATGTTTGAAATTACTTCCCTATTCTGGAGTGTAGTTCAGTATGCACTGTGAACCCAGAAGAATGTGTTGTTTAATGGGGATCTTTTTGGCATGCTATTAAAACATTGCAGCAGCTAATTTGCCTTTAAAATCTGGAGTTTGTTATACATTACATCCAGGGCTACAAAGCAATTTTGTTAACAAGGCTTAGAACCAATACTAAAAATGCAGGTTTCATAACCTCCAGTTTATGCCTTGCTCATGTCAACCATGCATAATTCATAGTGGAAGGGAAGAGATATAAAAAAAAGTCATACGTATCAGCATTTTAGTATGCGCAGAGTGGCGGGAATCATTGGCTTTGTTTGCATAGCAGATTTAACAAGGTTAGTTAAAGATGCTGGGCTGCATTCATACAAAACTTGATTAGTGTTTGACAGCTTTGTCTATTATGCAATTCTGGCTTTGGGAAGCTTATGGTACAGTGCTTTGTGCCAACAATGAACATGGATGAACTCAATAACCATATTAAATGAGTGTTCAAATACAGTTATGTACTATACTTCAGTGTCAGAAGCACTGAACTGCTTCGTGGTGAAAGATTCAGCCAGTGACATCATCATTGCCCACAGGGGACTTTTCATGTCCCTATTAAAAAGCACACCAAATATGGTACCTATTTATCTACTCGCGTTTACACACTTTCAAATTGCTAGGTGAGCAGGAGCAGGAGCCAATGACAGGAGCTCACTCTGTCACACAGAAAGACTCAGGCTTGGAAGTTGTCAATCCAACTTCCTAACCATATAAGCCACTGTAGGCAGAAAAATCCGGCCTGGTTCCAAGCCGGGAGAGAGATGCTGGAAATAAAATGGAGGCTGGCTGGTTGGAAAGAAAGTCTCTGTTTATTTGGTTTCCCAAAACTTCTGTGACAGAAGTGTGTTACTGGGTTGGCTGACTCCTTGGCTTAGGAATGGATGGATTTTTATAGGGTAAATACTCCAGGAAGTTTTGCAATGTAGTGAGCTTTGTGTTTAATGGTGGTGGATAAATCTTATTATGTCCCAAAGATTATGTCCTGTCTTTGGGGAAATATAAATCTTTAATCCCATCAGCTGGAGTTGAAGGTGTTTTGTTTATGAATAGATTGGCCCAGATTTTCTTAATAGGTACAATACAGTGGTGGGATTCAAAGTTTTTTACTACCAGTTCTGTGGGGGTGGTTTGGAGGGCATGGCAGAATGTGCATTCCCACCCCACTCCAAGGGAAGGATATACTGAAAAATCCCCATTCCCTCCCCACCCCACTAACTTGCTTTCCAGCTCCATTCTCCTGTGCAAGGCAACAAAAGAAGACCCAGCCAAACAGCTGGGACTCGGGAGGCAGAGAATAGATGGGGGAGGGGGCCAGTCAGAGGTGATATTCCAAACTACTCAAAATTTCCACTATTGGTTCTCCAGAACTGGACAGAACCTGCTGAATACCACCTCTGGTACAGAATATCCATCTCTAAAGAGTCTCAAGCAGAAGCTTTGTTGTTAGTTACCTGTGTCACATGAATCATAACGGATTGACAACATTCCTTTGGGAATGGCCAGATAAGGCTTTAAGGGATTCAGGGAGCTCAGGGCTGTGCTGCTTTCTGAGGTACAAGGACTCTAAGCTTGTCCCTCTCTTAATACCCCCTTCCAGTTTAGCTGAAGATTTCATCACAAGAGGTGATGGTCAGACATTCTTAACTCTAAGAATAACTGGACAATGGAAGTAATTTTCTGGTAGTACAGAATTACAACAGTTCATTTAGCGACTCTGGCTTACAACAGTTCTTTTAGTGACTGTGATGACCCGGAGTGTAACACAAATGTAACAAAATCCAAAACGTAAATAAATGTCCTTTAATGCCTCCAACTTGGCCCCACTGTTCTCAGTTGGAGGTAAAACTCACTCAAAAATAGTCTTCAAAAGAAAGTGATACAGTCCGAACTTAATGAGCAGATAGAGGTGAAATAAAAAACTAAACAAACTACAATGAAGAAATTTCCATAATGGATCAGAATAAGTAATTACCAAATTCAAGGAGATAACAAGGCACAGTCTGTTGGAAGGATGCCAACAAAGATAACTTCAGCCCAAAATAAAACAAGCTTTGCTTCTGGCAACGCTGTGTTTTAACTGTCTCTCTTATATACTATTCTCCCCAGTTGCAACTAATGAGGGGGATCATGGCCACTTCCTCTCTCGTAATACAAGTTGTTGCCTTCTCCGTTCCTCCCTGCGTGTCCTAGGATGCAGAAAGGATGGCCCTGGTTCTTCCTCTGACTGCCCAGCCATCCTCTGCCCTTCCCCAGCCTCCTCCACAACCTCCGGAGCCACACCTCCACTCTCTGTTGGCTGTTCCTCCTCTCCCTCAGAGTCTGACTCTAACAAGGGCATGACAGTCATTGTTCAAGCTTACAAAGGCACTGAGAAAAGTAACGGATGGCTGTTTTTCACATGACTGTTGCAGCATCCCCATGGTCACCTGATCAAAATTAGGATGCTTGGCAACTGGCTCATATTTATGACAGTTGCAATGTCCTGGGGTCATATGATCCCCTTTGTGACCTTCTGACAAGCAAAGTGTCAAGGTTCCAGCAATTGCTCTAACTAAATCATGAGCCTCAAGCCAAGCTTCAAAAAAACTCAAAAGATTTATTAGGAGCAACATGCCGACATGAACCTAAATGAAGCCAACTCTGACATATGTAATTCACAGTCACCTCTGACCCTGTTTCCCCTCTTCCCCCCGGGTGTATCATAAATCAGATTCTCCAACGAATCTGTCAATGTGGAAGCCAGATTCCCTTAACAACCGTGTTACTAACTGAACCACAGCAGTGATTCACTTAACAACTGTGGCAAGAAAGGTTGTAAAATGGGGCAAAACTCACATAACAAATGTCTCACTTAGGAACATAAATTTCAGGGTCAATTGCAGTTGTAATTCAAGGACTACCTGTAACCTTTTTCCTTTCTGGAGAGCTTCATGTATAGCAGTAACTGTGAGAGGGATCTTGGAGTCTTAGAGGACAACCAATTAAATATGAACCAACAGTATGCAGCAGCAGCCAAAAAAGCCAATGCAATCCTAAATTGCATTAACAGAGGGATACAATCAAGACCACTCTATGAAGGCTTAGTAAGACCACACCTAGAGTACTGCATTCCAGCTTTGGTCACCACACTATAAAAAAGATGTTGAGACTTGAGAAAGAATGCAGAGAAGAGCAACCAGGATGATTAAGGGACTCGAGGCCAAAACATATAATGAACAATTGCAGAATCCCGGTGTTCCCGATTGATCCAGTGGGTTCCAAGGCTATTTTCCAAAGCACCTGGAGGCCAGACAAAGAATAATGGTTGGAAGCTGATCAAGGAGAGATTCAATCTAGAAATAAGGAGAAATTTTTTGACAGTGAGAACAACCAACCAATGGAACAGAAGTTGCCTTCAGAAGTTGTGGGAGCTTCATCACTGGAAGCTTTCAAGAAGAGTCTGGATTGCCATATGTCAAAAATGGTGTAGGGTCTGCTTGGGTGGGGGGTTGGACTAGATGACCTACAAGGTCCCTTCCAACTCTGTTAATCTGTCTCTGTCTCTGTACCAGGAACAACTCATCATTTGAAGAGAGTCAGACTCAAGACTGTTGCACGGAGCAAAAAATTTGAACTGCTCCATTGATGAGCATCTGGAGGTCTCTTGAGTGTTGTTCTACAAAATGTGCCATCCAGGTCTCATTTAATAAATAAGCAGTGCAAAGCCATCAGACGAATGGTTTTAACTGAATGAGCGTTAAATCAAATTTCTTTTTTTCTCTCCCACTCCTGGCCCTTCTCATGGCTTGTTTTTCAGAGTCTGACCTTTCATTCGGAGTATAGCACAACCTTGAAAAAAAGTTTTGTGTCCTTGGATTCTATTGTCTGCAAGACTTCCTCCAATGCTGCAATTCTCTGGGCGTGGATGTAAAAACCACCCAACCGTCTACCTTCGCCTTCATTCATCTGGCACAAAGCACTGAACAACAAATGCAGAAGACCGAAATCACTTTATTTGGGAGAGTGTCTGAATGGAAAAGCAGTCTGAGCGCAAACCAAAATATTCAGTGCATCTGAAGAGTCATAAAGAAGATGGAGCAGCCACTGGAAGATACTCCATAAGGCTCCAATTGAAACGGCATTTAAATGGCCATGCTGAAAACTAACTAACTAAAAAAAAGAGAAAGAAATGGTGAGAGTCATTGGCAGGGCAGAGAGGAAAACAATGCCTGTAAAGTAAATTCCCAAAGCAAAATAGAGTCATTTCAACCCATTAAGAGAGACAGAACATTCCTCTTCTAAATTTCCAAACAGATGGTCTGACACAGTTGGTGATGTTGGAAGGTGCACATTTTATCTTGTTTGATTTCAAGATGAGCAGAGAATAACAAAACAAGACAGTTGTCTGGCAGGGAGAGAGAGGAAATCAAAGAGGACAGTTTCAAAGAAAGGAGGAGGAGGAGAATTGATAGAAGATGAAGGAGAGGAGAGGAGGAGGAGGAGGAGGAGAAAAGAAAAAAAGAAGAGAAAAAGAAAAGAAAAAAAAAAGGAAAAAAGAAAATGAAAGAAAAAGAAAAAGGAGGAAAAAGAGAAGAAGAAAAAGAAGAAAAAGGAATCAGCGAAAAAAAAATTGAATGAAAAAGATGGAGAGGAGGAAAAGAAAAGAAGGAATCGGCAGGGGATGAGAAAATGAAAAAAAAATGAAAAAAAAAAGGAAGATGAAGAAGAAGAAGAAGAAGAAGAAGAAGAAGAAGAAGAAGAGGAGGAGGAGGAGGAGGAGGAGGAGGAGGAGGAGGAGGAAGAAGAGGAGGAGGAGGAGAACGACAATTTACATGGCTCTATCACAGGGCATTCTCTATCTCAGCGTTTCTCAACGTCAGAAGTTTTAAAATATGTGGATTATAATTCCAAGAATTCTCCAGCCAGCATAGGCATTGAAACCAAATATTCCTTATAGTTGCTGAGGTTGACAAACACTGCTTTGTCTGAAGGCTTCCTTCATTTGAATCAATCAATAAATCATAAGAAAAGAAGCATGGTGAGAGGGTGCCGCAGTTGCACCCAAGATAGCAGACTACTCACTTACTCATTGTTTTCCCTGCTACTGACTGCTTTGCCAAATAAGTTCCACGAGTGGTACCTAATTCTAACCTTCTCTAGATCACTCATACTTGGGTACAATCCAACCTAAGGTAATTGAGGATCTCAGCTACAGGCAGTCCTAGATGACACATGATCTGGATCTATTTCAAGATCATTTGAGAATGGATTAAGGGAGTGAAATTGCTTCAGTCATTCTGACAGATGTGACTGGGGGTGAACTGAGGAACGAAGGATAATACATTAAAACTGAATCTTGAATTCTACTCCCACCTCAGGCATGAACATTGGTTGAGTGACTTGGGCCAATCGCCAAGAGACAGTGAATTCTAGTCCTTCCATAGGCTGGAAGGCCATTTGTGTGATTTTGAGCCATCCATTCTCTTTCTACAAATCCACCTCATGCGATTGTTGTTGTGGGGAAAATAAGAAGAGGAAGGCGTATTAGGTATGTTTCACCACCCTGAGTTACTCATAAAGTAACAAGGGTGGAATAAAGAAATCCAATAAATAAATAAATTTAGCTCATGTGAGAAGATCTGTCACTGCCGGTAGGACCACATACAATATGTGAGATTCCTTTATCATTTGGGCATGCTCATTCATAAGAAGTCTTTAAAACACCTTTTTTTAAAAAAAAAAAAAGAAAGAAAATTGGCCTCTAGCGTATGTCTTGAAGGGACGTGGCGGCTCAGCGGCTAAGATGCTGAGCTTGTGGATCAGAAAGGTTGGCAGTTCGGTGGTTCGAATCCCTAGTGCCGCGTAATGGAGTGAGCTCCTGTTACTTGTCCCAGCTTCTGCCAACCTAGCAGTTCTAAAGCACGTAAAAAATGCAAGTAGAAAAATAGGGTCCACTTTGGTGGGAAGGTGACAGCGTTCTGTGGACCTTCGGCGTTTAGTCATGCCAGCCACATGACCACGGAGACATCTTTGGACAGCACTGGCTCTTCGGCTTTGTAACAGAGATTAGCACCGCCCCCCTAGAGCCGGAAACAACTAGTACATATGTGCGAGGGGAACCTTTACCTTTAGTGTATGTCTAGTTCTGAGTGAAAACCTTAATATGATTTTTTTGAGTCTGAAATAGCAATTCCATAATGTAATTTTACTGTCGGATCTGCTATTTTGGTGCATTTAAATTTTGTATGCTGCACAGAGACTTTGAGAATACACAGTCTAGAAATCAAATCATATACAAACAAGTTTATAATAAAGAGAAATCTTAGCAACCAAGCACAAACTGTTACCATGTAAAATTTTGGGCTAGAGTCTAGACTTCATTGTCAGGTACATGTATATGATCTGGAGAGTAGACAGCATCTACTTGAGGCTGCTGGCTGGAAGCCATTTGAAGGTTTTGAGGTGAGGTATCACTGGTATGCTGATGTTAACCAGCTTTAGACCTTCATTCCAGGGATGCCATAGATGTCCTGACATTTTGTCTAGAGGCTCTGGGGTAATCTGGATGGGGAACAAGAAACTTTGGCTCAACCTAAGTAATACTGAATGGGTTTTGGGTGTTTTGGAACTCTGAGCGCCCTGGTGGGACAGTGGTTAGAATGCAGTATTGCAGGTTAACTTTGCCCACAGCCTGGAGTTTGATCCTGACAAGGCTCAAGGTTGACTTGGCCTTCCATCCTTCCAAAGTTGGTAAAATGAGGACCTGGATTGTTGGAGGCCATATGCAAATAATGCTCCTACATTGTAAACTGTCCAGAGAGTGATGTAAAGTGCTATGGGGCGGTATATAAGTCTAAATGCTATTGCTATTAGAATTAGAATCAGTCAATCAATCAATCAAAATAGAGTTGGAAGGGACTTTGGAGGTCTTCTACTCCAACCCCCTGCTCAAGCAGTAGACCCTGTACCATTTCAGACAAGTGACTGTCCAGTCTCTTCTTAAAAACCTCCAGTGATGAAGTGCCCACAACTTCTGAAGGCAAGCTGTTCCATTAGTTGATTGTTCTCACTGTCAGGAAGTTTCTCCTTAATTCCATATTGAATCTCTCCTTGTTCAGTTTCCATCCATTGTTTCCTGTCCCGTCCTCTGGTGCTTTGGAAAAATAAGTTGACCCCTCCTCTTTGTGATAGCCCTTCAAATACTGGAACACTGCTGTCATGTCACACTAGTCCTTCTTTTCCCTAGACTAGCCATACCCAATTTATGCAACCGTTCTTCACGTTTTAGTCTCCAGGCCTTTAATCATCCCAGTTCAGTGGTGGCTAACATTTTTGGGCTCCTGTGCCAAAAATTGCATGCACTGGGCACACGCACTGGCATGCCAGCACCCAGAATGCAATGCGCACCCTCCTCCTACATCCCCTGTGCATGCATGTGCAATCCTCACCCCCACCCCTTACCTGCACTTCACCTCACAGCTGATTTTTCGGCCTCCCAGAGACTTGGAAAAAGCCTCTGCAAGGCTTTTCAGGCCAAATTATAGGCCCGTTTCAGCACTTCCAGTATTACAGGAAGTGACAAAATGGGCCTATAATTCAGCCTGAAAAGCCTTGCAGAGGCTCTTTCCAAGCCTCTGTGAGACTGAAAAAGGCCTCAAACCAACTGAAAAAAATCAGCTGTGAGCCACACGCATGTGCAATGAGGTAAACTCATTGTACTTTTTCCAAAGTCTCAATATCTTGTTTGTTTTAATGTGTTAATAATGGTTATTCCAGTGGTGGGATTCAATTATTTTTACCACCGGTTCTGTGGCAGGGGAAGGATACTGTAAAATCTCCAGTCAGAGGTGGTATTTGCCAGTTCTCCAAACTACTCAAAATTTCTGCTACCGGTTCTCCAGAGCCTGCTGAATACCACCTCTGGGTTATTCCCTTTTATATTCAATCCACGTTCATTCAGTATCCATTCATTCCTGACTATTTGTTTTGACTTTGTGTTAATGGTGACCCCTCATAAGCACTCCAACCCCATTACACTCAGCAAAGATATTACTCAGCTCTGACTTCTATGTATCAAAGTGGGTAGAAGCTCTTCATATGCAGCCGTTTTCAGTTCATTCAAAAAAAAACTTTAACTCCTCACCACAAATCCTATCTTACTCACTTATGTTTCAACAGCATTTGCATGTTTTACAGTTCTCCATTGATTTTTTTCCCTCCCCAATCTTTAGTAAGTCTTCTACAGAGAAACACATCTTCCTTTCCTTGCTCTAGTTAATATAACAATTGCATATTCGGTCATTCCATTTCTCCTGTTAAACATAACAAACCAGCTTGGATTTCCATACATCTCATACCCATATTCCTTGTTTAATTACTGAACATTCTCTGCAAATCCACTTATGTCCCCAGCCAGCAACAGGGCATCACCTGCATAAAAGATGACCCACACGTTCCTTCTCCAGCCAATATACTTCTACTATCACATTACGTAAATTTCTTTTGGAATTTTGATTAGTTCTATTTTAGCAGTCCTATTTCTAGCCAAGCACTGTGTCTTACTCTTCTCTGAATGCAGGATTAGCTTCCTCCCACTGGCTTTCATCAATTCTTCATAAGTGACAGGGACTTTAGCATCAGAAAATACTGTACTGTCAGAAGACAGCTGGAAGGGACCTTGGAGGTCTTCTAGTCCAACCCCCTGCTGAAGCAGGAGATTCTATGCCATTCCAGACAAGTGGCTGTCCAGTGTCTCCTTAAAAGCCTTCAGATACGGAGCACCCACAACTCATGAAGGCAAACTGTTCCACTGGTTAATTGTTCTCACTGTTAGGACACTTCTTCATAGTTCTAGACTGGTCTTCTTATTTCTAGGTTGGGATAAGCAGCATGATTTTGCAATAAAGTCAGAAATGGGGATGTCAACATTAAGAGGAAGAGAAAAGAACATTGTGAGATGATAAATATGGTATCCTGATTTTATCTCACATGCTAAAATTTGTAAAGTTAAGGATGGCATAAACATTGTCATTCTTTCACAGGGCATGACTCTTGACTCTTGGTTTTCAATTTAAGAAATGGGACTTTGGGACTTAAAGCTTATCCAGTTGCTTCTCTCCTTTATTAATTTCCATCCATTGTTTCTTGTCTTGCCTTATAGTGCTTTGGAAAATAGCTTGACTCCCTCTTCTTTATGGCAGCCCCTCAAATATTGGAAGACTGCTATCCTGTCACCCCAGTCCTTCTTTTCACTAGACTAGACATGCCCAATTCCTCCATATGTTTCAGCCTCCAGCCCCCTAATCATCTTTGTTTCTCTTCTCTGCACTCTTTCCAGAGTTGGTAAGACTGAGCACTAATTTGATGGCATGGAGTTAATCAATCACTTTACATGAAAGGAACTTTACCTGTCCCTCTCTCCTATTAGCATCTTCATTCTTCCAGAACCTATTTTTCTAATCACACGAACAGGCTTTTCCTGTTCTCAGAAGTTTGGTGTGCTAAGTATCTGACAAGAGATGAATATGCTCCTTTCACTCCAGTTTATGGCATGCTGAATCCTCTTTCATTGACATTGGTTTCCTTTTATAGCTGTCTTTTAACATTTGTCACAAGGAGCATTTCTTACATGTGTATCCGTAATCTCTGTAAGTAAATATTAATGTAAGCACTACATCTAGTCTCATGCATGTTTCATTTCCATCACATACTCCTCACGCTGCTTTAAGCAATCCATCTAATCTTGGTGCATACATATGAATGCTCCTGAGAGGGTGGAAGTAATTACTGAAGCCGGTTTCATAACTATTTCAGAAAAGAGATTTATTTTAAAAAATATACAGGGTGGGAAAAGGTAACGTCTAGTACAGGGTGAACTGTATCCTCTCTGGAGAGTCAAAAATGTGGCAGCACGAAATTACAGCAAGGTTAGCAATTTCACAGACAGGGAGAGTAATTGGCAAAGTAAGGACACAAACTAAACTTTAGCTCTCTATCTGGAGTTTGCTGTTTTTTGTGATTGGCAGGTTGTGAGATACTGAGGAATCAGTGCCATTGAAATTGTATTTCCGATATCTGTAACCCCATATTATCTGGGTATTGATTGCTGCTGAGGAGGTGTTTTGATCTTTTCGTTTCCTTTATATATATATTTAATTGCTTCTTTGAAATGGTATGTAAATGTTATTTATCTCTATGTGCCTGTTGATGGCTGATTTATCCAAGACTTCTAGTACCGTGTTTCCCAAAAAGTAAGTCCAGGTCTTATATTCATTTTTGCTCCAAAAGACGCATTAGCATTTATTTCTGGTTAGGTCTTATTTTGGGGAAAATACAGTAAATACAGAAGTGTGTCCATCTGGCTGATGATCTTAACTGATACTTATTTTGGGGGTAGGGCTTATATTACAAGCATCCTGAAAAATCATGCTAGGACTTATTTTCCAGTTGGGGCTTATTTTTGGGGAAACACTGTACTTCTTTAGTGAGATTGGACTAGGCTGGGACTAGGGTGCTCCTAGTTTCCTGGTTGAAATTATGGCTAAGTCTGTCCAAATGCTGCAAAATTAAGGAGTTTCCAGCTTGTCTTCATATTTGTGCATAACAATATATATTATCTAGAGTACAGTTCAAGCCTATTCCTTTTATCAAATGCCAAGGTAAACCGCACCAAACTTGATTGCAGGAAATGCGACTTCAGCAACAGAGTGGTCAATGTCTGGAATACTCTACCTGACTCTGTGGTTTCTTCCCCAAACCCCAAAAACTTTAACCTTAGACTGTCTACTATTGACCTCACCCCTTTCCTAAGAGGTCTGTAGGGGGCGTGCATAAGTGCACCAACGTGCCTACCATCCCTGTCCTATTTTTTCTTTTTATTTTTCTTATATGTATCCATTTCATGTATTCACAACTATGTTTATCCTTGTAAGCAATTGACAAAATAAATTAAATTAAATTAAATTAAATTAAATTAAAATAGTCTAGGGACTATTAGGAAGGGACTGGCTTCACCCTTTTCCTGTCACACATCATATCCAGAGTGAGTTGGTTCTGAGTTGGTCCACAATGAATTTGAGTTTGACATCCCTGGTCTAGCTCCCCTGCTTGAGTAGGGGGCTGGATTAGGAGACCTCAAAGTCCCTTCAAACTCTCCTATTCTGGGTTCTTTTTTTCCCCATCATTCTGTTCTGTTCTATTAGTTCTAAAACCACTCTTTTAAATCTCTGATTAAGGAGATTTCCCAGGAAATGAACAATGATGGCTTGTTATTTCCCCAATTAAGCCTTAACCAGCAGAGAATATTCACCCAGCCCTGACAGAAATCTGAGTCATGAAGCTTGACTCATAATTCTAGATCATTGGTGATATTCCCTAAAGTGAGATCTAAAATGCCATGTGGGCATATCACTAGTAAGAGGTTGACAAACTGATATTAACGTGACTTTAAAAAAAAAAACATTTACGCTGCATTTTTGCTGGAAATATCTTGAAATATTCTCCAAGGTGTAATTTTTTTTTCAGGTTGGAAGCATTAATGTCAGGAAACAACTTCAAATTAGAAATAATAATTCCCAAGTTTAGATATATGTCATGAAGGTTTCCCCCCCAAACCAAAGAATCTCCACATAAATGGTATGAAATGCCCCAATGGATGGAAGCAGAAAATGGTTATGTAGAACAAAACACTGCTTTAGAAGTTTTAGCATCCTTCTATTGCAGGGTGTCAAACTCAAGGCCCGCGGGCCGGATCCACAACAGAAATTCTGGTTCCTATTTATTGATGAAATATAAATATGAAGTAAAAATTTACCGAATGCCCATCTTACCTCCAGGTAACTCTTGTGGTCGTAAGTCAAGGACTACCTGTATTTTGCAATCACACATCCTACAGCAATAGCACCTAGACTTATATACCGCTTCACAGTGCTTTACAGCCCTCTCTAAGCAGTTTACAGAGTCAGCCTCTTGCCCCAGACAATCTGGGTTCTCATTTACCGACTTTGGAAGGATAGAAGGCTGAGTTCACCTTGAGCCGGTCAGGATCAAACTCCTGGCAGTGAATTCAATTAATAGTAGCATTAACACTAGCACTTAGACTTATATACTGCTTCACAGTGTTTTACTCCTCTCTAAGAGGTTTACAGAGTCAGCATATTGTCCCCAACAATCTGAGTCCTCATTTTATAGACCTCAAAAGGGTCGAAGGTTGAGTTAATCTTGAGCTGGTGAGATTTGAACTGCTGAACTGCAGGCAGCCAGCAGCCAGTGGAAGTAGCCTGCAGTACTTCATTCCAACCGCTGCACCATCATGGCTCTATATAGCCATCCTTGAACTGGTATCTTCTGGATATGTTAAGCATCCATAATCCCAATCAACATGTCTTAGGTTTATGAACACAAGCAATCATTAAGATGAAAATATCCAAAGAATGTATGAAACCTGGGGATAGCGTCATCTGAAAATGGTAGTTGTCAACTCGTAAAGCAAATTTTGACTGATGGTAGCTTGCTCCCTCTCTCTCTCTCTCTCTCACACACACACACACACACATACACAGAGGCAGGGGTGGGATTCAAATTTCTTAACAACCAGTTCTGTGGGTGTGGCCTAATATGTGGGTGTGGCTTGGTGGTCATGTGACTGGCTGGGCATGACTTGTATGTAAATATTATAAATATTTATATAAATATTGAATTTTTTTATTAAAAAAAGTGCAACTTTTACCCAAAATCAGGCAGAGCAGGCAGGCATATTGAGTTGCTCACAGAATCACAGATTCATTCACAGATCTATCTTTCTGCCATCGGCTAGTTCAGTCTGTCACATAAAATTTGCTTGCAAGCAAACTCATAAAATTTGCTAGCAAGCAGACTCACAAAATTAACTCACAACACACCATGTATTTTTTATTTAAAAAGTGCAACTTTTACCCAAAATCAGGCAAAGCAGGCAGGCAGATTGAGTTGCTCACAGAATCACAGATTCACTTAGAGATCGGTGTTTCTGCCATTGGCTAGTTGAGTCTGCACTGCTTCAGTCCTAAGGAAGGTTCGACTCTGCTTAAAAACAGAGCCGAAGATCTAAAGATTAGCTAGAAAGCAAGAAATCCAATGATTTCCTGCTTTTTAGCTAATCTAAAGCTCCTGGCACAGCAGAATAGCTGATGGTCAGAAAAAGGAAAAATAGCAACTTAGCAGGCAAGTTTGCCAGGTAAGGAGTGAGTGGGCAGGGAGGGTTCCCGTGGGCCATGTGGGTGGCACAGGCATGTGTTCCTGTGCAGCCTGGATTAATTGCTTTCGGGGGGTGCTCTGGGGGTGATATTTCTCTGCAGACCACCCAAATTATTCTGTGGACCACCAGTGGACTGTGTCCCACCAGTTGCTGACCACTGATTTATGACACACCATGGGAGGAGTGGGGAAACAGAGTCATAGGTGAGAAGTAAATTACGTAGGGCAGAGCCGACTGCACTTGGGAAAAGTGCCGAAATGATGCTCCTAATAAATAATTGGATTTCTTTTGAAACTTGGCTCAAGGCTCATGAATTAATTAGGCATCCGTCGGAACCCTGACAGCAGTCACATTACAGTAGTACTTCAGTGCTTGAGGGACTGTCACAGAGAAGAGGGGATTGACCAATTCTCCAAAGCACCAGAGAACAGGACAACAAGTAACAGATGGAGGAGAGATCCAACCAAGAATTAAGGAGAAATTTCCTGGCAGTGAGAAGAATTAATCAGTGATCTAGCTTGCCTCCTGGATTTGTTTTGCATTCCATCACTGGAAGTTTTCAAGAAAAGATCGGACAACCTTTGTCCGGAACAGTATCAGGCTATTGCTCAAATAAGGGGTTGGATTAGAAGATCTCCAAGGTCCCTTCCAGCCCCTATGATTCTATGTTCTAAGTCCATGATGGTGAACCTATGGCACAGGTGCCACACATGGCAGGCAGAGCCATTTGTGCAGGCCTGCGAGCCCCAGGCAAACTTACCTCACTGCGCATGGGCACGCCTCCCAGCTGATTTTTGGGCCTTTTCAGCCTCACAGAGGGAAGCCTCTACAGCCTTTGCAGGCCGAAAAATAGGCCCGCTTTGTCACTTCCTGTGTTTCTGGAAATATCAGAAGTGATGAAACGGGCCCATTTTTTGGCCTGCAAAGACTGCAGAGGCAGGGTAGGGGATTGCGTGCACATGCGCAGGGGGCTTGGGGGGGGTGCACATTGCCTTCTGGGTGCTGGCACGTGAGCACACCCGTGCAAGCTCACACACAATTTTTGGCACAGGAGGCAAAAAACGGTTAGCCACTACTGTTCTAAGTGTTCCCCTTAGTAGCTCGTGTGATGGTCTGAAAGCCAAGCTATTCATCTACCATTCACCTTGACAAGATCCATGGATTGTAGAAACATTAACATTACACTGGCCTCTCAAAGATATCAGAGTTGCTTCGATGGAGAGGTTTGCCATCTTAATCAGAAACAAGCATTCAAGCGTTAGCTTGACGTTGCTACGATGACAACCCAAAATAGAAGACAGTAAACGCAGATCATTTTCACTGCTCTCTTTGTTTGTGCATTTGGCATCGTCTTTAGTGTTGGAAGCACAGCACTGAATCCAATTTCCTGCTTAGAGCTGGAATTGAAATTAAAGCATCCACACCATATGTCTACCTATCTTCTTCTCCAGCAAAGGGGGGGGATATCTCTTTCCCTAAGGAGCTAATTCTATTTTCAATCTGAAGTTTTTCTTATCATCAACCAATTTAAATTGGGAAGTAGAGAAATACCCATATCTTCTTTTTGTGGATAAGCAATACACTTAGTGGCCTTCAAGAAACAAACAAGTAAGGTGTTTCTGTGGAGAATACAGAATAACAGAGTTGGAAGGGACCTTGTCAGGGGTGGGATTCTACCGGTTCTGTCCGGCTCTGTAGAACCGGTAGCTCTGAACAACAGCAGACATAGAATCGGTTCTATGCTGATGTTTTGGCCCACCTGCCTGCCCGGGCTCTTACCTGACCTTTATTTCCTGCTTTTTCAACCTCAGCTGCCATGCAAGGCACAGCTGCAGTTGAAAAAGCAGGAAAAAAAATGCTTTTTCAAATGCTGCTTCTCTGCACGCAGCACTGCTCAGCTGTCCGGGCACCAAACTGATGACGATTTACAGGTGAATGCACAGCGTGCAGGGAAGCACATCGTAAATCATTGAACCTCATAAATCACCAAACCGGTAGTTAACCCTGTCGGATCCCACCCCTGGACCTTGTAGGTCTTCTAGTCCAACCTCTCTGGTCAAGCAGGAGACCCTATGATGGGTTGTCCAATTTCTACTTAAAATTCACCAATGATGGAGCACCCACAACTTTCAGAGGCAAGTCATCCCACCAATTAATTGTTTTCAGTCAGGAAATTTCTCCTTAATTCTAGGTTGGATCTTTCTTTGATAAGTTTCCATCTGTTACTTGTTGTCCTGCCCTCAGATGCTTTCAGAGAACAGGTCAACCTCCTTCTGTGAAGACCCCTCAAATATTAGAAGACTGCTGTCATATCACTCCTAATCCTTCTCTTTGTTAGACTACTTAGTTCAGTGATGGTGAACCTTTTTGTTGTGGTGTGCCAAAACGCACGCGCACCGGCACTCACAAAGCAATGTGCCCCACCTCCCTGTGCATGCATGCGCAACACCCTGCCCCGCCACCTTACCTGCACTGTGCCCATTTTCAGCCTCCGGAGGGCCTCTGGAGTCTGAGGGAGGCTGTTTTTGCCCTCCTGAAGGCTCGGGGAAGCCTCTGGAGCCTGAAAATGGACCCATTTTTGGCACTTCCGGTATTTCCTGAAGGCCCGTTATTCAGCCTCCCGAGGCTGCAGAGGCTTTGCTCGAGCCTCCAGGAGGGCGAAAATGGCTTCAAATGGGCTAAAAATCAGCTGGGAGGCACGTGCATGTGCAGTGCAGGTAAGTTTGGCTGGGGCTCGCAGGCCCGCACAAATGACTCTGCGTGCCACCTGTGGCATGCGCGCCATAGGTTCGCCACCATGGACCTTGTTCCTTCAATCATTCATCATATGTTTTAGCCTCCACACCCCATATTGTTTTTCTTGCTTTTCTCTGCAGTCTTTCTAGAATTTTGATATCTCTTTTACATTGAAGTGACCAGAACTGGATGCGCTATTCCAAGACTGGTCAACACCAGTGCAGCATAAAGGAGTACTAACACTTCATGTGATACTATCCCTCTATAAATCTGGTCCTTGGAAGGAGGAGCCCTTAATTCACTTCACAACCGTGGCAAGAAAGGTCATAAATTATAAATTTTTCTCTGTTTTAATGTTCGCCCTGAGTCCTTAGGGAATAGGCATATAAATAAATAAATAAATAAATAAATAAATAAATAAATAAATAAATAAATAAATAAATAAAATGGGACAAACTCACTTAACAAATGTCTCACTTAAAAATAGATATTTGGGGCGCAGTTGCAGTAGTAAGTTGAGGAATGCCTGTATTATTATTATTATTATTATTCATCACACAGTCAGCCAGATGTTCAGATTGGCTTTGGCAGTCCTTACCAAGGACCTGGTATAGGCAAATCTGAATGTTTGATGGTGTTACAGATATCGCCGCAGGATGGAAGCTGTTCCAAGTAAAGCTGCCTTCTGCAATTGACTGATGGCAAATTTGTCAATGCCTATGATGTTCAAGTGGTGCTCCAGTTATTATTATTATTATTATTATTATTATTATTATTATTATTATTATTTGATTCCCAGGGTCAAGCACCAGGGAAATCAAGAGATCCAGGCAGTTCAAATGAGTATAAAAATTTATTGCAAGCTTAAGCTTTCTACAAGAATCTGAGCTACTAACAGTCCAAGCAAATTGGCAGTAGCAATAGCAATAGCACTTGGACTTATATACCACTTCACAGTGCTTTACACCCCTCTCTAAGCAGTTTACAGAGTCAGCATCTTGCCCCCAACAATCTGGGTCCTCATTTTACTGACCTTGGAAGGATGGAAGGATGAGTCAACTGTGAGCCTGGTGAGATTTGAAATGCCAAATTGCAGGACAGCCGGTAGTCAGCAGAAGTAGCCTGCAGTTCTGCATTCTAATCAGTGCGCCACCTCAGTAGATACGAGTCACAGGAATTCATGGTAGGCTGGACTTAGATCTCTCGTGAGTGTGAAAGGATGCATGACTAATGATATGTTTGATGCCTCCCTCAGTCTCAGCCTGGTCATCTCCTACACCCAGTGTCCTATCCAAGGACTTAGCACATTCTGGCCCTGCTAAGAATGCAGACCATGGTGATCAGAAACTGCCCCTTGTTAAGGCCTGCTTCTCATGTCTAGCCAGTGGTGCGATTCAACCGGTTTGGTGATCGCTTTGCACACATGCACACCAATTTAAAAAACTCATTTTCAGCTATAATACTTAACTTCTGCTGCAGCCCCAGTAAGTAAAACAGCTGAGGTGCCACAAAACTGCTTTACCGTGTGAATCAGCTGTGCTCCAAAACAAGGAAATAAAGCACAGAAAAGAGCAGGTGTGGGTGGGCGGGGCCAAATGATCACCAGAACTACTGGTTCGTCCGAACCAGTCCTAACTGGAAGAATCTCACCCTTGCGTCTAGTGCAACAAAATCTTTCTCTCTCACTCTCTCCTTTCCCTCTTTGCCGTATCTTTTTCAGAGGGCTTGCAATTTACACCACGATTCTCCCCGAGATAAGCAGCCAGGAATTAAAGCAGAGAACATCTGATTTCAGATCACACCACCGTCTAAAAATAGACCCAGCCAAAATTGCTGCAAAAAGAAGGCTTGAGAGGCAGAAGTCGATTGGCTGGCTGACGGATGCTGGAACAGACTCACCAATTGGCAGATTGTTGAGCTGCATCCAGCCCTCTGTGCACACGGCTCACGGGCAGCTGTGTCTAGGATGATCTGGCTGCCACATGTTGACACAAGATAAACTGGGGGGGGCGGGGAGATGGGGGGGTGCGAGCCAAAGCGATGCAAAGATTTTCATTAAAAAAAAATCAGGTGTTTTAAAAAAGATTGCAACACGACTGATCCAGGAAAAAACTCAGGGAAATCAAGGGCTCCGAAATAGCATTCCGTAAGCGAAGAAAACAGATGGAGAAGGGAAAAAAAGGACAAATATTGTACAATAGCTTTCATTGCACAAGGAGACAATTAAGGGCAATAAAGTATTATCACTAAAGCCTCACAGAAGACAAGCCTGATAAAATATAGAGGAACATTATCCAAAAGCATTTTGACACTAGCATCTTTATTCATGGCCATCCTAGGTCAGCACACATAACCAAGTTGTAAAAAGATAATTAAACCCAATGCATCATTTAAAAACAATAAGCATTAACAGAATTAACAGTGTTCCAATGTTTGAGGGGCTGCCACAGAGAGGAAGGGGTCAAACTATTTTCTAAAGCACCCGAAGGCCAAACAAGGAATAATGGATGGAAACTGAACAAGGAGAGTTTAAATCTGGAAATATGGAGAAACTTTCTGACAATGAGAACAATCAACCAGTGGAACAGCTTGCCCTCGGAAGTTGTAGGAGCGCCATCACTTGAGACCTTCAAGAAGAGATTGGACTGCCATTTGTCAGGAATGGTGTAGGGTCTCCTGCTTGGGTGGGGGGTTGGACTAGATGACCTACAAGGTCCCTTTCAACTCTCATTATCTGTTATCTGAATAGTAAAATAACAGAATCGGAATTTCTGGTTTTTCTTTGAAGATGTTTCACTTCTCATCCAAGAAGCTTCTTCGGCTCTGGCTGGATGGTGGGAACGGAAGGATCTCACTATCCAGTGAGAGCTGAAGAAGCTTCTTGGATGAGAAGCAAAATATCTTCAGAGAAAAACCAGAGACTCCAGTTACCTCTCGAAAAAGGCACCTTTGAGACAACCATGACCTGGATGACTGAGAATCTCCATAGACAGAGTTGGAAGAGACCTTGAAGGTCTTCTAACCCAACCCCCTGCTCAGGCAGGAAACCATTTCAGACAAATGGTTGTCCAGTCTCTCCTTAAGTGTTGGAGCGTTCACAACTTCTGGAGGTGAGTTGTTCCACTGATTAGTTCTAACTGTTAGGAAGTGTTTCCTTAGTTCTGGGTTGCTTCTCTCCTGGATTAGTTTCCATCCGTTGCTTCTTGTTTTGCCTTCTAGTGTTTTTGGAAAACAGTTTCAACCCCTCATCTTTATGGAAGGCCCTCAAATAATGGAACACTGCTATTATATTTCTTCAGGTCCTTAAAGGAGGACTAGTTTCCATCCATTAAAACCCAAGCAAGCAAAACTTACCACTATGCTTCAGATCCAATATGCAGATGTTTAGAAGAAGGGAGCAAATGTAATACTTAGACAATGAGCCACGGTGGCGCAGTGGTTAGAGTGCAGTACTGCAGGCTACTTCTGCTGACTGCCGGCTGCCTGCAATTTGGCCAGCTGAGAAACAGCAGTTCTTTGCAGAAGGCAAAGAAGTTTTACACTCGAGCCTGGTGGACGTTAGGAATATCTGAGTTGGTGTTTGGAGACTCTTTGTATTGAAATTATTGCTTAGTAATGTTATCTGGTATTCTTGGCAAGGGTCTTTCTTATTGGAGCTAATTGGTTTGAAGCAGCCTTTTACCCATGAAGGGACGGGATTTGAAAAGAAACATTAAAAAGTTATGCTGTTACCTTTGTCTCTTGTTTGCTTCCCTGGGATCAGGTTTGGACCAGAACACTTAGTTCTTTAGTTCTAAGTTGCTTCTCTCCTTCATTAGTTTCCATCCATTATTTCTTGTCTTGCCTTCTAGTGCTTTCTTTTTAAGAATCCTTTCAGGGATCTGAAGGAATGCCCCACATTGTTCTGACCAAGGCTCCATCAATCGTAATGAATCACAAACTTGTTTTAAAAGCAAAACCCATTTTATTGCAATGCTGGGAATTGTTTTCATTCCCAGCCAGAACTAATCTGAAACAGTCCCCCAAGATAAGCACACACCTTTCAGTTCTGTGGAATGCTGCCAAAAACAGAAGTATCCAATTAACTATAAAAGAAACCAACCGATGTGCAGAAAAAACCAACCAAAGTACAAAGAGCTCCGAGGATGATTCAGAACCGATCAAACTACTTTGCTTCCTGCAAAGGTTTCATCATTTAGGCCTGACTTTTATCCCTTATGGGAGGGGCAATCACCTCCCAGCCTTAGTCACCCCTTTTTTCTTAGCTGCTCTCACCTTCCAGCAGCTCTGCGCACATGTGCACTGGGAACAGGCTTCCCTGGGTCCTGTGGTTCGCTGCTGCCAGACTCCAAAGGCTCTGAAGGCAGCACCCCACTCCCAGATGGTCCTGGCCCCATCCCTGCATCAGATGCAGGACCCTCATCCAAGTCCTCTCCAGACTCCCTGACTGGTCCCCTTTCTTCCCCACTGTCCGATTCCACTGCCATCTGCACCAGCTGCTGGCGCACCACAACACACATGTGAAACTCCCCCAGATGCATAGCATTGATTATGTATCATCAAGTTGCTGGTTTCAGTATGGTTTTAAAACATAAACTGGATATAAACTAGCCATTTCTATAGCAACAAATTAATCAGTAAAACCCCAAATCAGAGTTTCATTTTTTTCCACGTCAAGCACAAAGTCCAGAAGTGGTCTCCATGTAGCAACAAAAGAACTTATGTTCTTTTTTTTTTATCAAAATGGTCAATTTATCCACCTCTGCCAACTCCATCAGCTTCTGTGGCCCTTCTTCCATAGTGGGAATTGAAATGTCCTTCCATTTTTGTGTGTACAGTAGTCTTGCTGCAGTTAACATATATAAGGTCAGAGTTCCACATTTAAAAAAATCTTTTTCCATTAAACCCAGAAGAAAAATTTCTGGTTTCATCTTTATCTTCACTTTAAGAATTTTCTGTATTAAAATATGAATCTTACTCCAAAATTCCTTTGCTTTATCACACATGCACCATAGATGATAAAAAAGTCCATTCTTTACTTTTACATTTCCAACATTCTCATCAGTTTTGATTCCATGCGATGGTTCTATTTTTACCCTCTGCTGCAGATAGCAGTTGTTTTGATGCCTTATTGTTTTATGACGTCTTTGTGTTTATTTTTAGATGTCTTCAGTGTGGAGCAGAAATACTGTCTGGAGTATTATGTCAGGACCAGAGATGAAGTCTTAACAAACAGCCCGGTGACAACCAGAGCTTTAAGAAGGCTGAAGAATCCTGGTTTAAGCTTCTGGCTGCTGACTATGATTCCTAAAGAACCCATACCTCTTTTTCTAATCTTAGGTTTCTGGACAAATAGAGATGAAAACCAAATTTGAGAGGAATTTTTGGTATCTCAGAAGGCCAGAAACAAGAGTGACCTCTGTTTCATGAGGCTATTTTTCTTAGTACAGTTAGCCCTTGACTCACAACAGTACATATAGTGACTGTTCAAAGATACACTGACTGAAAAGGGATTATCATTTTTCACACTCATGATTGTTGCAGCATCCTCATGTTCATGTTGGGGGAAGTCACCCCCCTTCTAGAAGAATGAACTATTTTAGGAAATATTAAAAAGGCAGAATATTATATTTCCCCTAAAAGTGAAATAGAAATTTTAAGGGAGGCAGAAACTCAGAGCTTCAGCCAGGATATTGTGGTTAGCTGGCAGCAGGCGCGGACGGCTGAGGAGAGCAAGGGCTCAGATGAGGGGCCAGGACCATTAGGGAGTGGACTGCTGCCTTCAGAGATTGTGGGAGCTGGCAGCAGCGATGAGGAGGTTCCCAAGGAGCCTGTGCCAAATGTGCGTGCATGCAGGGTTGCTCACAGGAAAGAGCAGCTGCAGCAGCACAGGCGACTCAGGAGTAAGGCTGCAAGGTAATGGCCCCTCCTTCAAGAAGACAAAAGCCATCTGTGAAGCGAACATTCTTTGTAGGAAGCAAAGACATTTTGAAACTCGAGCCTCGTGGACATTGCAGTACCTTAGTTGCTATTTGAAGACTCTTGTGTTGTAAAATATTTCTAGGTAACCTTATCTATTATTTTTGGCAGCCTCACACAGTTTTGGCGAGGCTCGTGCTTATCAAAGTTAATTAGTTTGCAGCAGCCTTTTAACTGGGGATTCGTAAGAATCATTAAAAGGTTTCTGTTCCTTTTGGTTCGTGTTTGTTTTATTGGAAAAGGGTTTGGGTCAGAACACAGGGGTGGGATGCTGCTGGTATAACAGCTGGTTTGGTGATCACGCGTGCGCGTGCCTGACACACGCTGCGTGCACGTGAAGCAACAATGCAAAAATCCTTACCTGCTAAGTTACTTCAGAGGAATAACACAATTGAGGACTGGCAATCTGCTTTTCCATGCTGATCAGCTGGGATGATAAAGGCCAAAACAGTGCAGGGGTAGGTGGGCAGGCCCACGTGATTGTTGGAGTGAACCAGTTCACTCCCAGCTGATCTTTGCAGCTAGGGGTTCGAACCGATCTGAACTGGCAGAATCCCACCCCTGGCTTCAGCTCCCTGCTCCCAGCAGATACTTGGTGCCCATTAAGAAAGACTGGGTCAGCCTATCTACAAAACAAAAGACCTTCAGCTCCAGGGTGATGGGATTAAGACATGACCCTTCAGGACATAATAGGATTAACCCATCTAGCAGCAGGGCTCACTGCATTGCAAAACCTCGTAAGGACATTGCATCAGCCCAAGCTTTAACCAAACATATCTCAGATAAACTCATGGGAGTCTGACTACAACCATTTCTTGCACAGGAACAGGAAGTTGAAGGGCAAGACCCAAGAGGGAGTATAAATACCTCTCACTCTCCACTCCATGTGGTCAGCTGCCCAGGACTTCAAACCCATGTGGTCCTGTCCATCAATAAACCATCTTTCCAATCAGCCTCCATGCTTCCAGTGTCTTTTCTTCCCACTTAGAACTGAACCCAGATGGATATTTCTTCCAACATTCATGTGATCAAAATTCAGATGCTTCACAACTCATAGTTATGACAGCTGCAGTGTCCTGGGGTCATGTGACCAAATATCTGACAAGCAAATATCTGACAAGCAAAGCAAAGTCCAGGGGGAAGGCAGATTCACTTAACAACCATGTCACTAATTTAATAACTGCAGTGATTCTCATAACAACTACATCAGGAAAGGTCATTAAATGGAGCAAATTCACTTAACAAGTGTCTCACTTTGCAGCAAAAATGTTGGGCTCAATTATGGTCATAAGTTGAGGAGTGCTGATATGATGCTGTGCTTCCTAATTTAAGGTGATATCAGATTATTTTTTTATTGGTTGATATCCCTCAAGGCAGATGGACCCTATTCAGAATTATGGAAGTGCCTCCTTTATGGGTGACAAGATAATTCAAACTGATAGAATTAGGACAATCAATAATTTTAGAGGGCTTTTATTATCATCTTTCATAAATCATGCATGTAAATGGAGCCATGTTAGAATGGAATATTGCAGGCTAATTCTGCCAACTGTCAGCAGTTCGATTCTCACCGGCTCAAGGTTGACTCAGCCTTCCATCCTTCTGAGGTCGGTAAAATGAGGACCCAGATGGTTGGGGGCAATATGCTGACACTATAAACTGCTTAGAGAGGGCTATACAGCACTGTGAATCAGTATATAAGTCTAAGTGCTATTGGTACTACTAACTAAACTCACTGTCAGGAGTTCGATCCTTTCTGACTCAAGTTTGACTCAGCCTTCCATCCTTCTGAGGTTGGTAAAATGAGGACCCAGATAATTGGTGGAAATATGCTGACACTATAAACTGCTTAGAGAGGCCTATACAGCACTGTGAAGCCGTATATGGGTCTAAGTGCTATTGGTACTGCTAACTAAACTCACTGTCAGGAGTTCGATCCCTTCTGGCTGAAGGTTGACTCAGCTTTCCATCTTTCTGAGGTCAGTGAAATGAGGACCCAGATGATTGGAGGCAATATGCTGACACTATAAACTGCTTAGAGAGGGCTATACAGCACTCTGAAGCAGTATATAAATCTAAGTGTTATTGGTACTAATGACTAAACTCACTGTCAGGAGTTCCTCTCTGGCTCAAAGTTGACTCAGCCTTCCATCCTTCCAAGGTGGGTAAAATGAGGACCCAGATTGTTGGGGGTGATAGGCTGACTCTGTAAACCACTTAGAGAGGGCTGTAAAAGCACTGTGAAGCAGTATATAAGTCTTGGCGCTACTGCTATTTTTATTGCTATAGAGCCTCTAATTCAGATCTAAACTTTATATAAGTCTAAGTTCTATTGCTAAGGACTGATTTTCACCTCATCCACAGTCTATAACCTGGCAATTCAGTGGGACTATTTTTACAAGCATCAAGGACAGAATAACAGAGTTGGAAGGTACCTTGAAGGTCTAGTCCAACCCCCTGCTCTGGGCATAAAGGTGGTAGAAATTTCAGTAGAAAAGCTGGAATTCAGAGTGTCTCAATCAGTATCAAAACTAAGCCCCTCGCCTGATGACTGCTTAGCATATTTTGTGCCGATGGTGTCTGCCAGTTCCTGAAACATAACAGAACATGGAAATCTTTAGTGAATAAGGGTAAAAAGCTGCACCTTGAAGTTAGCTTGATGAGAAGTTCAGTTTTGTCATGGTTTGAAACACAATGCAGAGATCAGCAATTCTGCCTGGGGGTTTATGTCTGCGGTGGTGAGAAGATGAACAAACTCTTCTGTGACTTGAAGAGCTGATGGATTATGGAAGGAAACAGCTCCAGCCAATAGACTCTAAAGTATAAAAAGCTTCGGTGCTAAATTTACAGCCATTGTATCATTATGCCAAAGAGGGCCCTGCAGGTTTTCAACTCAAGTGGATTTCTCCTTCTCTTTTATACATGAAAGTGGCTGTGGTTTTGACATGTGTGGAAGCCGCTAGCACTGCTGAACAATTCTCACTCTAGACTTGCAAAATTATGAGAGCTAGACAAGATCAACTAGAACAACTAGAACAATGACCAGAACAACTAAACACAAGGACAGTTTTTTCCTGAATGCCATCACTCCGCTAAACAAATAATTCCCCCAACACTGTCCAACTATTTACTAAGTCTGCATTACTATTACTATTAATCTTCTCGTTGTTCCTGTCACCCATCCCCTCCCAATTGTGACTTTATGACTGTAACTTTGTTGCTTGTATCCTTACGATTTATATTGACTGTTTCCTAGTATGATTTGATTGCTTATTTGTACCCTATGAATATCATTAAGTGTTGTACCTTATAATTCTTAACGAATGTATCTTTTCTTTTTATGTGCACTGAGAGCACATGCACCAAGACAAATTCCTTGTGTGTCTATTCACACTTGGCCAATAATTCATTCATTCATTCATTCATTCATTCATTCATTCATTCATTCATTCATATGCTATGCTGGCCTGACCATGGAAATGGTGTGAGGGGTTCATTGTTTTTCTTCCCCTCAGCTGTCTCCTCATCAGAGATGGTATTCAGTAGGCTCTGACCAATTCTGGAGAACCAGTAGCAGAAATTTTGAGTAGTTTGGGGAACTGGAAAATACCACCTCTGACTGGCCCTGCTCCCATCTATTCTCTGCCTCCCGAGTCCCAGCTGATTGGCTGAATCTTCTTTGGTTGCCCTGCACAGGAGAATGGGAGCTGGAAAGCAGGTTAGAGGGGTGGGGAGGGAATGGAGATTTTGCAGTATCCTTCCCCTGCCATGCCCATCAAACCACACCCACCAAGCCATACCATGCCCATCAAGCCATACCATGCCCACAGAACCGGTAGTAAAAAAAATTGCATTCTACCCCTGCTCCTCATGCTTGTAGCTGGAAGAGATTTTGTGTTGTGTTTTAGAAGTGAGGTTGTTAAGCATGTAGAAAGTCAGCACCTATCCCCCCAGAAGAATGACATATTTTGGGAAATATTAAAAAGGCAGAATATTATATTTCCCTAAAGGAGAAATGGAGAAACATGCTTTCAAAGACAGAAAGCAGACTCAGTGTTTCTTAATAGCTGCCAGCAGATATTTTGTGACCATTATGAAAGATTGGGCCAGCCTGTTCAGAACCAGCTCCAGTTTCTCTGCCCCAAGCAGAAACTGAGGAGGCCAGCTTTTAGAAATGCAGATTTGGTAATCCATTCAGAAAGACTGGGTCAAGACAGAAAGTCAGATAAGCAACAAAGAAAAGGTTGGCCAGATTAGCTCAGACAAGCACCTAGGATTTGCACTTCCTCTTTTGCCTATAGATCCAGCTATGACCTCTACATGAACCCTCCATGACCCCATGGGAGTCTGATAACAGCCAATAGAATACATGTTCTTACACAGGAATAGGAAGTTCAAATAAATGCCCAAAGAAAGTATAACTCCACACACACACTCTCAACTCCATTTTCTCAGCTGCACCAGAATCATAAATGCTGTTGGTTCTGCTTCATCATTAAATTATCTTTCCAACTAGCCTCCATGTTTCCAGTGTCTTTTTCCCAGCTTGGAACTGAACCAGATGGATATTTCTTCCAACAAGCAGAAACCAGAGGTCTGGTCTGGCACGAACAAAGAGGCAGAGATCAATTCTCTCTGAGCCACACGTTTATTCAAATATGGACAAAGGTTGGTTCTTGTTAGAGTTTGCAGCAAAATTCAAATCCGGAAAACACACAGATGACCGACTCAGCAGGATTCATTAACTTCCTTTTATATAAAATAAGTAAATGTACAATACCAGTAGTTTCTTCCAACGTGGAAAGGTTACAAGCAAACACAAACAGAAGCAGACATGTTACAGCTGCAGTTCAGAGCAGAGCTCAGTTTCAGCAAGCAAGCAAGCTAGTTTCTCTTTTACTTTAGAGCTGAGCACAGAACAGAGATAAACCATGCCCAGATTCTCTCTTTAAGTTTCAGCCCCCAATTCAGCTCTTATTGGCTGACCTTGTTACTAAGCTCTATTCCAATTTATGAATATACTCTGACAGTTCTCCCATAAAGCTAAAAGAACCTCAAATGATTTATTCAGCACGCCTTTTCAGCATGTCTCCAAAGAAAAACCAGGAAGTCCAGTCCCCTCCTGAAAAAGCACCTTTGGGACAAGCATGACCTGGATGACTGAAAATCTCCATAGACATTTGGTGATGCACTTTGGGATGAACAAATGTGATGACCTGGAGTGTAACACAAATGTAACAAAATCCAAAATGTAAATAAATGTCCTTTAATGCCTCCAACTTGGCCCCACTGTTCAATAATTCTCAGCTGGAGATAAAACTTATTCAAAAATAATCTTCAAAAGAAAGCAATACGGTCTGAACTTAATCAGCAGATAGAGGTGAAATAAAAAAACTAAAACAAACTACAATGAAGGAATTTCCACAACAGACCAGGATAAGTAATGACCAACTTCAAGGAGATAACGAGCACAGTCTGTTGGAAGGACGCCAACCAAGATATCTTCAGCCCAAAATAACACACGCTTTGCTTCTGGCAATGCTGTGTTTTAACTGTCTCTCTTATATACTATTCTTTTCAGCTGCAACCAATGAGGGGGATCATGGCCACTTCCTCTCTCGTAAGCCAAGTTGTTTCCTTCTCCATTCCTCCCTGCGTGTCCTAGGATGAAGAGGGGATGGGCCTGGTTCTTCCTCTGACTTCCCAGCCAGCCTCTGCCCTTCCCCAGCCTCCTCCATAACCTCCAGAGCCACACCTCCACTTCCTGTCAGCTGCACCTCCCCTCCCTCAGAGTCCGACTCCAACAAGGGCATGACAACAACCTTCGAATGATGGGATAGTAGGAATGGATTTCAAGATGAAAAAGTGCAGACTACAGGAACCATTTGCACTTCAGTTTGAGATGCAGACAGCACAGACTCATCCCCAACAGTCTGAAGCCTGTCTTCAACAGTGAAGGGACGCAGGACAGAAAACATCCTGCACAAAGCACAGCTGCAACTTCTCAATGAAAGGATAAGATAGATTAATTTTCACATGGAGCCGGAAAAAAAACTTCTTGGATGAGAAGCGAAACATCTTCAAAGAAAAACCAGAAAGTCCAGTTGCCTCTTGAAAAAAGCACCTTTGGGACAACTATGACCGAGAATCTCCATAGGCATTCAACATGCCTTTATACTTCACTTGGTAGCATGTGTTGTCCAGAGAAGTGAAGTGAGATATGGTCTTCATTTCATGTAATGATTAATTGTTTGATAGACAGCTTCTTGTCCTTTAGAAAGCAACCTTTTGTCCCACCAAATCTTGACTCCAGATCTAGACTCCAGCAGTATAATATCTCCTCTTTCTCCACTAGATCCTGAAAAAGAGATCTATATAGGAAAACTCAGCAGGACGTCTACCTAGGACCTTAGAAACTTGCCATGCTTAGAGGGGAGTCAAGACTTGCTCAGTCCTAGAAGAAGGCAGAAGGACAGGAGCTGGCTAAAGAGTCTAGGAATCTTGATTCATTGGTGTCATAGCCTAGCATTGAGATCTTAGTGCAGAGGTCAGAAAGCTTAAACACTCAAAGAACCACAAAGATCCTAACCAGAAGCCCCCTATTCAATTCTGGAGCCAACCAGAAGTACAGTTCTCCCACCACAGAGTCTCCTCCTAGCGCAACATCCTTTTTCCTCTGCCAACCAGAAGTCTAGTTCTCCCACCATAGAGTCTCCTCCTAGTCTGGCGTCCTTTTTCCTAGGCTGACTGGAAGTCTGGTTCCCCCACTATAGAGTCTCCTCTTAGTACAGCATTCTTTTTCCTCTACCTGTCCTAACCAAAAGCCCTATCAATTGTGGAGCTGACCAGTGACAGGGAGCCACAGCAGAGGGATGAAAGAGCCACATGTGGCTCCAGAGCTGCAGGTTGTCAATCCCTATCTTAGCGGAACCTACATTCACTGCCCTGATTATCAGTATTGGTCTCTCTTGACAAAGATGCAATCTCCAAACTCTCCACAATGTCAATGCTATCATCTTGAGCAGGGGTCTTAAAACTTGACAGCTTTAAGACTTGTGGACTTCAACACCCAGAATTCCTCCTCCAGTCATGTTAGCTCAGGAATTCTGGGAGTTGAAGTCCACAAGTCTTAAACTTGCCAAGTTTGAAGACCCTTGATCTTGAGAGCCAAAATGCAGAGAGATAATGGAATGCCTGGCTGCTTGAAAAGGCATCTTAAGAGATACAGTCTACTTGGAGTAACAGCTATTACTACTGGTGAGCAACCCATTGATCTCAGAGTTAGTTTTGTATTTGGTTGGAATCCAGAAGCTTTCAGTTCCTTGGCCTCTACCCAAAATCAATGAAACATTGAGACAATGTTCTTGATAGCCTTCAATTGTCTTTAAACTCCATATAGTTTCCTGGAAATGCAGACTTTTGGTAGGACTTGTTTATTTTTTTGCTGCCAATCTGAGATCCCTGACATGAAAACTGGACTAGAACTTTGCCACATTATAAACTCCTGCTAATCAGAAACTTTTAAAAGATGTCTGTTTGACATTCAAAGTACTAAGCCTGAGAAAATCCAGAAGATTGTCTCCAGAATGAGCAAAGTTGAAGTTGTGAGATCATTTTGTCAGGGGGAGTTTTATGTGAAAATGGGACGGATTTAAGGCTGACCTGTCAAATCCATAGAACTCCCCAATGCATTCCTGAAAGCAGACAGATTTTTCTCCGCAACCATTAAAGAACAAATGTCCCATTTTTATTACTTTATGTGCTTTTTTCTCAAACCACCAAAATATATCACAAACTTTGGACTCAACCATAGTCCAAACAGTAAGATAGAAAGCCACTCAGAACTACTGTCATTTGCTCAAAATTGGAAAAATGAGAAAATTCCGACAGAGAAGGAGGTGATTAAGAAAATAATGGTATGTGCAGAAATGAGGAGATTGACATTAGCAATTAGAGAACAAGAAGAAAAAGAGTACTATAAGATTTGGGAGTTATTTTATGGATGGCTAGAAAATAGAGTAAGAAGTTAAAGGATATTGTATTAATAATGATATACTAAAATTGATTATTTTTGAATAAGCCTTAATATGAATAGAATTTAGTAAGATTTGGGATTTGCTTTTAAGGATAGTTTGAAATTGAAATAAAAACTTAATGACAATGTAATAATGATATAAGAGGATATATAATGTTGACTATAATATAATATGAATGTAAACTCATTAAGAAATGTATACCAATATTATTATATGCACATGATACCCAACCGACACACTGTATAATTGAAAGATGGTTTTATTTATAAAACTTTAAAAAAAAGAACTACTGTCATGCCCCCCTCAGAGTCTGAATCTGAGGAGGTCGACAAACAGCTGACAGGGAGTGGGAGTGTGGCTCCATTGGCTGTGGAGGAAACTGGGGAAGGGCAAAGTCAGGCTGGGCAGAGCAGGGGAGCAGTAGAATAAGGGAGATGGGGTTCAGATGAAGACCAAGGCACACCCCTTCTTCGTCCTGCAGCACGCAGGGAAGAACGGAGAAGAGAGCAACATGGGTTGCATGGCTTATGAGGGAGGAAAGGGCCCCAATTTCCTTCACAAGGTACACCTGGGGATGGAGTTTAAAGGAGAGGCAGTTGGGAGGAGTGTTTGTCGGGAACAAATGCTGAATTCATCTGGTGTGGTGAGTTTTAGCCTGCATTCCTCATATCTGTGTGAATTATTGTCATGCTTCTGTGTGCTTATCTGCCTTGCTGGATTTATTGGACTCATTATCCTGCCCTGCTGGAGTGATTGATTGCAGTCATTCTGCTTACAATGTTTGGACTGGAGTATCTGCAGCCAGAGGCTATTGTAGGTTCGTGGGAGAGCTTTTCTCCAGACTGGAGAGTAACTGGGATGTTGGGGGCAAAGTTGGAGGAAATAAAGGGACTTGTGCCTATTTTCTGGCTGTGTTGCCTTTGTGCCATGTCCCAGGTCATCACATCTACCTTGTAGTAAGATGGATGGCCAAACGAACAAACAAACACTTCCCATGGTCTCTTGTCAGCAGAAGGTTGAGGAAAAAGCTATGGGACATTCAGAGAACTATGGACTCTGCTTTCTCACCAGACATTCCATGTCAGATTTTCCATTTAGTCTCTTATTAAATCAGAATGCCACCCATTAAATAGGGGCTGGAAATCAATGCTGGGTTCATTTCCCGGGATCTGAGCTTGGCACAGGGTTTCCTGCCAATCCTCCTCTCTGCACACAAGTTCATCATCTGGTGATTTTCTGGGCTTCCTGGGCTCATCTGCCAGGCGACTCACTGACCTTCGGCTTCTCGTTTGACACAAATCCAAGCTTTCAATAGCCCGCTACAAAGCCATCCGTGGTGAATGCCTCTGTGAGACGCCACAAATAAATCACACGTGCTTTCTCAGGCAAAGCACCTCACCAGAAAAATCCGAATCTGCTAATGGAACGCTTGATGGGTGGCTAAATATTTTATCAGGCGTATAGCACTCTCTCTTCTGACAGAGATGGTTTAATGGTTCACTTGGGCTCGGGGAGTTAAGACCTTCCCACACACTGTTTATTATGGGAGCATTATAAGCAGGAAGGCTTGGGCAATTTCAGGGTTTTTAACTCTTGGTTTTCTTTCTAAAGACAACCTTCATTTCCTCTGTAGTTGTCATTGCCTCTTTTGATGGGGGTGTGTTGTTGGCGTTTGATCAGATTTAATATTCTTAGGATAATAGAGGATTTTCTCTTCTCCTCGCGGTGCTGCTGGATGTTGCCTACCTGCTGGGACAGTGCTGAGCTGAACACAGACCAAACTGACATCAAACACAGAGAACAAGGTGGTCAGTTGTTTTTCTACAGAGGAATTATTGAGTCTATCATCTGCACCTCTATAACTGTCTGGTTTGGTTCTGCAACAGGACAGACACAGACTTCAGAGGATAATTAGGACTGCAGAAAAAACAATTACTACCCACCTGCCTTCAGTCGAGGACCTGTATACTGCATGAGTCAAAAAGAGGGCTGTGAAAATATTTACAGACCCCTCACATCCTGGACATAAACTGTTTCAACTCCTTCCCTCAAAACGACGCTATAGAGCACTGCACACCAGAACAACTAGACACAAGGACAGTTTTTTCCCGAAAGCCATCACTCTGCTAAACAAATAATTCCCTCAACACTGTTCAACTATTACAAAGTCTGCACTACTATTACTGTTAATCTTCTCATCATTCCTTATCACCCATCCCCTCCCACTTGTGATTGTAGGACTGTAACTTTGTCACTTGTATCTTTACGATTTATATTGACTGTTTCCTAGTATGATTTGATTGCTGATTGTACCCTATGACTATCATTAAGTGTTGTACATTATGATTCTTGATTCTTAACGAATGTATCTTTTCTTTTATGTATACTGAGAATATTTACCCCAAGACAAATTCCTTGTGTGTCTAATCACACTTGGCCAATAAAGTATTCTATTCTATTTGTCACATCCAATGGATCTACAACCACAGCTGTCAACATGAAGACATGACCCCAAGGGTGCATTTGATTGTGCAAGATGGTATTTGTTGATCTGAAAACCAGATCCTCCATCTGTGGGAAAATAATGCTAGGAAGAGGATGCTAATGCTGATGATCATGATAGCGTGTGTGTGTGTGTGTGTGTGTGTGTGTGTGTGTGTGTGCGTGTTGCCAGAGTCCCTGTAGCTTTCTTTGCAAGATTTTCAGAAGTGATTTGCTCTTGCCTTCTTCCTAGGGTTGAGAGAGAGGAACTGGCCCAATGCCACCCAGCTGGCTTTGTGTCTAAGGCAGGACTAGAATTCACAGTCTCCTGGTTTATAGCCTGTTGGCTTAACTACTACTGTACATCAAACTGGCTGTCTATAACTCTCTAGGTAAGCTGTCATCGCCTGTTTTGGGAATGAATTACTGGTATTTGATCAATTTAGATGTAATGTTCTTGGGGTTCATAGGGTCTTGCAAAAGAATAAAGTGGAACAATGACTGATGACCTCCTTTTACTGGTCCACAAGAAAGTGTCTTCACATATTGCATTATGGTGTGGTATGCTGGCTTGACAGCCATGGATAGAAAGATATTACAGAGGGTGGTGAGCACAGCACAAAACATTGTGGGTTGTTCCCTGATACCACTAGATGACATCGCTAGGGCTCGCTGCCTTAGAAGAGTGAGGAAAATTCTCAGGGACGACTCACATCCCGGTCAGCACTTCTTCACTCTTCTACCATCAGGTAGGAGATATAGAAACATAGCCAGCTGCACCAACAGGCTGAAGAACAGTTTCTACCCATGGACTGTCAGACTCCTGAATGGAAAATAACTTCATGTCAACATAGTATGATAGTCTTGCGGGGCCGGCGCATTGTACAACAAGCTCACCTAGTGTAATAAGATTGGGACTGGGTTAGGGGCTTCTGTCCTCACTGTGAGTTGTGAGTTGTGTGTGTGGTGCACAGAGGAAGGCTCAGCCAATCTTATTGTACACATGTTGTACTCTGACAATAAAGGTAATAATAATAATAAGTAGGCACCTATATTCCCAGTGTGGAGTAAGCATGATTTTGTTTCAGAAAGCAATACAGGTAGATCTTGACTCACAACCATTTGCGTAGTGAACATTCAAAGTTATAATGGCACTGAAAAAAGCCACTTATGACCATTGCAGCATCCCTGTAGTCACATGATCAACATTAGGTTGCTTGGCAACTGGCATGTATTTATGTCCCAGGGTGATATGATCACCTTTTGCAACCTTCTCACAAGCAAAGTCATTGAGGAAGCCAGATTCATTTAATAATTGTCTCACTTAGCAACATAAATTTTGGGCTCAATTGCAATTGTAAATCAAGGACTACCTGCAGTGAGGAACAATGATATCAACCTAGCATTTCCTGGTGTGTGGCAGTGCCCAGGGCCTTCAGGGAAAAACAGAAAGAAGGGTTCCCTTCTCCAGAGAACCTTTTGCAAACATCAGATATGCTTTTATGACATAAAGATTGGTTCAACTTTTCATATATAAGCATCTCTATCTTCTCCCCCAGAGATGGAAAGACCATGGTCCAGATGCTTACAAGACTTTGCTTCTTACCCCGGATCGAAATTGGATATAGAATAACAGAGTTGGAAGGGACCTTGGAGGTCTTCTAGTCCAACCCCCTGCCTAGGCAGGAAATCCTACACCACTTCAGACAAATGGTTATCCAACATCTTTCTAAAAACTTCCAGTGTTGGAGCATTCACAACTTCTGGAGGCAAGTTGTTCCACTGATTAATTGTTCTGTCAGGGAATTTCTCCTTAGTTCTAGGTTGCTTCCAATGGTGGGATTCAATTTTTTTTACTACTGGTTCTGTGGGTGTGGCAGGGGAAGGATACAGTAAAATCTCTAGTCAGAGGTGGTATTTGCCGGTTCTCCGAACTACTCAAAATTTCCACTACTGGTTCTCCAGAACAGATCAGAACCTGAAGAATACCCAGCTCTGGTTGCTGCTCTCCTTCATTAGTCTCCATCCATTGCTTCTTGTCCTGCCCTCAGATGCTTTGGATAATAGCTTGACTCCCTCTTCTTTCTGGCAGCCCTTGAAATATCGTAGTCTACAGAAAAGAAGGCCTAGGGGAGACATGATAACAGTGTTCCAATATTTGAGGGGCCCTTACGAAGACGAGGAGGGTCAACTTATTTTCCAAAACACCAAAAGGCAAGACAAGACCCAATGGATGGAAACTAACCAAGGACATAAGCAACCTAGAACTAAGGAGAAATTTCCTTACAGTGAGAACAATCCACTGATGGGACAGCTTGCCTTCAGAAGTTGTGGGTGCTCCATCACTGGAAGCTTTCAAGAGACTGACAACCATTTGTCTGAAATAGTATAGGGTCTCTTCCTTGAGCTGGGGGTTGGACTAGAAGACCTCCAACCATGTTCTAAATTATCCCATGTTCTAAATTCTCTCAGCCTGCACAGCCTCCCATTTTCAGATCTCAATTGCTATGATTTAGTCCTCTCTTTGTCTCTTCTCCAACCAATTTTTTCTCCCTCTTCACCCCTGTGAGGCTAGTAAATACCTCTTTTTCTAAATTGCAGCTGAATCAAATATTTGCCGAGAAGCTTAAAGCTTGGGAATAATAATAATAATAAAAGAAAGAAAGAAATGAGCTAAAGTCAAAATAGAGACATCAAATTGTGGCTGGTGGAGCCACGAGAGGAAGCTTCTGATCTCCTTCTGCAGCAAAAGTTTCCCACCATGATGGCTGCTGTTTCAGAAACCAGATTTCCATTTAAAAAAACCCAGTGAGATCACAGCTGTGGGAGAAAGAGACAAACAGAGGGAGAGATCGATTTAACAGTTAACAGCTTAGAAACAAGTGCAAATGTTTTAGATTGAATTTTGGGCTGCTTTGAAAAGAATTTGCAATATCGGATAGTGTCACCTTTCTTCCTTCCTTCCTTCCTTCCTTTCTTTCTTTCTTTCTTTCTTTCTTTCTTTCTTTCTTTCTTTCTTTCTTCCTTTCTTTCTTTCTTCCTTTCTTTCTTCCTTCCTTCCTTCCTTCCTTCCTTCCTTCCTTCCTTCCTTTCTTTCTTTCTTTCTTTCTTTCTTTCTTTCTTTCTTTCTTTCTTTCACATAAGCATTTTTAATACAGTGTGTTGTCTGTTATTTACAAAGAATAAGAACCATAGCTAGTACTATAAAAATAGTATCCCATTTTCTAATAAAAATACTTACAATATCATATAATATTGTTATATGATAATAATAATAAACACCCCTCTGTTTTTAATAAAAATGTTCACTTTCTTTCTATAACTTCTGCCCCTTGTCTTTAACCAGTCACAGAATTTATTCCATATCAAGTAGTATTCTGAGTCTTCTTTTTCTTTTATTTTTAAGGTTAATCTGTCCATTTCAGCACATTCTAAAATTTTCCTAATTACCTCCTTGTCTGGCAGGGTATTCTCATTTTTCCAAAAATTTGCAGAGCTAATCCTTGCTGCTGTCAGTAAATGTAAAATTAAATATGCAGATCCTTTGTCATAACCCTCCGGGGTTATGCCCAGCAAATATACTTCTGGTTTCCAATCTATCTTCTATTTAATTATTTTTTCTAGCCAGCTCTCTATTTTCTCCCAATATTGTTTTGCTTTGGTGCAAGTTCACCACATGTGGTAGTAAGTCCCTTGGTTATGATTACATTTCCAGCATTTTCCAGGCAAGTTACTGAACATTTTTGCCTAAAATACAGGTAGTTCTCGATTTATGACCTCAAGAGATATCCCCATGAGATATTTTAAAGAGATATCCCCATGAGATATTTTAAATTTTTGATTGGAATTATCGTTTTTAACCATTGTTTTTAAATTTTAAAATTTGATATGGGTGGGGCTTAATTAAGTTTAATTTTATTTTAATATTTGTATTGTATGTTTTTAATTGCCCTGTAAACTGCCCTGAGTCCCTTTGGGAGAAGGGTGGTATATAAAACCAATTAAAATAAAAATAAAAATAAATAAAGAGAGGCAAAATTTCTGCTGCTAAGTGAGACAATCGTTAAGTGAATTTTGCCCCATTTTGTGACCTTTCTGGCCACCGTTGTTAAGTGAATCACTGCCATGATTAAGTTTCTAACATGGTTGTTCAGCGAATCTGGCTTCCCGTTGACTTTGCTGGTCACAAACGGTGATGACATGACTCCAGGACACTGCAGCCATCATGAATATGAGCGGTTGCCAAGCATCCAAATTTTGGTTCATGTGACCATGAGAATGATGCTGCAATGAGCGTTAGGTGTGAAAAATGACCATAAGTCACTTTTTCAATGCTCTTGGAACTTTGAAGAGTCACTAAAATGAATGCCATTCATTTAATGACCGTTTGAAGTTGTAATTGTAATTCTTGGACTACCTGCAGTAACAGCATCAACCAGAATACCTCCGCCAGAGCTGGAGATGTAAAGCAACTAGTCTGACCAAACCTTCAGGTTTTGTTGAGTTTAACTAGTAAAATGTGTCCCATTAGAAAAAGTAATGACTTAACAATGGATCAGGGGCTGACGTTTTTTACTGCCTTCTGGAGTGTATTGAAAAGAAGAGATAGCAATAAGGGCCTTGGTGGCTCAGGCTGTTAAATGCCTGCATTTAAGTTCCAGCTGCCTGCAATTAGTGCAGGCTCGAATCCCACCAGGCTCAAGGTTGACTCAGCCTTCCATCCTCTGGGATAGGTAAATTGAGGACCCAAGATTGTTGGGGGCAATAAGCTGACTTTGTAAAAATGCCGCTTAGTAATAAGCAGGCATATACAATGGAATGAAGGCTATTGCTGAGCACACTGGATTGTATCCCAAAATTGTAAGCCACCCTGAGTCTTTGGAGAAGGGCGCATACAAATGTAATTAAAAATAACAATAGCAATAGCACTTAGACTTATATACTGCTTCACAATGCTCTCTCTAAGCAGTTTAGAGAGTCATCATATTGCCCCAACAATCTGGGTCCTCATTTTACTGACCTTGGAAGGATGGAAGGCTGAGTCAGTGAGAATCAAACTACTGGCAGTCAGCAGAATTAGCCAGCAATATTGCATTCTAACCATTACTCCACCACGGCTCTTTTACCACAGGTTATTATTCATTACTTAAGGTAATGAAAAATAAGAAATTGCCAGGATCTAACGATCAAGAGCCATGGTGGAGTAGTGGTTAGAAAGTGGTACTGCAGGCTAATTCTGCTGCCTACCGGCTGCCTGCAGTTTGGCAGTTCAATTCTACCAGCTCAAGGTTGACTTAGCCTTCCAAACATTCCAGGTGGGAAAATTCTAACCACTACTCCACCATGGCTCTTGATCTTTAGATCCTGGCAATTTCTTATTTTTCATTACCTTAAGTAACAAATAAAACCTGTGGTAAGAAGAACCACGGTGGAGTAGTGGTTAGAATGCAGTATTGCAGGCTAATTTTCTGACTGCCAGCAGCTCGATTCTCACTGAGTCAGTCTTCCATCCTTCGAGGATGAGTTTACAGAGTCAGCATATTGCCCCAGCAAATTGGGTCCTCATTTTCCCACCTTGGATGGTGGGAAGGCTAAGTCAACCTTGAACTGGTAAAATTGAACTGCCAAACCGCAGGCAGCTGGCAGTCAGCAGAATTAGCCTGCAGTATCACCTTCTAACCACTGGGCCAGCACAGCTCTTGATTTTTAGATCCCAGCAATTTCTTATTTTTCATTACCTTACAGTATCCTGAGTGTGTGGGTGTCAGTCTGTGTGAAGCTCTGAGTTGATGGATGCAGGCAGCAATATGTTGTGTGGCATGGTAATCTCTGGATTACAGATTTGAGCTGTCAGATGGATAGTGGAGCGAGGAAGCTTGGAAACAGAGATTAGAGGACCCAGCTCTTGATAATTTTATTATAGGCAAGAAGATGGCTTTCGTATGAAAAAAAAGCAGCTGGAAACACATAATGGTGGAGGGTGAATGCGTGTGTGTGTGTGTGTTTATGTGTACAAGTTGTCCTTGATTTACGACCACAATTGAGATCAGAATTTCCATTGTTAAGCAAGGTGATTGTTAAGTCATTTGCACCCTCTTCTAAAATCTATTTTGCCATGATGTTAAGTAAATCACTGCAATTGTTAAGTGAATCACACAGTCATTAAACAAATCCATCTCCCCCCCCCATTGGCTTTGCTTGTTAGAAGTTGGTTTCGGAAGGTTGCAAATTCTGACCCAGAGTCCTTGCAATTGTTGTGAATACATGCCGATTGCCAGGCACTTGAATTTTGATCATGTGTCCGTGGAGATGTTGCAATGATTCAAAGTCCAAGGTTGTAATTCACTTTTTTTTTCATTGCCATTGTAACTTCGCATACCATTAAATGAATTGCTTTAAGTTGAGGACTATCTGCGTATATGATTTCTTGAAAGTCAATTGTTGTTATGAATTGGACTGGTCCCACAGTCTCTGTTTCTGAACTAGTCTTTTATTAGCAAGGACACTTGGGATATAAACCACACTTCGGTAGTGTCTAAACTTCTGGACCTTGGACTTTCTTATTCAATCTGCCTTTGGATTATAGATTTCCTATCTGGCCTCAAAATGACGCTATAGAGCACTGCACACCAGAACAACTAGACACAAGAATAGTTTTTCCCAAAGCCATCACTCTGCTAATCAAATAATTCCCTCAATACTGTCCAACTATTTACAAAGTTTGCACTACTATTACTGTTAATCTTCTCATCACTCCTTATCACCCATCCCCTCCCACTTGTGACTGTATGACTGTAACTTTGTCGCTTGTGCCTTACGATTTATATTGACCATTTCCTGGTATCATTTGATTGCTTATTTTACCCTATGACTATTATTAAATGTTGTACCTTATGATTCTCAACTCTTGACAAATGTATCTTTTCTTTTGATGTTTACTGAGAGTATTTACACCAAGACAAATTCCTTGTGTGTCCAATCACACTTGGCCAATAAAGTATTCTATTATATTCTATCATACCTCTTCAGCCCTTATTCTTAACACTGGTACACAGGATTGCATGTTGAGTCCCTCACTCTATACTCTTTATGTGCATGACTGCATTCCCACTCACACTAGTAATATACTAAATTTGCAGATGATAAAACAGTGGTGGGACTCATTTCCGGGGATGAGGTGGACCAGTTGCTTTTGTGGTGTGGAGGCAATAACTTGGTCCTCCACACCAATAAGACCAAGGAGCTTATAGTGGACTATAGAAGGAACAGATCAGACATCCAGCCCTTGCTTAGCAATGGAGACCAAGTGGAGCAAGTGGCCACTTTTAAGTTTTTGGGTGTTACCATAAAGAGGACCTGATCTGGGGTGCTCACATTGCAGCACTGGTCAAAGGGCCCATCAGAGATTATACTACCTGAGACTTCTCAGAAAACACCAACTGAATGGAAAACTGCTGGTGACCTTCTACTGCTATAGAGTATTTTAACTTACTGCCTGTATATGGTTTGCCAATTAGTGGCAGATAGGAAAGCACTCAGAAGGTTAATGTCATTGCTCAGAAGATCATTGGTTGCCCTCTCCCCTCTTTGGAAGAGCTTTATAGCTCCACTGCCTTAAGAAAGTTTGAAACATCCTCAAAGATCCATCTCATCCTGGGAACCATTTTTTGAACTATTACCATCTGGCAGATGGTACAGAATAATAAAACAAGGATAAATAGGCTGAAAAACAGCTTCTATCCCAGGGCAGTAGCTCTTTGAATTCTGCTGTATAGTGCAGTGTTGGTGTGGTGTTGGGAGTTTGGTTCAATGTGTGAAGGGTGAAGGAAGTGTGTTTGTGTTTATTTTCATGGTCATGATGTGCACTGAAAAGGTGTTTGATTTAGTTGTACGAGGTGCAATGACAATAAAGTAAACTAAACTAAACTTGCACCCATGCTAGCTCATATCTGCATAATCTGAATGGAATTGTTATGGCAGAGGTATGACTAAGGTTGTTAATCTAAGCTATGCCATCTGCATCTTTCTAAAAAGCAGTATATATGAATGCCTTATTTATGACTAGAGGTAAATACCTACAAGCCCATCTGTCAATGATCATGTTAGATGGAAAACTGTGACTTGGAATGTCAGAAGAGTAAATTGTAATGAGCATGAATTTGTGAATGAAAAAAAGAAAATAGGTGCATTATGTTTCTGGCAAACCGTGATGGATTGTGCACCTCGAGAAGCAATGGAGGGAGTCTTGGAAGCCCAGAACTTTCCCAGGGTGCAGGCAGCACATTCCAGAGAGGGACCTAGACAAGAGAGTGTATTGTCCCAAGCTGAATGGGGGAAGTGGGAAGAGTTCAGGATAGCCCCACACTCAAATAGATTAGGAGAAATCTAGTAGGGTAGAAGATTATTGCCTCAGTTTGGCAGGATTCATTCTGCTGGGTGTAAGTCAGACTTGGGAACTTTATGGACTGCTAGTCACATCTGGCCCTTGGGTTGCCCCAGTCTGGTCCAGGTCAGTGGGATGGTGGGGCATCATTGGTGGTGGTGGCTGGGGTGGAGGTGGTGATGACCTCCATAACAGTCTCAGTTTCTCATTTGGCTTCTTGGGAAAATAACAGAATAATAGATTTGAAAGGTCTAGTTCTGTGATGGCAAACCTATGGCATGCATGCCACAGGTGGCATGTGGAGCCATTTGTGCAGGCATGCGAGCCCCAGCCAAACTTACCTGCACTGCGCATGCATGTGCCTCCCAGCTGATTTTTGGCCCATTTGAGATGGTTTTGGCCTCCCAGAGGCTCAAGGGAAACCTCTGCAGCCTTTGGAGGCTGAAAAACAGGCCCATTTTGGCACTTCCAGTGAATTAAAATATTTGAGACAGTGAGTGATCCCATCTCCACCCTACTTGTAAACTGGTTCCTAATTTTTGTTAATTTTTTATGTCTAATGTTTTTGTATTTTTGCTTTGATGATGTCGCAAGTTGCCCAGAGACACTGGACAGTGAGATGGTTGGTTTCAGTGGGTTTTTTTCAGCCTTACTGACAGTTGTTCAAGGTAGAGAAAGGCAAGAAAAAGGCATAGCAAGGGCTCTTTAAAATTCTCAGTGTTGAGAAACACTGAGCTAACCAGAGGAAGCAATATATAGCGAAGGAGCTGTCTGTGGTGCTGAAACTTCACCTTGGGAGCTTTGACATTTAGAGCTGATAAATCGTTCTCACATAGGATTTGTTATCTACATGTCTGTGCTATTAGAATCTGCTTGAGCTTATATTTTTCCTCTGCTTTCCATCTGGTCTCCCCTCCTATCTGTTATAGAGAAATGATTTTAGCTTCTCCTGTAGAGACAGTGCTAAAGGACAGGACAAGATTACATCTGAATTGTGTATGGCCAGCATGCACATACATCAGAGATACATTGGTCAGCTTAAGGTCTTGGAATACTGAAGAAGTTGAATCCAGAAGGTTATTGCTGTGCTGAAAGTGGAAAGACAAGAATACTGAATCTCTATATTATCATCTGTTGTTGGGTGTAAAAGGTCAGGGCCACAGGTGAAAGTCCAATTATAGTGATTTATTGCTACCCATGCCTATGCACAGAGTTAGTACCTGCTAGGAGTTAGATAAGGGTTAATGGAATTCAAGGGGTACTGGAATTAGTTTGATTGTGTCTATGTAGGGATTCTAGGCTGATCGCTCTTTTAACTCCACCTCAGGTTCTGCCACTCCTTCCCATACACCTGTTATTCTGAAGGCTAATTATTTTCAAGATGAGGTTTGCATTCTAACACTGGAAAAGGAAACAGTGTGTTGAGTCCATAATTGCTCTCATAGCAGATTCATCCATCCATGCTTTTGACAACTAACAGCTGATTTTCCTTGGATGACAGTCTGAAAGTTGAAAATTTTTGGAGCAAAACACATGAGATACCTCATGTGACTACATGAGATACCTGTTGATCATCCATCCAATATATGGCTAGGATTGACATGATATATCAGTGTTCCTATATTTGAGGGGTGGTCAACCTATTCTCCAAAGCACCTGAAGGCAGAACAAGAAGCAACAGATGGAAACTAATCAAGGAGAGAAACAACCTGGAATTAAGGAGAATTACCCAATAGTCATATCATCTATATTTATCTATATCTTGTCTATCTATCTATCTATCTATCTATCTATCTATCTATCTATCATCTATCATCTATCTACCATCTATCTAATCTGTTTGTCTATCATATATATCTGTCTATAATCTATCTCTATCTCTATCTATATCTATCATTATCTATCTAATCTGTCTGTTTGTCTATCATCTATTATTGTCTATCTTCTTTATCTATCATCCATCCATCTATCTATCTATCTATCTATCTATCTATCTACCTACCTACCTACCTATCTAATCTGTCCGTCTATCATTTATATCTGTCTATCATCTACCTCTATTTATTTATATCATATCTATCATTATCTATTTATCTATACATCTATCTATCTAATCTGTCTGTTTGTCTATTATCTATACCTGTCTATCTATCATCTATGTTTATCTATATCCTATCCTTCCTTCCATCCATCCATCCATCCCCCAGCAGCATTCAAGGCAACAAACATACTTAATACTTTCTTTTCCCCACAACAACAATCCTGTGAGGTGAGTTGGGCTGAGAGACAGTGATTGGCCCAAAGTCACTCAATTAGCTTCATGACTAGGGCAGGACTAGAACTCACTGTCTTCTAGTTTCTAGCCTGGCATCTTAACCATTAGACTAGACCAACCATTAATTAGGCAAAGCAGCGTAAGGTTGTATTCTTTTACTCCTGCTTGTCTCTCTTTAAGTAATGCAAACTGATGAAGTAAGCTGAAATCACAGGAAATGATTTCCCCATTTGTTTAATTTATTAGTCAATTGTTTTAGCCTCATTTCTACAGTTTTGCTAGTTTTTTTTAAAAAAAATAGGGCTTGGTGAGTTGATTAACTTTTTTTTTTAATTCATATTTATATCCCGCTTCTCCGGAGACTCAGGGCTGCTTACAAGGATACAACCCAATGCTCAGCAATAGCCTTCATTCCATTGTATATGCCTGCTTATTACTAAGCGCATTTTTACAAAAGTCAGCTTATTGCCCCAACAATCTTGGGTCCTCAATTTACCTACCCGAGAGGATGGAAGGCTGAGTCAACCTTGAGCCTGGTGGGATTCGAGCCTTTGTCAAAGAAGAAGGCAATCCTATAGAAATTAATCTAGAGTATTCTTATCAGTGCAAAAAACTAAAACATTGTATGTCACCCAGTCACTTTCTATGAGATAGGTGGCCATATAAATTTGATAATTAAAAATAAATAAAATAAATGTGTCTTCTGGCAGCCTGAGATAATGGACTGATTCCCATGTGTGCCATCAGTTCTCACTGTCTTTGTCAGCTTTATTAAAGTTTAACACAACAAACACCTGAAAGATAATGGATGATCACACAAACTTCCAACTATCTTCAGTACAGGTCAAATATACGGTACATTAAATTATATTTTCCTTTTCTCTTAATTAACTCTGACTTTGCATTTTATTTGCTGGATTAAATTAAGATTGGATTAAATTACATTGATTAAAGCTAACAGTTCACGTTAAAACAAAAGACCAAAAATTGTCTAAAACTATTTAGATTAAACCGTCAAAATAACATTAAAATTATATAATAAAAACCTTCTTTCTCTAAATTTAAACATGAACAAATCATTCCCCATTGTCTTGACTTGATTCATCTTTATTCTCATAACAGTGGGTGTGTGACAGATGAAAATGGAATTTTTTTAAATGCTGAATAACCTGGACAAAGAATTAATGATTTGCTATGATAGGCCTGCTTTGATTGGGGTGGGAGACAAGCACTTTCCTCATCGTTCACATATTTCAGAATGCTAAGCAACACTCCTTACATGTCCACTATTTTAGTTCTTTCTTCACACTTTAGCTTCCAATCTCCCAAAATGGCTATTTGTAAATTTTCTAAGTGTTGATAATAAACGAGATGCATCCACTTACCATCTTTAGTTCTTAATTGTATGGGGAAATTCTTTTATGGTCTTCCAGGGTTGTTATCATAGAACATAGAATAATAAAGTTGGAAGGGACCTTGGAGGTCTTCTAGTCCCCTGCTCAAGCAGGAGACCCTGTATTTCAGGCACAATGGTTGTCCAATCTCTTCTTAAAAACTTGTCCTGCCTTCTGGTGCTTTGGAAAATAATTTGACCCCTCATCTTTGTAAGAGCCCCTCAAATATTGGAACACTGTTATCATGTCTCCCTAATCCTTCTTTTCACTAGACAAGATAAACCCAATTCCTGTAATCATTCTTCACATGTTTTAGCTTCCAGCCCCCTGGTTATTTTTGTTGTTCTTCTTTGCATTCTTTGCAGTGTCTCAATGTGTGTTTTTTTTATATTGTTGGTGAACCAGTACTGGATACAACATTCCAAGTGTCATCTTACCAAGGCTTTATAAAGCGGTACTAGAATGTCATGTGATCTGGATTCTATCCCTCTGTTAATGAGAATATCTGAATATTACAGCTCTGAACAGTCTGTGAACGGTGTTGTAGGTTTGTCCACCTTGATCTTGGTAGATCAGAACATCACACAGAGCCAGTCACACCAATCATTTGGAGAATTCCCTGAAGCGATTAAAATCTATCTGTCATAGGAAAACAACACAAACTTGGTGAGATCAAAGTACCACCCATGGGAGGAACATGATTTAGAGTGACAAATGGAACTTGAAACAAAACGTTGTTATCCCTGTGTGGGTTTTCTGAATTCTAGCCGACATTCATGACTTCCTGAAGATATTCCATATCTCT
>CM019150.1:210754535-210768254 GCA_009733165.1 Naja naja | reverse complement strand
ATAGCTAGTACTATAAAATAGTATCCCATTTTCTAATTTACTTAATATCATATAATATTGTTATATGATAATAATAATAAACACCCTCTGTTTTAATAAAAATGTTCACTTTCTTTCTATAACTTCTGCCCCTTGTCTTTAACCAGTCACAGAATTTATTCCATATCAAGTAGTATTCTGAGTCTTCTTTTTCTTTTATTTTAAGGTTAATCTGTCCATTTCAGCACATTCTAAAATTTTCCTAATTACCTCCTTGTCTGGCAGGGTATTCTCATTTTTCCAAAAATTTGCAGAGCTAATCCTTGCTGCTGTCAGTAAATGTAAAATTAAATATGCAGATCCTTTGTCATAACCCTCCGGGGTTATGCCCAGCAAATATACTTCTGGTTTCCAATCTATCTTCTATTTAATTATTTTTTCTAGCCAGCTCTCTATTTTCTCCCAATATTGTTTTGCTTTGGTGCAAGTTCACCACATGTGGTAGTAAGTCCCTTGGTTATGATTACATTTCCAGCATTTTCCAGGCAAGTTACTGAACATTTTTGCCTAAAATACAGGTAGTTCTCGATTTATGACCTCAAGAGATATCCCCATGAGATATTTTAAAGAGATATCCCCATGAGATATTTTAAATTTTTTGATTGGAATTATCGTTTTTAACCATTGTTTTTAAATTTTTAAAATTTGATATGGGTGGGGCTTAATTAAGTTTAATTTTATTTTAATATTTGTATTGTATGTTTTTTAATTGCCCTGTAAACTGCCCTGAGTCCCTTTGGGGAGAAGGGTGGTATATAAAACCAATTAAAATAAAAAATAAAAATAAATAAAGAGAGGCAAAATTTCTGCTGCTAAGTGAGACAATCGTTAAGTGAATTTTGCCCCATTTTGTGACCTTTCTGGCCACCGTTGTTAAGTGAATCACTGCCATGATTAAGTTTCTAACATGGTTGTTCAGCGAATCTGGCTTCCCTGTTGACTTTGCTGGTCACAAACGGTGATGACATGACTCCAGGACACTGCAGCCATCATGAATATGAGCCGTTGCCAAGCATCCAAATTTTGGTTCATGTGACCATGAGAATGATGCTGCAATGAACGTTAGGTGTGAAAAATGACCATAAGTCACTTTTTTCAATGCTCTTGGAACTTTGAAGAGTCACTAAAAATGAATGCCATTCATTTAATGACCGTTTGAAGTTGTAATTGTAATTTTGGACTACCTGCAGTAACAGCATCAACCAGAATACCGCCAGAGCTGGAGATGTAAGCGAACTAGTCTGACCAAACCTTCAGGTTTTGTTGAGTTTAACTAGTAAAATGTGTCCCATTAGAAAAAGTAATGACTTAACAATGGATCAGGGGGCTGACGTTTTTTTTTACTGCCTTCTGGAGTGTATTGAAAAGAAGAGATAGCAATAAGGGCCTTGGTGGCTCAGGCTGTTAAATGCCTGCATTTAAGTTCCAGCTGCCTGCAATTAGTGCAGGCTCGAATCCCACCAGGCTCAAGGTTGACTCAGCCTTCCATCCTCTTGGGATAGGTAAATTGAGGACCCAAGATTGTTGGGGGCAATAAGCTGACTTTGTAAAAATGCCGCTTAGTAATAAGCAGGCATATACAATGGAATGAAGGCTATTGCTGAGCACACTGGATTGTATCCCAAAATTGTAAGCCACCCTGAGTCTTTGGAGAAGGGCGGCATACAAATGTAATTAAAAAAAAATAACAATAGCAATAGCACTTAGACTTATATACTGCTTCACAATGCTCTCTCTAAGCAGTTTAGAGAGTCATCATATTACCCCAACAATCTGGGTCCTCATTTTACTGACCTTGAAGGATGGAAGGCTGAGTCAGTGAGAATCAAACTACTGGCAGTCAGCAGAATTAGCCAGCAATATTGCATTCTAACCATTACTCCACCACGGCTCTTTTTACCACAGGTTATTATTCATTACTTAAGGTAATGAAAAATAAGAAATTGCCAGGATCTAACGATCAAGAGCCATGGTGGAGTAGTGGTTAGAAAGTGGTACTGCAGGCTAATTCTGCTGCCTGCCGGCTGCCTGCAGTTTGGCAGTTCAATTCTACCAGCTCAAGGTTGACTTAGCCTTCCAAACATTCCAGGTGGGAAAATTCTAACCACTACTCCACCATGGCTCTTGATCTTTAGATCCTGGCAATTTCTTATTTTTCATTACCTTAAGTAACAAATAAAACCTGTGGTAAGAAGAACCACGGTGGAGTAGTGGTTAGAATGCAGTATTGCAGGCTAATTTTTCTGACTGCCAGCAGCTCGATTCTCACTGAGTCAGTCTTCCATCCTTCCGAGGATGAGTTTACAGAGTCAGCATATTGCCCCCAGCAAATTGGGTCCTCATTTTCCCACCTTGGATGGTGGGAAGGCTAAGTCAACCTTGAACTGGTAAAATTGAACTGCCAAACCGCAGGCAGCTGGCAGTCAGCAGAATTAGCCTGCAGTATCACCTTCTAACCACTGCCCAGCACAGCTCTTGATTTTTAGATCCCAGCAATTTCTTATTTTTCATTACCTTACAGTATCCTGAGTGTGTGGGTGTCAGTCTGTGTGAAGCTCTGAGTTGATGGATGCAGGCAGCAATATGTTGTGTGGCATGGTAATCTCTGGATTACAGATTTGAGCTGTCAGATGGATAGTGGAACGAGGAAGCTTGGAAACAGAGATTAGAGGACCCAGCTCTTGATAATTTTATTATAGGCAAGAAGATGGCTTCGTGATGAAAAAAAGCAGCTGGAAACACATAATGGTGGAGGGTGAATGCGTGTGTGTGTGTGTTTATGTGTACAAGTTGTCCTTGATTTACGACCACAATTGAGATCAGAATTTCCATTGTTAAGCAAGGTGATTGTTAAGTCATTTGCACCCTCTTCTAAAATCTATTTTGCCATGATGTTAAGTAAATCACTGCAATTGTTAAGTGAATCACACAGTCATTAAACAAATCCATCTCCCCATTGGCTTTGCTTGTTAGAAGTTGGTTTCGAAGGTTGCAAATTCTGACCCAGAGTCCTTGCAATTGTTGTGAATACATGCCGATTGCCAGGCACTTGAATTTTGATCATGTGTCCGTGGAGATGTTGCAATGATTCAAAGTCCAAGGTTGTAATTCACTTTTTTTCATTGCCATTGTAACATACCATTAAATGAATTGCTTTAAGTTGAGGACTATCTGCGTATATGATTTCTTGAAAGTCAATTGTTGTTATGAATTGGACTGGTCCCACAGTCTCTGTTTCTGAACTAGTCTTTTATTAGCAAGGACACTTGGGATATAAACCACACTTCGGTAGTGTCTAAACTTCTGGACCTTGGACTTTCTTATTCAATCTGCCTTTGGATTATAGATTTCCTATCTGGCCTCAAAATGACGCTATAGAGCACTGCACACCAGAACAACTAGACACAAGAATAGTTTTTTCCCAAAAGCCATCACTCTGCTAAACAAATAATTCCCTCAATACTGTCCAACTATTTACAAAGTTTGCACTACTATTACTGTTAATCTTCTCATCACTCCTTATCACCCATCCCCTCCCACTTGTGACTGTATGACTGTAACTTTGTCGCTTGTATCCTTACGATTTATATTGACCATTTCCTGGTATCATTTGATTGCTTATTTTACCCTATGACTATTATTAAGTGTTGTACCTTATGATTCTCGACTCTTGACGAATGTATCTTTTCTTTGATGTTTACTGAGAGTATTTACACCAAGACAAATTCCTTGTGTGTCCAATCACACTTGGCCAATAAAGTATTCTATTATATTCTATCATACCTCTTCAGCCCTTATTCTTAACACTGGTACACCGTAGGATTGCATGTTGAGTCCCTCACTCTATACTCTTTATGTGCATGACTGCATTCCCACTCACACTAGTAATACTATTGCTAAATTTGCAGATGATAAAACAGTGGTGGGACTCATTCGGGGATGAGGTGGACCAGTTGCTTTGTGGTGTGGAGGCAATAACTTGGTCCTCCACACCAATAAGACCAAGGAGCTTATAGTGGACTATAGAAGAAACAGATCAGACATCCAGCCCTTGCTTAGCAATGGAGACCAAGTGGAGCAAGTGGCCACTTTTAAGTTTTTGGGTGTTACCATAAAAGAGGACCTGATCTGGGGTGCTCACATTGCAGCACTGGTCAAAAGGGCCCATCAGAGATTATACTACCTGAGACTTCTCAGAAAACACCAACTGAATGGAAAACTGCTGGTGACCTTCTACTGCTGCACTATAGAGAGTATTTTAACTTACTGCACCCTGTATATGGTTTGCCAATTGCACAGTGGCAGATAGGAAAGCACTCCAGAAGGTTAATGTCATTGCTCAGAAGATCATTGGTTGCCCTCTCCCCTCTTTGGAAGAGCTTTATAGCTCCCACTGCCTTAAGAAAGTTTGAAACATCCTCAAAGATCCATCTCATCCGGGGAACCATTTTTTTTGAACTATTACCATCTGGCAGATGGTACAGAATAATAAAAACAAGGATAAATAGGCTGAAAAACAGCTTCTATCCCAGGGCAGTAGCTCTTTTGAATTCTGCTGTATAGTGCAGTGTTGGTGTGGTGTTGGGAGTTTCTGGTTCAATGTGTGAAGGGTGAAGGAAGTGTGTTTGTGTTTATTTTCATGGTCATGATGTGCACTGAAAAGGTGTTTGATTTAGTTGTACGAGGTGCAATGACAATAAAGTAAACTAAACTAAACTTGCACCCATGCTAGCTCATATCTGCATAATCTGAATGGAATTGTTATGGCAGAGGTATGACTAAGGTTGTTAATCTAAGCTATGCCATCTGCATCTTTCTAAAAGCAGTATATATGAATGCCTTATTTATGACTAGAGGTAAATACCTACAAGCCCATCTGTCAATGATCATGTTAGATGGAAAACTGTGACTTGGAATGTCAGAAGAGTAAATTGTAATGAGCATGAATTTGTGAATGAAAAAGAAAAATAGGTGCATTATGTTTCTGGCAAACCGTGATGGATTGTGCACCTCGAAGCAATGGAGGGAGTCTTGGAAGCCCAGAACTTTCCCAGGGTGCAGGCAGCACATTCCAGAGAGGGACCTAGACAAGAGAGTGTATTGTCCCAAGCTGAATGGGGGAAGTGGGAAGAGTTCAGGATAGCCCCACACTCAAATAGATTAGGAGAAATCTAGTAGGGTAGAAGATTATTGCCTCAGTTTGGCAGGATTCATTCTGCTGGGTGTAAGTCAGACTTGGGAACTTTATGGACTGCTAGTCACATCTGGCCCTTGGGTTGCCCCAGTCTGGTCCAGGTCAGTGGGATGGTGGGGCATCATTGGTGGTGGTGGCTGGGGTGGAGGTGGTGATGACCTCCATAACAGTCTCAGTTTCTCATTTGGCTTCTTGGGAAAATAACAGAATAATAGATTTGAAAGGTCTAGTTCTGTGATGGCAAACCTATGGCATGCATGCCACAGGTGGCATGTGGAGCCATTTGTGCAGGCATGCGAGCCCCAGCCAAACTTACCTGCACTGCGCATGCATGTGCCTCCCAGCTGATTTTTGGCCCATTTGAGATGGTTTTCGGCCTCCCAGAGGCTCAAGGGAAACCTCTGCAGCCTTTGGAGGCTGAAAAACAGGCCCATTTTGGCACTTCCAGTGAATTAAAATATTTGAGACAGTGAGTGATCCCATCTCCACCCTACTTGTAAACTGGTTCCTAATTTTGTTAATTTTTATGTCTAATGTTTTTGTATTTTGCTTTGATGATGTCGCAAGTTGCCCAGAGACACTGGACAGTGAGATGGTTGGTTTCCAGTGGGTTTTTTTTTCAGCCTTACTGACAGTTGTTCAAGGTAGAGAAAGGCAAGAAAAAGGCATAGCAAGGGCTTTAAAATTCTCAGTGTTGAGAAACACTGAGCTAACCAGAGGAAGCAATATATAGCGAAGGAGCTGTCTGTGGTGCTGAAACTTCACCTTGGGAGCTTTGACATTTAGAGCTGATAAATCGTTCTCACATAGGATTTGTTATCTACATGTCTGTGCTATTAGAATCTGCTTGAGCTTATATTTTTCCTCTGCTTTCCATCTGGTCTCCCCTCCTATCTGTTATAGAGAAATGATTTTAGCTTCTCCTGTAGAGACAGTGCTAAAGGACAGGACAAGATTACATCTGAATTGTGTATGGCCAGCATGCACATACATCAGAGATACATTGGTCAGCTTAAGGTCTTGGAATACTGAAGAAGTTGAATCCAGAAGGTTATTGCTGTGCTGAAAGTGGAAAGACAAGAATACTGAATCTCTATATTATCATCTGTTGTTGGGTGTAAAAGGTCAGGGCCACAGGTGAAAGTCCAATTATAGTGATTTATTGCTACCCATGCCTATGCACAGAGTTAGTACCTGCTAGGAGTTAGATAAGGGTTAATGGAATTCAAGGGGTACTGGAATTAGTTTGATTGTGTCTATGTAGGGATTCTAGGCTGATCTCTTTTAACTCCACCTCAGGTTCTGCCACTCCTTCCCATACACCTGTTATTCTGAAGGCTAATTATTTTCAAGATGAGGTTTGCATTCTAACACTGGAAAAGGAAACAGTGTGTTGAGTCCATAATTGCTCTCATAGCAGATTCATCCATCCATGCTTTTTGACAACTAACAGCTGATTTTCCTTGGATGACAGTCTGAAAGTTGAAAATTTTTGGAGCAAAACACATGAGATACCTCATGTGACTACATGAGATACCTGTTGATCATCCATCCAATATATGGCTAGGATTGACATGATATATCAGTGTTCCTATATTTGAGGGGGTGGTCAACCTATTCTCCAAAGCACCTGAAGGCAGAACAAGAAGCAACAGATGGAAACTAATCAAGGAGAGAAACAACCTGGAATTAAGGAGAAATTACCCAATAGTCATATCATCTATATTTATCTATATCTTGTCTATCTATCTATCTATCTATCTATCTATCTATCTATCTATCATCTATCATCTATCTACCATCTATCTAATCTGTTTGTCTATCATATATATCTGTCTATAATCTATCTCTATCTCTATCATATCTATCATTATCTATCTAATCTGTCTGTTTGTCTATCATCTATATGTGTCTATATCTATCTTTCTTTATCTATCATCCATCCATCTATCTATCTATCTATCTATCTATCTATCTACCTACCTACCTACCTACCTATCTAATCTGTTTGTCCGTCTATCATTTATATCTGTCTATCATCTACCTCTATTTATTTATATCATATCTATCATTATCTATTTATCTATACATCTATCTATCTAATCTGTCTGTTTGTCTATTATCTATACCTGTCTATCTATCATCTATGTTTATCTATATCCTATCCTTCCTTCCATCCATCCATCCATCCCCCAGCAGCATTCAAGGCAACAAACATACTTAATACTTTCTTTTCCCCACAACAACAATCCTGTGAGGTGAGTTGGGCTGAGAGACAGTGATTGGCCCAAAGTCACTCAATTAGCTTCATGACTAGGGCAGGACTAGAACTCACTGTCTTCTAGTTTCTAGCCTGGCATCTTAACCATTAGACTAGACCAACCATTAATTAGGCAAAGCAGCGTAAGGTTGTATTCTTTACTCCTGCTTGTCTCTCTTTAAGTAATGCAAACTGATGAAGTAAGCTGAAATCACAGGAAATGATTTCCCCATTTGTTTAATTTATTAGTCAATTGTTTTAGCCTCATTTCTACAGTTTTGCTAGTTTTTTTTAAAAAAAATAGGGCTTGGTGAGTTGATTAACTTTTTTTTAATTCATATTTATATCCCGCCCTTCTCCGGAGACTCAGGGCGGCTTACAGTCCTTGGGATACAACCCAATGCTCAGCAATAGCCTTCATTCCATTGTATATGCCTGCTTATTACTAAGCGGCATTTTTACAAAGTCAGCTTATTGCCCCCAACAATCTTGGGTCCTCAATTTACCTACCCCGAGAGGATGGAAGGCTGAGTCAACCTTGAGCCTGGTGGGATTCGAGCCTTTTGTCAAAGAAGAAGGGCAATCCTATAGAAATTAATCTAGAGTATTCTTATCAGTGCAAAAAACTAAAACATTGTATGTCACCCAGTCACTTTCTATGAGATAGGTGGCCATATAAATTTGATAATTAAAAAATAAAATAAAATAAATGTGTCTTCTTTTTGCTGACACAAAAATAGCCCCTGAAAGATAATGGACTGATTCCTGCATGTGTGCCATCAGTTCTCACTGTCTTTTGTCAGCTTTATTAAAGTTTAAAAACACACACACACAAACTAACCAAAAAAAAGGGGGGGATGGAGAATGGGGATAGAGGATCAAACAGGGGAAAAAAATGACAAAAAAGGAGGGTGGGATTGACTTCCAACTATCTTCAGTACAGGTCAAATATACGGTACATTAAATTATATTTTTCCTTTTCTCTTAATTAACTCTGACTTTGCATTTTATTTGCTGGATTAAATTAAGATTGGATTAAATTACATTGATTAAAGCTAACAGTTCACGTTAAAACAAAAAGACCAAAAATTGTCTAAAACTATTTAGATTAAACCGTCAAAATAACATTAAAATTATATAATAAAAAAACCTTCTTTCTCTAAATTTAAACATGAACAAATCATTCCCCATTGTCTTGACTTGATTCATCTTTATTCTCATAACAGTGGGTGTGTGACAGATGAAAATGGAATTTTTTTTTAAAATGCTGAATAACCTGGACAAAGAATTAATGATTTGCTATGATAGGCCTGCTTTGATTGGGGTGAGACAAGCACTTTCCTCATCGTTCACATATTTCAGAATGCTAAGCAACACTCCTTACATGTCCCACTATTTTTAGTTCTTTCTTCACACTTTAGCTTCCAATCTCCCAAAATGGCTATTTGTAAATTTTCTAAGTGTTGATAATAAACGAGATGCATCCACTTACCATCTTTAGTTCTTAATTGTATGGGGAAATTCTTTTATGGTCTTCCAGGGGTTGTTATCATAGAACATAGAATAATAAAGTTGGAAGGGACCTTGGAGGTCTTCTAGTCCAGCCCCCCCCTGCTCAAGCAGGAGACCCTGTACCATTTCAGGCACAATGGTTGTCCAATCTCTTCTTAAAAACTTGTCCTGCCTTCTGGTGCTTTGGAAAATAATTTGACCCCTCATCTTTGTAAGAGCCCCTCAAATATTGGAACACTGTTATCATGTCTCCCCTAATCCTTCTTTTCACTAGACAAGATAAACCCAATTCCTGTAATCATTCTTCACATGTTTTAGCTTCCAGCCCCCTGGTTATTTTTGTTGTTCTTCTTTGCATTCTTTGCAGTGTCTCAATGTGTGTTTTTTTTATATATTGTGGTGAACCAGTACTGGATACAACATTCCAAGTGTCATCTTACCAAGGCTTTATAAAGCGGTACTAGAATGTCATGTGATCTGGATTCTATCCCTCTGTTAATGAGAATATCTGAATATTACAGCTCTGAACAGTCTGTGAACGGTGTTGTAGGTTTGTCCACCTTGATCTTGGTAGATCAGAACATCACACAGAGCCAGTCACACCAATCATTTGGAGAATTCCCTGAAGCGATTAAAATCTATCTGTCATAGGAAAACAACACAAACTTGGTGAGATCAAAGTACCACCCATGGGAGGAACATGATTTAGAGTGACAAATGGAACTTGAAACAAAACGTTGTTATCCCTGTGTGGGTTTTTTCCTGAATTCTAGCCCGACATTCATGACTTCCCTGAAGATATTCCATATCTCTCCTCTTACTTTTGCAGGTTTCTTTTCCAACTGATGTGCAACATTTTTGGAGAAATAACATGCTCAGTTCTCAGTGGACCTTAGTGAGAGGAGGCATGTTTTTTTCTCTTCTAATTTTTCTACTTGTTTCTTCAGCTATGGGTTTTTGTATGTCTATCAATTCTGGCTTCCTCCTGCAGGTGCTATTAACTCCCCATACACACACTTCATTTCTGTGGGTTCATTTGATTCACAATACTTTGGGGGTGGGGGATGGGAATCTGATGTTGTAGTTAGAAAGGAAGATAGGCTGTAGACAGGAATTTTCTAATTAGAATGAAGGAATGTACAGTCTTGGAAAACAAGTCTACACAGCTGTACATTTTGATATGCAAACACAAAAGCAAACTGTAGCCTTATTATTCAAGACTATATAACAGAATAACAGAGTTGGAAGGGATCATGGAGGTCTTCTAGTCCAGCCCCCTGCTCAAGCAGGAGCCCCTCTACCATTCTGGACCAATGGTTGTCCCAACTCTTCTTAAAAGCTTCCAGTGTTGGAGCATTCACAATTTCTCAAGGCAAACTGTTCCATTGATTAATTGTTCTGATATAGATGATAGACAAAGACAGATAGATGATAGATGACACACACACAGAGAGAGAGAGAGAGAGAGAGAGAGAGAGAGAGATATAGATAAATATAGATGATAAGCAGATATAGATGATAGACAAACACATTAGATAGATAATGATAGATATGATAGAGATAGATAGATGATAGACAGATATAGATGACAGACAAGCAGAAAAATTAGATGATAGATAGATAGATAGATGATAGATAAGATAGATAGATAGATAGATAGATAGATAGATAGATAGATAGATAGAGAGATAGGATATAGATAAATTTATTTATTTATTTGAACTTATATGCCGCTCCATCTCCGAAGACTCGGGGCGGCTTACAGCTAAAACATGAGACAATAACTACTTAAAAAACAATTAAATGAAGTTATAAGTCCAAATATAAACACTATAAAACCTTTAAAAAACCATCCCTCACCCAGGGGGGGGGGTCACAGCCCGGGTTGGTCAAATAACCAGGTCTTTAGCTCACGGCGAAAGGTGCGGAGGTCAGGGGCCAGGCGGAGCTCCAAAGGCAGTTGATTCCAGAGGTCAGGGGCCGCGACAGAAAAGTCTCGTCATTGGGGAACCACAAATCGGCACTGACCCGCCGATGGGACCCCGAGGAGTCCTTGCCTATGAGCTCGCACAGGGCGGCCAGTATTCGATATTGGAAGAAGACGCTCCCTTAAATATTGAGGACCCATGCCATGAAGGACTTTGTAAGTTAACACCAAAACCTTGAATCTCACCCGGAGCGCAACTGGCAACCAATGCAGGCCACGCAGGAGGGGGGTCGTATGGGAGAACCAGGTAACTCCCATCACCACCCGCGCCGCCGCATTCTGCACCAGTTGCAGTCTCCGGATGGTATGCAAGAGCAGTCCTAGATAGAGAGCGTTGCAGTAGTCGAGCCTAGAGGTAACAAGGGCATGAGTGACCGTGCAGGCGTCCGGTCCAGAAAAGGGCGAAGTTGTCGAATAAGGCAACCCTGGCAATGGCCCCCACCTGTTCCTCCAACCGGAGCCGTACATCCAGGAGGACCCCCAGATTCTGCGCCCTATCCACAGGAGGCAACACCTCTCCCCCTATGGCCAAAGATGGATAATCTTGACTGGGCCGGGACGCCGATATGCACAGCCACTCAGTCTTGGCCGGGTTGAGTCGAAGCATGTTCCCGCTCATCCAGTTCCGTACCGCATCCAAACACCGGGTCATCAGGGAGAGGGCATCACTGATCTGGTCTGGGGTGGAAATGTACAGCTGAGTATCATCAGCGTACTGATGGAATTTCACCCCAAAACCACGGATGATCTCACCCAGCGGCTTCATGTAGATGTTAAATAGGAGGGGGAAAGGACCGACCCTGAGGACCCCACAAGAGAGCACCCTAGGGGACGACCTAACCCCCTGCCAACACCGATTGCGACGCCCGAGAGGTAGGAGGAGAACCACCGAAAAACGGTGCCCCCACTCCAACCCCTCAAGGTGGCCAAAGGATACCATGGTCGATGGTATCGAAAGCCGCTGAGAGGTCTAATAGGACCAGGACAGAGGAAAGACCCCTGTCCCGAGTCCTACAGAGATCATCCATCAGTGCGACCAATGCCGTCTCCGTGCTGTAACGGGTCGGAAGCCGATTGTCTGGATCTAGGTAGTCCGCTTCATCCAGGAAAAGCGGAACCTGCTGAGCCACCACACTCTCAACAACCTTCGCCAAAAAACGAAGGTTGGAGACTGGACGAAAGTTGTCTAACACGGTCGGGTCCAGGGCAGGCTTCTTCAGGAGGGTCTCACCACCGCCTCTTCAAGTGGCAGGAAAAACACCCTCCCTTAAGGAAGCGTTGACAACTGCCTGGAGCCAACCGCAGGTGGCCTCCCTGGCGGCATAAGTCAGCCAGGAGGACGGGTCAAACAAACATGTGGTGGAACTCATTCACCGCATAATCCTGTCCACTTCATCCTCGGAAACCGGATCGAACTCATCCCAGATAACAGTGGCCAGACTCCTGCACCCTTCCTCAGACCACTGCAAATCGGAGGGCAACCGTCCGAATATGAGCGATCTTATCCGACAGATATTGAACAAACTCCTCAGCCTTACCCTAGCGGGTCCAGCCCCCCTCTAAGCGAAGGAGGCGGGTAACCAAACAGGGTGGCGGGCGTTATCTGCGGGGCTATGAGAGTGGAGAGATAGAACCTTCTCGCCTCTCTCATAGCTACCAGGTAAGTCTAATATAGGCTCTTAGCTGGGCTCGTCGGACTGGAGCGGGTAGACCTCCACCTGCTCTCTAAACCCCTTCAGCGGCGTTTCATCCCCGGAGCTCCTCAGTATACCAAGGGCAAAGCCGGGATCCACGGCGTGTAAGGGGGGCATGGGACAACCCTGTCGAGGCCTCGCGCAGCCTGTTGCCAGGCTATTGCCAGATCCTCGGCAGAGCTGTGAGCAAGGGAAGAAGGAAAAAACCCCAGTTCTGCCTGGAACCTCTCAGGGTCCATCAGGCCTGGGAGGAACCATCTAAGTGGCTCCTCATCCCAGCAGTGGGGGACGGCCTGTTGGAAGACCAGCCGTGGGAGATAGTGATCAGACCATGGAACAGGCAAGGTCGTAAAAGTAACTTGCCCTCTGTCACTCCGCCACTGTTCAGAGACAAAAACTAGGTCAAGAGTATTTCCCTGAGTAGGGCCTTGAATCAACTGGGTCAGGCCCATGGCCTCCATAGAAGCCATGAATTCCTGGGCCAACCCGACCCCCCCCCAGGGAAGGCAAGTTAAGTCCCCAAGACCATAAGGTCGGAACTCCACCGCCACCCGGAGAGGAGATCGAGAAGCCCAGGTAGGGCACTGCCACACAGCTGGGGAAAGGTATGCTAGCAGCAAGCCCACCCACCCATTAGCCCCCACCTCAGGAGGAGAATCTCACTCCGCCTATCTCTGCAACAGGGACCTCCCTTGGAAACAAGGTCTCCCTGAATAACCACAGCCACCCCACCACCCCTACCCTGGGCCCGTGGCCGGTGCAAAACCCCAAAACCCAGTGGGCATAAATCAACCAGAGGGACACCCCCTCTGGGCCCAACCAGGTCTCAGTGATGCAAGAGTCCGCAGCCTCCTCCTCAATGATCTCCCGGAGGAGGAGGACTTATTAATACAGATATAAAATATAGATGATAGACAGATATAGACGATAGACAAACAATTGAGATATAGATAATGAGAGATAGATAATAGAAAGAGATAGATGATAGACAGATATAGATGATAGACAGACAGAATAGATGATAGATAGATAT
>CM019150.1:210734134-210753535 GCA_009733165.1 Naja naja | reverse complement strand
TCTTCTCCCCAGAGATGGAAAGACCATGGTCCAGATGCTTACAAGACTTTGCTTCTTACCCGGATCGAAATTGGATATAGAATAACAGAGTTGAAAGGGACCTTGGAGGTCTTCTAGTCCAACCCCCTGCCTAGGCAGGAAATCCTACACCACTTCAGACAAATGGTTATCCAACATCTTTCTAAAACTTCCAGTGTTGGAGCATTCACTTCTGGAGGCAAGTTGTTCCACTGATTAATTGTTCTGTCAGGGAATTTCTCCTTAGTTCTAGGTTGCTTCCAATGGTGGGATTCAATTTTTTTTACTACTGGTTCTGTGGAGTGGCAGGGGAAGGATACAGTAAAATCTCTAGTCAGAGGTGGTATTTGCGGTTCTCGAACTACTCAAAATTTCGCTACTGGTTCTCCAGAACAGATCAGAACCTGAAGAATACCCAGCTCTGGTTGCTGCTCTCCTTCATTAGTCTCCATCCATTGCTTCTTGTCCTGCCCTCAGATGCTTTGGATAATAGCTTGACTCCCTCTTCTTTCTGGCAGCCCTTGAAATATGTAGTCTACAGAAAAGAAGGCCTAGGGGAGACATGATAACAGTGTTCAATATTTGAGGGGCCCTTACGAGAGGCGAGGAGGGTCAACTTATTTTCCAAAACACCAAAAGGCAAGACAAGACCCAATGGATGGAAACTAACCAGGACATAAGCAACCTAGAACTAAGGAGAAATTTCCTTACAGTGAGAACAATCCACTGATGGGACAGCTTGCCTTCAGAAGTTGTGGGTGCTCCATCACTGGAAGCTTTCAAGAGACTGACAACCATTTGTCTGAAATAGTATAGGGTCTCTTCCTTGAGCTGGGGGTTGGACTAGAAGACCTCCAACCATGTTCTAAATTATCCCATGTTCTAAATTCTCTCAGCCTGCACAGCCTCCCATTTTCAGATCTCAATTGCTATGATTTAGTCCTCTCTTTGTCTCTTCTCCAACCAATTTTTTCTCCCTCTTCACCCCTGTGAAGTAGTAATACCTCTTTTTCTAAATTGCAGCTGAATCAAATATTTGCCGAGAAGCTTAAAGCTTGGAATAATAATAATAATAAAAGAAAGAAAGAAATGAGCTAAAGCCAAAATAGAGACATCAAATTGTGGCTGGTGGAGCCACGAGAGGAAGCTTCTGATCTCCTTCTGCAGCAAAAGTTTCCCACCATGATGGCTGCTGTTTCAGAATCAGATTTCCATTTAAAAACCAGTGAGATCACAGCTGTGGGAGAAAGAGACAAACAGAGGGAGAGATCGATTTAACAGTTAACAGCTTAGAAACAAGTGCAAATGTTTTAGATTGAATTTTGGCCTGCTTTGAAAATTTGCAATATCGGATAGTGTCACCTTTCTTCCTTCCTTCCTTCCTTCCTTTCTTTCTTTCTTTTTCTTTCTTTCTTTCTTTCTCTCTTTTCTTTCTTTCTTTCTTCCTTTCTTTCTTTTTCTTCTTTCTTCCTTCCTTCCTTCCTTCCTTCCTTCCTTCCTTCCTTCTTTCTTTTTTCTTTCTTTTCTTTCTTTCTTTCTTTCTTTCTTTCACATAAGCATTTTTAATACAGTGTGTTGTCTGTTATTTACAAAGAATAAGAACCATAGCTAGTACTATAAAAATAGTATCCCATTTTCTAATAAAATACTTACAATATCATATAATATTGTTATATGATAATAATAATAAACACCACCTCTGTTTTTAATAAAAATGTTCATTGTTTTCTTTCTATAACTTCTGCCCCTTGTCTTTAACCAGTCACAGAATTTATTCCATATCAAGTAGTATTCTGAGTCTTCTTTTTCTTTTATTTTTAAGGTTAATCTGTCCATTTCAGCACATTCTAAAATTTTCCTAATTACCTCCTTGTCTGGCAGGGTATTCTCATTTTTCCAAAAATTTGCTGCTGTCAGTAAATGTAAAATTAAATATGCAGATCCTTTGTCATAACCCTCCGGGGTTATGCCCAGCAAATATACTTCTGGTTTCCAATCTATCTTCTATTTAATTATTTTTTCTAGCCAGCTCTCTATTTTCTCCCAATATTGTTTTGCTTTGGTGCAAGTTCACCACATGTGGTAGTAAGTCCCTTGGTTATGATTACATTTCCAGCATTTTCCAGGCAAGTTACTGAACATTTTTGCCTAAAATACAGGTAGTTCTCGATTTATGACCTCAAGAGATATCCCCATGAGATATTTTAAAGAGATATCCCCATGAGATATTTTAAATTTTTGATTGGAATTATCGTTTTAACCATTGTTTTTAAATTATTAAAATTTGATATGGGTGGGGCTTAATTAAGTTTAATTTTATTTTAATATTTGTATTGTATGTTTTTTAATTGCCCTGTAAACCGCCCTGAGTCCCTTTGGGAGAAGGGTGGTATATAAAACCAATTAAAATAAAAATAAAAATAAATAAAGAGAGGCAAAATTTCTGCTGCTAAGCGAGACAATCGTTAAGTGAATTTTGCCCCATTTTGTGACCTTTCTGGCCACCGTTGTTAAGTGAATCACTGCCATGATTAAGTTTCTAACATGGTTGTTCAGCGAATCTGGCTTCCCCGTTGACTTTGCTGGTCACAAACGGTGATGACATGACTCCAGGACACTGCAGCCATCATGAATATGAGCCGGTTGCCAAGCATCCAAATTTTGGTTCATGTGACCATGAGAATGATGCTGCAATGAACGTTAGGTGTGAAAAATGACCATAAGTCACTTTTTTCAATGCTCTTGGAACTTTGAAGAGTCACTAAAAATGAATGCCATTCATTTAATGACCGTTTGAAGTTGTAATTGTAATTCTTGGACTACCTGCAGTAACAGCATCAACCAGAATACCTCCGCCAGAGCTGGAGATGTAAACGCAACTAGTCTGACCAAACCTTCAGGTTTTGTTGAGTTTAACTAGTAAAATGTGTCCCATTAGAAAAAGTAATGACTTAACAATGGATCAGGGGGCTGACGTTTTTTTTTACTGCCTTCTGGAGTGTATTGAAAAAGAAGAGATAGCAATAAGGGCCTTGGTGGCTCAGGCTGTTAAATGCCTGCATTTAAGTTCCAGCTGCCTGCAATTAGTGCAGGCTCGAATCCCACCAGGCTCAAGGTTGACTCAGCCTTCCATCCTCTCGGGATAGGTAAATTGAGGACCCAAGATTGTTGGGGGCAATAAGCTGACTTTGTAAAAATGCCGCTTAGTAATAAGCAGGCATATACAATGGAATGAAGGCTATTGCTGAGCACACTGGATTGTATCCCAAAAATTGTAAGCCACCCTGAGTCTTTGGAGAAGGGCGGCATACAAATGTAATTTAAAAAAAATAACAATAGCAATAGCACTTAGACTTATATACTGCTTCACAATGCTCTCTCTAAGCAGTTTAGAGAGTCATCATATTGCCCCCAACAATCTGGGTCCTCATTTTACTGACCTTGGAAGGATGGAAGGCTGAGTCAGTGAGAATCAAACTACTGGCAGTCAGCAGAATTAGCCAGCAATACTGCATTCTAACCATTACTCCACCACGGCTCTTTTTACCACAGGTTATTATTCATTACTTAAGGTAATGAAAAATAAGAAATTGCCAGGATCTAACGATCAAGAGCCATGGTGGAGTAGTGGTTAGAAAGTGGTACTGCAGGCTAATTCTGCTGCCGGCTGCCTGCAGTTTGGCAGTTCAATTCTACCAGCTCAAGGTTGACTTAGCCTTCCAAACATTCCAGGTGGGAAAATTCTAACCACTACTCCACCATGGCTCTTGATCTTTAGATCCTGGCAATTTCTTATTTTTCATTACCTTAAGTAACAAATAAAACCTGTGGTAAGAAGAACCACGGTGGAGTAGTGGTTAGAATGCAGATTGCAGGCTAATTTTTCTGACTGCCAGCAGCTCGATTCTCACTGAGTCAGTCTTCCATCCTTCCGAGGATGAGTTTACAGAGTCAGCATATTGCCCCCAGCAAATTGGGTCCTCATTTTCCCACCTTGGATGGTGGGAAGGCTAAGTCAACCTTGAACTGGTAAAATTGAACTGCCAAACCGCAGGCAGCTGGCAGTCAGCAGAATTAGCCTGCAGTATCACCTTCTAACCACTGGGCCAGCACAGCTCTTGATTTTTAGATCCCAGCAATTTCTTATTTTTCATTACCTTACAGTATCCTGAGTGTGTGGGTGTCAGTCTCTGTGTGAAGCTCTGAGTTGATGGATGCAGGCAGCAATATGTTGTGTGGCATGGTAATCTCTGGATTACAGATTTGAGCTGTCAGATGGATAGTGGAACGAGGAAGCTTGGAAACAGAGATTAGAGGACCCAGCTCTTGATAATTTTATTATAGGCAAGAAGACGGCTTTCGTATGAAAAAAAAAGCAGCTGGAAACACATAATGGTGGAGGGTGAATGCGTGTGTGTGTGTGTGTTTGTGTGTACAAGTTGTCCTTGATTTACGACCACAATTGAGATCAGAATTTCCATTGTTAAGCAAGGTGATTGTTAAGTCATTTGCACCCTCTTCTAAAATCTATTTTGCCATGGTGTTAAGTAAATCACTGCAATTGTTAAGTGAATCACACAGTCATTAAACAAATCCATCTCCCCTCCCCATTGGCTTTGCTTGTCAGAAGTTGGTTTCGGAAGGTTGCAAATTCTGACCCAGAGTCCTTGCAATTGTTGTGAATACATGCCGATTGCCAGGCACTTGAATTTTGATCATGTGTCCGTGGAGATGTTGCGATGATTCAAAGTCCAAAGTTGTAATTCACTTTTTTTTTCATTGCCATTGTAACTTCGCATACCATTAAATGAATTGCTTTAAGTTGAGGACTATCTGCGCATTTGATTTCTTGAAAGTCAATTGTTGTTATGAATTGGACTGGTCCCACAGTCTCTGTTTCTGAACTAGTCTTTTATTAGCAAGGACACTTGGGATACAAACCACACTTCGGTAGTGTCTAAACTTCTGGACCTTGGACTTTCTTATTCAATCTGCCTTTGGATTATAGATTTCCTATCTGGCCTCAAAATGACGCTATAGAGCACTGCACACCAGAACAACTAGACACAAGAATAGTTTTTTCCCAAAAGCCATCACTCTGCTAAACAAATAATTCCCTCAATACTGTCCAACTATTTACAAAGTTTGCACTACTATTACTGTTAATCTTCTCATCACTCCTTATCACCCATCCCCTCCCACTTGTGACTGTAACTTTGTCGCTTGTATCCTTACGATTTATATTGACCATTTCCTGGTATCATTTGATTGCTTATTTTACCCTATGACTATTATTAAATGTTGTACCTTATGATTCTCAACTCTTGACAAATGTATCTTTTCTTTTATGTATACTGAGAGTATTTACACCAAGACAAATTCCTTGTGTGTCCAATCACACTTGGCCAATAAAGTATTCTATTATATTCTATCATACCTCTTCAGCCCTTATTCTTAACAGGATTGCATGTTGAGTCCCTTACTCTATACTCTTTATGTGCATGACTGCATTCCCACTCACACTAGTAATACTATTACAAATTTGCAGATGATAAAACAGTGGTGGGACTCATTTCCGGGGGGATGAGGTGGACCAGTTGCTTTTGTGGTGTGGAGGCAATAACTTGGTCCTCCACACCAATAAGACCAAGGAGCTTATAGTGGACTATAGAAGGAACAGATCAGACATCCAGCCCTTGCTTAGCAATGGAGACCAAGTGGAGCAAGTGGCCACTTTTAAGTTTTTGGGTGTTACCATAAAAGAGGACCTGATCTGGGGTGCTCACATTGCAGCACTGGTCAAAAGGGCCCATCAGAGATTATACTACCTGAGACTTCTCAGAAAACACCAACTGAATGGAAAACTGCTGGTGACCTTCTACTACTGCACCCTGTATATGGTTTGCCTATTGCACAGTGGCAGATAGGAAAGCACTCCAGAAGGTTAATGTCATTGCTCAGAAGATCATTGGTTGCCCTCTCCCCTCTTTGGAAGAGCTTTATAGCTCCTGCTGCCTTAAGAAAGTTTGAAACATCCTCAAAGATCCATCTCATCCTGGGAACCATTTTTTTTGAACTATTACCATCTGGCAGATGGTACAGAATAATAAAAACAAGGATAAATAGGCTGAAAAACAGCTTCTATCCCAGGGCAGTAACTCTACTGAATTCTGCTGTATAGTGCAGTGTTGGTGTGGTGTTGGGAGTTTCTGGTTCAGTGTGTGAAGGGTGAAGGAAGTGTGTTTGTGTTTATTTTCATGGTCATGATGTGCACTGAAAATGGTGTTTGATTTCATTGTACGAGGTGCAATGACAATAAAGTAAACTAAACTAAACTTGCACCCATGCTAGCTCATATCTAAGCCGTCGGAGGGGCTTAGAGAGCAGGTGGAGGCCACCCGCTCTCAATTGACCGAACCAGTTAAGAGCCCATATTAGGACTTACCTGGGAGCTATGAGGATGGCGAGAAGGTCTTATCTCTCCGCCCTCATAGCGTCCGCGATAACGCCCAGCCGCCCTGTTCGGTTCTCTCTCCTTTGTCCTGGGAAGGGGCGGATCCGTTAAGGGCTGAGAATTTGGACAATATCTGTCGGATAAGATCACTGAATTGAAGTGGGTTGTCCACTGATTTGCAGTGGTCTGAGGAGCGATACAGGTAGTCTGGCAAGTGTGTTCTGGGATGAGTTCGATCCTGTTTCCGAGGATGAAGTGGGCGGATTATCGGCGCCTGAGTTCCACCACATGTTTGTTGGACCCGTGCCCTTCCTGGCTGTCTTATGCCGCCAGGGAGGTCACCCGTTGGATCCGGGCAGTGGTCGCAGCTAAGGGAGGGTGTTTTCCCCTCGCCCTGAAAGAGGCGGTGGTGAGGCCCCTCCTGAAGAAGCCTGCCCTGGATCCGACTGTGTTAGATAACTTCGTCCAGTCTCCAACCTTCGCTTTTAGCGAAGGTTGTTGAAGTGTGGTGGCCAGACAATTTCCGCTTTTCCTGGATGAAGCGGACTACCTAGATCCGTGCCAATCGGGCTTCGGTCTGGTTTCAGCACGAGCGGCATTGGTCGCACTGATGGATGATCTCTGGAGGGAGGCGAGACAGGGTTCTTCCTCTGTCCTGGTCCTGTTAGACCTCTCAGCGGCTTTCGATACCATCGACCATGGTATCCTTTTGCGCGCCTCCGGGGTTGGGGTAGGGGCACTGTTTTTGGTGGCTCTCCTCTACCCTCGGGTCTGTTCGTTAGCAGGGGGGCAGAGATCGGCCCGGGGCACTCACTTGTGGGGTCCCTCAGGGGTCGGTCCTCTCCCCCTTTATTTAATATCTACATGAAACCGCTGGGTGAGATCATTCGTGGCTTTTGGGGTGAGGTATCATCAATATGCTGATGATACACAGTTATATATCTCCACCCTGGCCAGATCAGTGATGCCCTCTCCGTGATGACTCGCTGTCTGGATGCGGCACGGATCTGGATGGACGGAAATATGCTTCGACTCAACCCGCCAAGACTGAGTGGCTGTACATACCGGCATCGCGGTCTAGTTTGGAATGTCCATCGTTGACCATAGGGGAGTGGTGCTGCCCCCGTGGATAGGGCTAGGAATCTGGGGGTCCTCCTGGATGCACGGCTCGGTTGGAGGAGCAGGTGGGAGCCGTCACCAGGGGCTTTGCCCAGATCCGGCTGGTTCGCCAGCCCGTTCTGGACGCGATGCCCTGCGACGGTCACTCATGCCCTTGTTACCTCGCGTGACTCGACTACTGCAACGCTCTCTATTTAGGACTGCCCTTGCACACCATCCGAGATTGCAACTGGTGCAGAATGCGGCGGCGCTGGTGGTGATGGGAGTTCCCGTTCTCCCATGTTGCCCCCCTCCTGCGTGGCTTGCATTGGTTGCCGGCGCCCGGTGAGGTTCAAGGTTCTATCTTTAACATACAAAGTCCTTCACGACATGGGTCCCTATTATTTAAGGGAGCGACTGCTGCCGACATCGAACACCAACCGCCCTGTACGATCCCACAGACAGGGGCTCCTTGGGGTCTCAGCCGGACAGTGCCGGCTGGCGGTCCCCGACGACGGCCTACTCTGTTGCCCCTGACCTGTGGAATCAACTTCCCTGGAGCTTCGCTGGCCCCTGACCTCCGCACTTTCCGTCAGCGACCTGAAGACCTGGTTGTTTAACCAATCCGGCTGTGACCCTGGGGTGGGGTGGTCTTTTTAGAGTTTTATCTCTGCAATTTTAGTGTTAATTCGGCTTGATTGTTTAATCTGGTTTTAACTAATTTATTGCTGTGTGTTTTTATTTTGTAAGCAGAGTCCTTTTGGAGAGGGGGCGGCATATAAGTCGAATTAATAAATAAATAAATAAATATCTGCATAATCTGAATGGAATTGTTATGGCAGAGGTATGACTAAGGTTGTTAATCTAAGCTATGCCATCTGCATCTTTCTAAAAAGCAGTATATATGAATGCCTTATTTATGACTAGAGGTAAATACCTACAAGCCCATCTGTCAATGATCATGTTAGATGGAAAACTGTGACTTGGAATGTCAGAAGAGTAAATTGTAATGAGCATGAATTTGTGAATGAAAAAAAAGAAAAATAGGTGCATTATGTTTCTGGCAAACCGTGAAGGATTGTGCACCTCGAGAAGCAATGGAGGGAGTCTTGGAAGCCCAGAACTTTCCCAGGGTGCAGGCAGCACATTCCAGAGAGGGACCTAGACAAGATAGTGTATTGACCCAAGCTGAATGGGGGAAGCGGGAAGAGTTCAGGATAGCCCCACACTCAAATAGTTTAGGAGAAATCTAGTAGGGTAGAAGATTATTGCCTCAGTTTGGCAGGATTCATTCTGCTGGGTGTAAGTCAGACCTGGGAACTTTATGGACTGCTAGTCACATCTGGCCCTTGGGTTGCCCCAGTCTGGTCCAGGTCAGTGGGACGGTGGGGTATCATTGGTGGTGGTGGCTGGGGTGGAGGTGGTGATGACCTCCATAACAGTCTCAGTTTCTCATTTGGCTTCTTGGGAAAATAACAGAATAATAGATTTGAAAGGTCTAGTTCTGTGATGGCAAACCTATGGCACACATGCCACAGGTGGCATGTGGAGCCATTTGTGCAGGCATGCGAGCCCCAGCCAAACTTACCTGCACTGCGCATGCATGTGCCTCCCAGCTGATTTTTGGCCCATTTGAGACGGTTTTTGGCCTCCCAGAGGCTCAAGGGAAACCTCTGCAGCCTTTGGAGGCTGAAAAACAGGCCCATTTTGGCACTTCCAGTGAATTAAAATATTTGAGACAGTGAGTGATCCCACCTCCACCCTACTTGTAAACTGGTTCCTAATTTTTGTTTATTTTTTATGTCTAATGTTTTTGTATTTTTGCTTTGATGATGTCGTAAGTTGCCCAGAGACACTGGACAGTGAGATGGTTGGTTTCCAGTGGGTTTTTTTTCAGCCTTACTGACAGTTGTTCAAGGTAGAGAAAGGCAAGAAAAAGGCATAGCAAGGGCTCTTTAAAATTCTCAGTGTTGAGAAACACTGAGCTAACCAGAGGAAGCAATATATAGCGAAGGAGCTGTCTGTGGTGCTGAAACTTCACCTTGGGAGCTTTGACATTTAGAGCTGATAAATCGTTCTCACATAGGATTTGTTATCTACATGTCTGTGCTATTAGAATCTGCTTGAGCTTATATTTTTCCACTGCTTTCCATCTGGTCTCCCCTCCTATCTGTTATAGAGAAATGATTTTAGCTTCTCCTGTAGAGACAGTGCTAAAGGACAGGACAAGATTACATCTGAATTGTGTATGGCCAGCATGCACATACATCAGAGATACATTGGTCAGCTTAAGGTCTTGGAATACTGAAGAAGTTGAATCCAGAAGGTTATTGCTGTGTTGAAAGTGGAAAGACAAGAATACTGAATCTCTATATTATCATCTGTTGTTGGGTGTAAAAGGTCAGGGCCACAGGTGAAAGTCCAATTATAGTGATTTATTGCTACCCATGCCTATGCACAGAGTTAGTACCTGCTAGGAGTTAGATAAGGGTTAATGGAATTCAAGGGGTACTGGAATTAGTTTGATTGTGTCTATGTAGGGATTCTAGGCTGATCCCTCTTTTAACTCCACCTCAGGTTCTGCCACTCCTTCCCATACACCTGTTATTCTGAAGGCTAACTATTTTCAAGATGAGGTTTGCATTCTAACACTGGAAAAGGAAACAGTGTGTTGAGTCCATAATTGCTCTCATAGCAGATTCATCCATCCATGCTTTTTGACAACTAACAGCTGATTTTCCTTGGATGACAGTTTGAAAGTTGAAAATTTTTGGAGCAAAACACATGAGATACCTCATGTGACTACATGAGATACCTGTTGATCATCCATCCAATATATGGCTAGGATTGACATGATATATCAGTGTTCCTATATTTGAGGGGGTGGTCAATCTATTCTCCAAAGCACCTGAAGGCAGAACAAGAAGCAACAGATGGAAACTAATCAAGGAGAGAAACAACCTGGAATTAAGGAGAAATTACCCAATAGTCATATCATCTATATTTATCTATATCTTGTCTGTCTGTCTGTCTGTCTATCTATCTATCTATCTATCTATCTATCTATCTATCTATCTATCATCTATCATCTATCATCTATCTACCATCTATCTAATCTGTTTGTCTATCATCTATATGTGTCTATAATCTATCTCTATCTCTATCATATCTATCATTATCTATCTAATCTGTCTGTTTGTCTATCATCTATATGTGTCTATTTATCTATCTTTCTTTATCTATCATCCATCCATCTATCTATCTATCTATCATTCATCTATCTATCTACTACCTCTACTCTACCTACCTTCCTACCTACCTACCTACCTATCTAATCTGTTTGTCTGTCTATCATTTATATCTGTCTATCATCTATCTCTATTTATTTATATCATATCTATCATTATCTATTTATCTATACATCTATCTATCTAATCTGTCTGTTTGTCTATTATCTATACCTGTCTATCTATCATCTATATTTATCTATATCCTATCCATCCATCCATCCATCCCCCAGCAGCATTCAAGGCAACAAACATACTTAATACTTTCTTTTCCCCACAACAACAATCCTGTGATTTGAGTTGGGCTGAGAGACAGTGATTGGCCCAAAGTCACTCAATTACCTTCATGACTAAGGCAGGACTAGAACTCACTGTCTTCTAGTTTCTAGCCTGGCATCTTAACCACTAGACTAGACCAACCATTAATTAGGCAAAGCAGCGTAAGGTTGTATTCTTTTACTCCTAGCTTAGATGCTTGTCTCTCTTTAAGTAATGCAAACTGATGAAGTAAGCTGAAATCACAGGAAATGACTTCCCCATTTGTTTAATTTATTAGTCAATTGTTTTAGCCTTGTTTCTACAGTTTTGCTAGTTTTTAAAAAAAAATAGGGCTTGGTGAGTTGATTAACTTTTGTCAAAGAAGGGCAATCCTATATAAATTAATCTAGAGTATTCTTATCAGTGCAAAAAATTAAAACATTGTATGTCACCCAGTCACTTTCTATGAGATAGATGGCCATATAAATTTGATAATTAAAAAATAAAATAAAATATGTGTCTTCTTTTTGCTGACACAAAAATAGCCCCTGAAAGATAATGGACTGATTCCTGCATGTGTGCCATCAGTTCTCACTGTCTTTTGTCAGCTTTATTAAAGTTTAAAAACACACACACACAAACTAACCAAAAACAAAACAAAACGGGGGGATGGAGAATGGGGATAGAGGATCAAACAGGGGAAAAAGTGACAAAAAAGGAGGGTGGGATTGACTTCCAACTATCTTCAGTACAGGTCAAATATATGGTACATTAAATTATATTTTTCCTTTTCTCTTAATTAACTCTGCTTTGGATTAAATTAAGATTGGATTAAATTACATTGATTAAAGCTAACAGTTCACGTTAAAACAAAAAGACCAAAAATTGTCTAAAACTATTTAGATTAAACTGTCAAAATAACATTAAAATTATATAATAAAAAAACCTTCTTTCTCTAAAATTAAACATGAACAAATCATTCCCCATTGTCTTGACTTGATTCATCTTTATTCTCATAACAGTGGGTGTGTGACAGATGAAAATGGAATTTTTTTTTTTAAATGCTGAATAACCTGGACAAAGAATTAATGATTTGCTATGATAGGCCTGCTTTGATTGGGGTGAGACAAGCACTTTCCTCATCGTTCACATATTTCAGAATGCTAAGCAACACTCCTTACATGCCCCACTATTTTTAGTTCTTTCTTCACACTTTAGCTTCCAATCTCCCAAAATGGCTATTTGTAAATTTTCTAAGTGTTGATAATAAACGAGATGCATCCACTTACCATCTTTAGTTCTTAATTGTATGGGGAAATTCTTTTATGGTCTTCCAGGGGTTGTTATCATAGAACATAGGATAATAAAGTTGGAAGGGACCTTGGAGGTCTTCTAGTCCAGTCCCCCTGCTCAAGCAGGAGACCCTGCACCATTTCAGACAAATGGCTGCCCAATCTCTTCTTAAAAGCCTCCAGTGATGGAGCACCCACGATTTCTGGAGGCAAGCTAATTAATTGCTCTCATTGTTAGGACATTTCTCCTTAGTTCTAAGTTGCTTCTCTCCTTGGTTAGTTTCCATCTATTGTTTCTTGTCTTGCCTTCTGGTGCTTTGGAAAATAATTTGACCCCTCATCTTTGTAAGAGCCCCTCAGATATTGGAACACTGTTATCATGTCTCCCCTAATCCTTCTTTTCACTAGACAAGATAAACCCAATTCCTGTAATCATTCTTCACATGTTTTAGCTTCCAGCCCCCTGGTTATTTTTGTTGTTCTTCTTTGCATTCTTTGCAGTGTCTCAATGTGTGTGTGTTTTTTTTTATATTGTGGTGAACCAGTACTGGATACAACATTCCAAGTGTCATCTTACCAAGGCTTTATAAGCGGTACTAGAATGTCATGTGATCTGGATTCTATCCCTCTGTTAATGAGAATATCTGAATATTACAGCTCTGAACAGTCTGTGAACAGTGTTGTAGGTTTGTCCACCTTGATCTTGGTAGATCAGAACATCACACAGAGCCAGTCACACCAATCATTTGGAGAATTCCTGAAGCGATTAAAATCTATCTGCCATAGGAAAACAACACAAACTTGGTGAGATCAAAGTACCACCCATGGGAGGAACATGATTTAGAGTGACAAATGGAACTTGAAACAAACGTTGTTATCCCTGTGTGGGTTTTTCCTGAATTCTAGCCCGACATTCATGACTTCCTGAAGATATTCCATATCTCTCCTCTTACTTTTGCAGGTTTCTTTTCCAACTGATGTGCAACATTTTTGGAGAAATAACATGCTCAGTTCTCAGTGGACCTTAGTGAGAGGAGGCATGTTTTTTTCTCTTCTAATTTTTCTACTTGTTTCTTCAGCTATGGGTTTTTGTATGTCTATCAATTCTGGCTTCCTCCTGCAGGTGCTATTAACTCCCCATACACACACTTCATTTCTGTGGGTTCATTTGATTCACAATACTTTAGGGGTGGGGGATGGGAATCTGATGTTGTAGTTAGAAAGGAAGATAGGCTGTAGACAGGAATTTTCTAATTAGAATGAAGGAATGTACAGTCTTGGAAACAAGTCTACACAGCTGTACATTTTGATATGCAAACACAAAAGCAAACTGTGGCCTTATTATCCAAGACTATATAACAGAATAACAGAGTTGGAAGGGATCATGGAGGTCTTCTAGTCCAGCCCCCTGCTCAAGCAGGAGCCCCTCTACCATTCTGGACCAATGGTTGTCCCAACTCTTCTTAAAAGCTTCCAGTGTTGGAGCATTCACAATTTCTCAAGGCAAACTGTTCCATTGATTAATTGTTCTGATATAGATGATAGACAAAGACAGATAGATGATAGATGACACACACACACACAGAGAGAGAGAGAGAGAGAGAGATATAGATAAATATAGATGATGAGCAGATATAGATGATAGACAAACACATTAGATAGATAATGATAGATATGATAGAGATAGATAGATGATAGACAGATATAGATGACAGACAAGCAGACAAATTAGATGATAGATAGATAGATAGATGATAGATAAGATAGATAGATAGATAGATAGATAGAGAGAGAGAGAGAGAGAGAGAGATAGGATATAGATAAATTTATTTATTTATTTGAACTTATATGCCGCTCCATCTCCGAAGACTCGGGGCGGCTTACAGCTAAAACATGAGACAATAACTACTTAAAAAACAATTAAATTAAGTTATAAGTCCAAATATAAACACTATAAAACCTTTAAAAAACCATCCCTCACCCAGGGGGGTCACAGCCAGGTTGGTCAAATAACCAGGTCTTTAGCTCACGCGAAAGGTGGGAGGTCAGGGGCCAGGCGGAGCTCCAAAGGCAGTTGATTCCAGAGGTCAGGGGCCGCGACAGAAAAGTCTCGTCGTTGGGGAACCACCAATCGGCACTGACCCACGATGGGACCCGAGAGTCTTGCCTATGAGCTCGCACAGGCGGCCAGTATTCGATATTGGAAGAAGCGCTCCCTTAAATATTGAGGACCCATGCCATGAAGGACTTTGTAGTTAACACCAAAACCTTGAATCTCACCTGGGCGCAACGGCAACCAATGCAGGCCACGCAGGAGGGGGTCATATGGGAGAACCAGGTAACTCCCATCACCACCCGCCGCGCCGCATTCTGCTGCACCAGTCTCGGATGGTATGCAAACAGTCCTAGATAGAAGCGTTGCAGTAGTGAGCGAGCCTAGAGGTAACAAGGGCATGAGTGACCGTGCACAGGCGTCGGTCCAGAAAAGGGCGAAGTTGTCGAATAAGGTGGAGCTGGGCAAGGCCCCCTGGCAACGGCCCCCACCTGTTCCTCCAACCGAGCGTACATCCAGGAGGACCCCAGATTCTGCGCCCTATCCACAGGAGGCAACACCTCTCCCCTATGGCCAAAGATGGATAATCTTGACTGGGCGGGGCATATGCACAGCCACTCAGTCTTGGCCGGGTTGAGTCGAAGCATGTTCCCGCTCATCCAGTTCCGTGCCGCATCCAAACACCGGTCATCAGGGAGAGGGCATCACTGATCTGGTCTGGGGTGGAAATGTACAGCTGAGTATCATCAGCGTACTGATGGAATACCCCAAAACCACGGATGATCTCACCCAGCGGCTTCATGTAGATGTTAAATAGGAGGGGGAAAGGACCGACCCTGAGGACCCCACAAGAGAGCACCCTAGGGGACGACCTAACCCCCCTGCCAACACCGATTGCGACCGCCCGAGAGGTAGGAGAGAACCACCGAAAAACAGTGCCCCCACTCCCAACCCCTCAAGCGGCCAAAAGGATACCATGGTCGATGGTATCAAAAGCTGAGAGGTCTAATAGGACCAGGACAGAGGAAAGACCTGTCCCGAGCCCTCAGAGATCATCCATCAGTGCGACCAATGCCGTCTCCGTGCTGTAACGGGTCGGAAGCCGATTGATACGGATGGTAGTCCGCTTCATCCAGGAAAAGCGGAACCTGCTGAGCCACCACACTCTCAACAACCTTCGCCAAAAGCGAAGGTTGGAGACTGGAGTTGTTGTTGTCTAACAGGTGTGGGTCCAGGGCAGGCTTCTTCAGGAGGGTCTCACCACCGCCTCCTTCAGGTGGCAGGGAAAACACCCTCCCTTAGGAAGCGTTGACAACTGCCTGAGAGCCATGCAGTGACCTCCCTGGCGGCATAAGTCAGCCAGGAGGACACAGGTCAAACAAACATGTGGTGGAACTCATTCACGCATAATCCTGTCCACTTCATCCTCGAAACCGGATCGAACTCATCCCAGATAACAGTGGCCAGACTCCTGCACCCCCTTCCTCAGACCACTGCAAATGGGGGCAACCGTCCCGAATATGAGCGATCTTATCCGACAGATATTGAACAAACTCCTCAGCCTGCCTTACCCCGCAGCGGGTCCGGCCCCCCTCTAAGCGAGAAGGAGGAGCAGGTAACCCGAAACAGGGTGGCAGGCGTTATCTCTGGGGCGCTATGAGAGTGGAGAGATAGAACCTTCTCGCCTCTCTCTAGCTACCAGGTAAGTCCTAATATAGGCTCTTAGCTGGGCTCGATCGGACTGGAGCGGGTAGACCTCCACCTGCTCTCTAAACCCCTTCAGGCGTTTCATCCCCGAGAGCTCCTCAGTATACCAAGGGCAAACCGGGATCACGGCGTGTAAGGGGGGGCATGGGACAACCCTGTCCGAGGCCTCGGCAGCCTGTTGCCAGGCTATTGTCAGATCCTCGGGAAGAGCTGTGAGCAAGGGAAGAAGGAAAAACCCCAGTTCTGCCTGGAACCTCTCAGGGTCCATCAGGCCCTGGGAGGAACCATCTAAGTGGCTCCTCATCCCAGCAGTGGGGGGACGGCCTGTTGGAAGACCAGCCGTGGGAGTGATCAGACCATGGAACAGGCAAGGTCGTGAAGAGTAACTTGCCCTCTGTCACTCTGCCACTGTTCAGAGACAAAAACTAGGTCAAGAGTATTTCCTTCCTCATGAGTAGGGCCTTGAATCAACTGGGTCAGGCCCATGGCCTCCATAGAAGCCATGAATTCCTGGGCCAAACCCGACCCCCCCCCCAGGGAAGGCAAGTTGAAGTCCCCCAAGACCATAAGGTCTGGGAACTCCACCGCCACCCTGGAGAGGAGATCGAGAAGCCCAGGTAGGGCTGCTGCCACACAGCTGGGGGAAAGGTATGCTAGCAGCAAGCCCACCCACCCATTAGGCCCCCACCTCAGGAGGAGAATCTCACTCCCGCCTATCTCTGCAACAGAGACCTCCCTTGGTAACAAGGTCTCCTGAATAACCACAGCCACCCCACCACCCCTACCCTGGGCCCATGGCGGTGCAAAACCGAAAACCGGTGGGCATAAATCAACCAGAGGACACCTCTGGGCCCAACCAGGTCTCAGTGATGCAAGCCAGGTCCGCAGCCTCCTCCTCAATGATCTCCCGGAGGAGGGAGGACTTATTAGCCACAGATATAATATAGATGATAGACAGATATAGACGATAGACAAACACATTAGATAGATAATGATAGATACGATATAGAAAGAGATAGATGATAGACAGATATAGATGATAGACAGACAGAATAGATGTAGATAATGATATGATGAGATAGAGATAGATGATGATAGACAGATATAGATGATAGACAGACAGATTAGATGATAGATAATGATAGATAAGATAGAGAGAGAGAGAGAGAGAGGATATAGATAAATATAGATGATAGACAGATATAGACGATAGACAAACACATTAGATAGATAATGATGAATCGATATAGAAAAAGATAGATGATAGAAGATATAGATGATGGACAGAATAGATGATAGATAGATAGATATGATGAAGATAGAATAGATGATGACAGATATAGATGATAGACAGACAGATTAGATGATAGATAATGATAGATAGATAGAGAGAGAGAGAGGATATAGATAAATATAGATGATGGACAGATATAGACGGATAGACAACACAGATAGATAATGATAGATATGACATAGAAAGAGATAGATGATAGCAGATATAGATGATAGACAAACAGACAGAGTAGATGATAGATAGATATGATAGATAGATGATGACAGATATAGATGATGGACAGATTAGATGATAGATGAAGATGAAGATAGATAGATAGATAGATAGATAGATAGATAGATAGATGATATGAATGGATATGGATAGAGAGAGATAGAAACTTTTCTGCAGCCAAAGGCACATTTAGAAACCCTGATCTACTGTGATCAAGCATGAAATGTAAGTGAGTTGCTATGGCAGAAACTTCCATTTTTTGGAGAAAAGCTTCTGGCCAACATACAGAACAGCTCAGCAGGCTGTTGTCTGATGCTAAAGCTTCAGATTATGGCCCCACTGAGAGTGATTTTTGCACTTAAATAAAGAAAAGAAACTGGAGTTTAACTGTTAAAACACCTGCCTGGGAGGCTACAATAAGGAAAACAGCTCATCCGAGCATTCTTCCAATTCACCTCCTGACACCATGCCAGCAACAGCCTTGTGGCTGTCTTCCCAGGAATGAAAAGATCAGCCCTGCCTTTGTCAAAAGAAGTTCTCATTCATTTATTCTTTGGAGAAAAAGGTGTAATTTCCCTGGGAAATTGCACATTTGCTTGCACTTCTGGCCTCCACATAAATATACACTAGATTGGTTTCTGAAAGCTTCATGCCGTCTTTTCAGTTGTTTGTGAGCAGAGAATGCTTTCATCCTCCGCCAAGAAGCCTGCAATCTTTTGTGATGCTAATGATGCATATTTATACAAATTAAGGCAAAATTATGCAATGGTCAGTGCCCGTTTTCTAATTGTACATTTTTGTTTGGCAGGAGGGTACATTGCTTAGCTAATTATGCAGCTCTTGCTTGATTTGATCAGCCTTGGTTAAACCGTGAACGGTGTTACAAAGTTAAGGAGACTGAAATCGAAGTCTTTCCTTATTTAGAACATTTTAATTGTCTTATTTTTTTGGCCCTCCCAGACATGTTCTATCGTTGTACAAAGTCAATAAAGGAGTCTGGGAAAAAAAGAGTGATTAGGTCAGGATTATCCAGATTTAAAGGTAGATTGAATTGGGAAATCTGATTCAGTGCTCTCTGCAGAGAGATACATTCTCTCAAAGTTAATCTGTCAACAATGACATGCTGTTGGATGGCAGAACCAAACACGCCCCCCCTCCAAAATGGTCTAAATTAGGAAAAATGGCAACAATAGGAAAAAATTCTGGAATTAAATACAGGTAGTTCTCAACTTACAGCATATCATTTAGCAACTGTTCAAAGTTACTGTCGTGTGCCTGGTGCAGACTGTTTCTGAGGAGAGGAGGAACAGCCAACAGGGAGTGGAAGTGTGGCTCGGAGGAGGTTGTGGAGGAGGCTGGGGAAGGGCAGAGGCCTGCTGGGCAGTCAGAGGAGGACCCAGACCCATCCCTCTCTCCCTCTAGGGTACGCAGGGAGGGGAGGATAAGGGGAGATGTGGTCTACTGGGGTGGAGGGGCCTTGATCCTCTTCATGGGCTGCAGCTGTGACAACTGGATAGGAGGATGGACATGCGTACGGGCAAGTGCTGGAAACAAAGCGTGGAAATATCTCTAGTTTATTGTTCCTCTCTGAGTTTGTCATCCTTCCCAGTGTGTGTTCTGATATCTGTGGACATCTTCAAGCCCTTATCTTGCCTGGTTTGTATTGTTTTTTTACTCTTTATAATTTATAGACATTTTTAATTTAAATGGCACTTATCCTTCTTGTA
>CM019150.1:210612606-210733134 GCA_009733165.1 Naja naja | reverse complement strand
TTTCCAACTGATGTGCACATTTTTTGGAGAAATAACATGCTCAGTTCTCAGTGGACCTTAGTGAGGAGGAGGCATGTTTTTCTCTTCTAATTTTTCTACTTGTTTCTTCAGCTATGGGTTTTGTATGTCTATCAATTCTGGCTTCCTCCTGCAGGTGCTATTAACTCCCCATACACACACTTCATTTCTGTGGGTTCATTTGATTCACAATACTTTGGGGGGGGGATGGGAATCTGATGTTGTAGTTAGAAAGGAAGATAGGCTGTAGACAGGAATTTTCTAATTAGAATGAAGGAATGTACAGTCTTGAAAACAAGTCTACACAGCTGTACATTTTGATATGCAAACACAAAAGCAAACTGTGGCCTTATTATTCAAGACTATATAACAGAATAACAGAGTTGGAAGGGATCATGGAGGTCTTCTAGTTCAGCCCCTGCTCAAGCAGGAGCCCCTCTACCATTCTGGACCAATGGTTGTCCCAACTCTTCTTAAAAGCTTCCAGTGTTGGGCATTCACAATTTCTCAAGGCAAACTGTTCCATTGATTAATTGTTCTGATATAGATGATGAGACAAAGACAGATAGATGATAGATGACACACACACACACACAGAGAGAGAGAGAGAGAGAGATATAGATAAATATAGATGATGAGCAGATATAGATGATAGACAAACACATTAGATAGATAATGATAGATATGATAGAGATAGATAGATGATAGACAGATATATGATGACAAGCAGACAAAATTAGATGATAGATAGATAGATAGATAGATGATAGAATGAATAGATAGATAGATAGATAGATAGATGAGATAGAGAGAGAGAGAGAGATAGAGATATAGATAAATTTATTTATTTATTTGAACTTATATGCCGCTCCATCTCCGAAGACTTCGGTGACTTACAGCTAAAACATGAGACAATAACTACTTAAAAACAATTAAATGAAGTTATAAGTCCAAATATAAACACTATAAAACCTTTAAAAACCATCCCTCACCCAGGGGGTCACAGCAGGTTGGTCAAATAACCAGGTCTTTAGCTCACGGCGAAAGGTCTGGGAGGTCAGGGGAGGCCAGGCAGTTGATTCCAGAGGTCAGGGGCGACAGAAAAGTCTCGCCGTTGGGGAACCACCAAATGGGCACTGACCCACCGATGGGACCCGAGGAGTCCTTGCCTATGAGCTCGCTGCACAGAGGCGGCCAGTATTCGATATTGGAAGAAGAGCCCTTAAATATTGAGGACCCATGCCATGAAGGACTTTGTATGTTAACACCAAAACCTTGAATCTCACCTGGGCGCAACGGCAACCAATGCAGGCCACGCAGGAGGGGTCATATGGGAGAACCAGGTAACTCCCATCACCACCAGCGCGCGCATTCCACCAGTGCAGTCTCGGATGATATGCAAGAGCAGTCCTAGATAGAGAGCATTGCAGTAGTGAGAGCCTAGAGGTAACAAGGGCATGAGTGACCGTGCACAGGCGTCCCGGTCCAGAAAAGGCGAAGTTGTCGAATAAAGGTGGGCAGGGCAAGGCCCCTGGCAGCGGCCCCCACCTGTTCCTCCAGCAGACCGTACACATCCAGGAGGACCCCCAGATTCTCGCCCTATCCACAGGAGGCAACACCTCTCCCCTATGGCCAAAGATGGATAATCTTGACTGGGCGGGGCGGCCGATATGCACACCACTCAGTCTTGGCCGGGTTGAGTCGAAGCATGTTCCCGCTCATCCAGTTCCGTACCGCATCCAAACACCGGGTCATCAGGGAGAGGGCATCACTGATCTGGTCTGGGGTGGAAATGTACAGCTGAGTATCATCAGCGTACTGATGGAATTTCACCCCAAAACCACGGATGATCTCACCCAGCGGCTTCATGTAGATGTTAAATAGGAGGGGGGAAAGGACCGACCCCTGAGGGACCCCACAAGAGAGCACCCTAGGGGACGACCTAACCCCCTGCCAACACCGTTGCACCGCCCAGAGGTAGGAGGAGAACCACCGAAAAACGGTGCCCCCCACTCCCAACCCCTCAAGGCGACGCAAAAGGATACCATGGTCGATGGTATCGAAAGCCGCTGAGAGGTCTAATAGGACCAGGACAGAGGAAAGACCCCTGTCCCGAGTCCTCCAGAGATCATCCATCAGTGCGACCAATGCCGTCTCCGTGCTGTAACCGGGTCGGAAGCCCGATTGATACGGATCTAGGTAGTCCGCTTCATCCAGGAAAAGGAACCTGCTGAGCCACCACACTCTCAACAACCTTCGCCAAAAACGAAGGTTGGAGACTGGACGAAAGTTGTCTAACACGGTCGGGTCCAGGGCAGGCTTCTTCAGGAGGGGTCTCACCACCGCCTCCTTCAAGGTGGCAGGAAAAACACCCTCCCTTAAGGAAGCGTTGACAACTGCCTGGAGCCAACCGCAGGTGGCCTCCCTGGCGGCATAAGTCAGCCAGGAGGGACACGGGTCCAACAAACATGTGGTGGAACTCATTCACCGCATAATCCTGTCCACTTCATCCTCGGAAACCGGATCGAACTCATCCCAGATAACAGTGGCCAGACTCCCTGCACCCCCTTCCTCAGACCACTGCAAATCGGAGGGCAACCCGTCCCGAATATGAGCGATCTTATCCGACAGATATTGAACAAACTCCTCAGCCTTACCCCGCAACGGGTCCGGCCCCCCCTCTAAACGAAGGAGGGAACGGGTAACCCGAAACAGGGTGGCCGGGCGATTATCTGCGGACGCTATGAGAGTGGAGAGATCCCTCGCCTCTCTCATAGCTACCAGGTAAGTCCTAATATAGGCTCTTAGCTGGGCTCGATCGGACTGGGAACGGGTAGACCTCCACCTGCTCTCTAAACCCCTTCGACGGCGTTTCATCCCCCGGAGCTCCTCAGTATACCAAGGGGCAAACCGGGATCCACGGCGTGTAAGGGGACGCATGGGGACAACCCTGTCGAGGCCTCCGACGCAGCCTGTTGCCAGGCTATTGTCAGATCCTCGGCAGAGCTGTGAGCAAGGGAAGAAGGAAAAAACCCCAGTTCTGCCTGGAACCTCTCAGGGTCCATCAGGCGCCTGGGGCGGAACCATCTAAGTGGCTCCTCATCCCAGCAGTGGGGGACGGCCTGTTGGAAGACCAGCCGTAGGAGATAGTGATCAGACCATGGAACAGGCAAGGTCGTAAGAGTAACTTGCCCTCTGTCACTCCGCCACTGTTCAGAGACAAAAACTAGGTCAAGAGTATTTCCCCTCAGAGTAGGGCCTTGAATCAACTGGGTCAGGCCCATGGCCTCCATAGAAGCCATGAATTCCTGGGCCAAACCCGACCCCCCCCCAGGGAAGGCAAGTTGAAGTCCCCCAAGACCATAAGGTCCGGGAACTCCACCGCCACCCTGGAGAGGAGATCGAGAAGCCCAGGTAGGGCTGCCACACAGCTGGGGAAAGGTATGCTAGCAGCAAGCCCACCCACCCATTAGGCCCCCACCTCAGGAAGAGAATCTCACTCCCGCCTATCTCTGCAACAGAGACCTCCCTTGGTAACAAGGTCTCCTGAATAACCACAGCCACCCCACCACCCCTACCCTGGGCCCATGGCGTGCAAAACCAAAACCGTGGGCATAAATCAACCAGAGGGACACCCCCCTCTGGGCCCAACCAGGTCTCAGTGATGCAAGCCAGGTCCGCAGCCTCCTCCTCAATGATCTCCCGGAGGAGGGAGGACTTATTAGCCACAGATATAATATAGATGATAGACAGATATAGACGATAGACAAACACATTAGATAGATAATGATAGATACAATATAGAAAGAGATAGATGATAGACAGATATAGATGATAGACAGACAGAATAGATGATAGATAGATATGATAGAGATAGAGATAGATGATAGACAGATATAGATGGTAGACAGACAGATTAGATGATGATGATGATAGATAAGATAGAGAGAGGATATAGATAAATATAGATGATAGACAGATATAGGCGATAGACAACACATTAGATAGATAATGATGAATACGATATAGAAAGAGATAGATGATAGACAGATATAGATGATAGACAGAATAGATGATAGATAGATATGATAGAGATAGAGATAGATGATAGACAGATATAGATGATAGACAGACAGATTAGATGATAGATAATGATAGATAAGATAGAGAGAGAGAGAGAGGATATAGATAAATATAGATGATAGACAGATATAGACGATAGACAAACACAGATAGATAATGATAGATATGACATAGAAAGAGATAGATGATAGACAGATATAGATGATAGACAAACAGACAGAGTAGATGATAGATAGATATGATAGAGATAGATGATAGACAGATATAGATGATAGACAGATTAGATGATAGATGATAGATAAGATAGATAGATAGATAGATAGATAGATAGATAGATAGATAGATATGGATAGATAGATAGAGATAGAAACTTTTCTGCAGCCAAAGGCACATTTAGAAACCCTGATCTACTGTGATCAAGCATGAAATGTAAGTGAGTTGCTATGGCAGAAACTTCCATTTTTTGGAGAAAAGCTTCTGGCCAACATACAGAACAGCTCAGCAGGCTGTTGTCTGATGCTAAAGCTTCAGATTATGGCCCCACTGAGTGATTTTGCACTTAAATAAAGAAAAGAAACTGGAGTTTAACTGTTAAAACACCTGCCTGGGAGGCTACAATAAGGAAAACAGCTCATCCGAGCATTCTTCCAATTCACCTCCTGACACCATGCCAGCAACAGCCTTGTGGCTGTCTTCCCAGGAATGAAAAGATCAGCCCTGCCTTTGTCAAAAGAAGTTCTCATTCATTTATTCTTTGGAGAAAAAGGTGTAATTTCCCTGGGAAATTGCACATTTGCTTGCACTTCTGGCCTCCACATAAATATACACTAGATTGGTTTCTGAAAGCTTCATGCCGTCTTTTCAGTTGTTTGTGAGCAGAGAATGCTTTCATCCTCCGCCAAGAAGCCTGCAATCTTTTGTGATGCTAATGATGCATATTTATACAAATTAAGGCAAAATTATGCAATGGTCAGTGCCCGTTTTCTAATTGTACATTTTTGTTTGGCAGGAGGGTACACATTGCTTAGCTAATTATGCAGCTCTTGCTTGATTTGATCAGCCTTGGTTAAACCGTGAGCGGTGTTACAAAGTTAAGGAGACTGAAATCGAAGTCTTTCCTTATTTAGAACATTTTAATTGTCTTATTTTTTTGGCCCTCCCAGACATGTTCTATCGTTGTACAAAGTCAATAAAGGAGTCTGGGAAAAAAAGAGTGATTAGGTCAGGATTATCCAGATTTAAAGGTAGATTGTGGGAAATCTGATTCAGTGCTCTCTGCAGAGAGATACATTCTCTCAAAGTTAATCTGTCAACAATGACATGCTGTTGGATGGCAGAACCAAACACGCCCCCCCTCCAAAATGGTCTAAATTAGGAAAAATGGCAACAATAGGAAAAAATTCTGGAATTAAATACAGGTAGTTCTCAACTTACAGCATATCATTTAGCAACTGTTCAAAGTTACTGTCGTGCCCCTGGTGCAGACTGTTTCTGAGGGAGAGGAGGAACAGCCAACAGGGAGTGGAAGTGTGGCTCCGGAGGTTGTGGAGGAGGCTGGGGAAGGGCAGAGGCCTGCTGGGCAGTCAGAGGAGGACCCAGACCCATCCCCTCTCCATCCTAGGGTACGCAGGGAGGAGAGGATAAGGGAGAGATGTGGTCTACTGGGGTGGAGAGGGCCTTGATCCTCTTCATGGGCTGCAGCTGTGACAACTGGATAGGAGGATGGACATGCGTACGGGCAAGTGCTGGAAACAAAGCGTGGAAATATCTCTAGTTTATTGTTCCTCTCTGAGTTTGTCATCCTTCCCAGTGTGTGTTCTGATATCTGTGGACATCTTCAAGCCCTTATCTTGCCTGGTTTGTATTGTTTTTTACTCTTTATAATTTATAGACATTTTTAATTTAAATGGCACTTATCCTTCTTGTAATTGCTCATGTGGGAGTTTTTTTGTCTCCAGGCAAGGATATTTGGAGCTTGGAAGCAAAGTGAAGGAATAAAAGGGGCTTTATCTGTTGTTTATGACTGTGTTTATTTTGTATCCCACCCTGGGTCATCACAGTTACAACGACACTGAAAAATGTGACTTAAGGCCATTTTTCACACTTGTGCTCTTAGTGCAAAACAGCATGCTGTCAACCCTGAAGCTGGCCTGACCAAAGCCATTTTGTCCACTTCAGTGTTGCCACACTGGAGCTGAGGGGTAGGGAGGGGTGGTTTTAGATAGAGAGAAATTTGTAGCTGAAACAAAATACTTTCTCTTGGGAACCAAGGACATTCTCACACCTGGTCGGAAAAAGGCGGAATGATGCAGCCCAGTTGTCAGACTGCACAGTGATTGGACCAGAGGTGGTATTCAGCAGGTTCTGACCAGTCATGGAGAACCGGTAGCAGAAATTTTGAGTAGTTCAGAGAACCGGCAAATACCACCTCTGACTGGAGGTTTCACAGTTTCCTTCCCCTGCCACGCCCACCAAGCCAAGCCCACAGAACCGCTAGTAAAAAAAATTGAATCCCACCACTGGATTAGACCATGTGATTTGATTATTTTGAGAAAGAGGAAAATCTTTTACTTTTAATACAGTGAAAACTGTGGGAGTTTTCAGAGTCGCTTTTCACTAGGTATGTGACAATATATTTCCAATAAAACTATTCTTTGAGATATCCAATCACCTTGGAGTCTTGCTTGAAATGGATTTATTACGTGGAACCCTGACATACACTAAGTGGATGTGGAAAGACAGAGAGCCTGGCCCATCTGCTGGTATGTTGGCTTCTACCAGAAACATGTGGCCTATTTTTGGACAATGACAAAGTCATGAAGATGGCTCCATTCTGGCAGTTTAAAGTTTGATCTAGATATGGAAGAAGAAGAAGAAGAAGAAGAAGAAGAAGAAGAAGAAGAAGAAGAAGAAGAAGAAGAAGAGGAGGAGGAGGAGGAGGAGGAGGAGGAGGAGGAGGAGGAGGAGGAGGAGGAGGAGGAGGAGGAGGAGGAGGAAGAACTTTTGCTTGGCCCAGATGGGGTGGCTCCAAATATGAGCTTTTGGGTTCTGCTACCCTATATTTGAATCTCTCATATTTCAGCTCCTAATGGGCACATTAATCTTATTTTCTTGGCAACGAATTTAGTCTTTCATGCCTTCTTCATGCTTCTTTCAATTTTCCAGCATACCATAGAGCTTTTTCTGGTATTGGTAGTCCTTGACTTACAATCATTCATTTAGCGGCTGTTCAAAGGTACAATGGCAGTGAAAAGAGTGACTTACCATTGGCCCTTGCACGTATGATTGTTGCAGCATCCCCGTGGTCAAGTGATCAAAATTCACAGGCTTGGCAACTGGTGTGGAGTTACAATGGTTGTAGTGTTCCATAGTCATGTGCAGGGGTGGGATTAAAAAAATCCCAACAACCGGTTCTCTGCCTGGTTGCTGGGTGGACATGACCATGGTGGGCGTGGCCTACTGGAACTTCAGGGAGGGCCATTTTTTTACTTCCCCGGAGTCTGGAGAGTTCCCTCGGGCCTCTGGGAGGGCAAAAACAGCCTCCCTAGGGCTTTGGAGGCCCTCTGGAAGCCAGAAACAGGCCTGTTTTGGGACTTCTGGAACTTCTGGGACGGCTGTATTTTTTGGCCTCCCAGAGTCTCTGTGTGGACCCTGCACTTACCTGCATCCAAAATGGGCTGTGTGGAGAATCCTGGGAAGGGTGGGGCAGGGTGGGTGGGGCCAGCCAGACGGTTCAACTACCGGTTCACCGAACCAGATGTAAATTTAACATCCGGTTCACCCAAACCGGTCTGAACCAGCTGAATCCCACCCCTGGTCATGTGATCATCACTTATGACTTTCCCAGCTGGCTTCCAAAAAGCAAAGTCGATGGGGAAAGGCAGATTCACTGAACAACAATGTGATTCTCTTAACAACTACAGTGATTTAATTAACAAACTTTGACTTAAAAGGTTGCACAATTGGACACAAATCACAGAACAACCATCTCACTTAGTAATGGAAATTCTGGTCCAACTGTAGTCATCAGTTGAGGACTATCCATGGTCTGTCTTCCAAGTGCTTCAAATACCACTTGTGGTCTCTCCTCCAAGACTTTTCCTGCTGAACTACTTTTAATTTAATTTTAATTTAATATTGGGATTTCTATGCCGCCTATCTCCCAAAGGACTCAGGGCAGCTCACAACAATAAAAAACAGGAATACAAAGTTTAAAAAACTATTAAATAAGAGAACCCCAATTACAAACATTAAAACATTAAAAACCAACAAACAAATTAAAAAAAACAATTAAAAAACTCCCTTCAGTCCAGGTTGGCCGATCAAAAAGCCATGTCTTCAGGTCACGATGGAAGGATCAAAGGTCAGGAGCCATCCGAAGCTCCACAGGTAGTTGATTCCAAAGGGCGGGTGCACCCACAGAGAAGGCTCTCCCCTTGGGGGTCACCAGCCGACATTGTCTGGCTGACAGCACCCTGAGGAGACCCTGTCTATGGGAGCTCACAGGGCGATGGGAGACCATTGCTGGCAGTAGGTGCTCCCGCAAATTTTGAAATCATCCAAGGCAATCCATCCAAAATCCACCTAAAGCTAGAATAGCATTAATAATATAAGTCAAGATAAAACTGTGTTAAATTATACAATAACAAAACTTTCATTTTATTTACTTGTTAATTTAAATTTAATTAATGGGTAATCTTTCACAATGCTACATGACTCCCAGCAACTCTCTGGACGTTGCAAATTGTGATAAATGTTTAAAAACAAGGAACCAATATGGAAACACCCAAAGAAGACAAGGGATAAAGATAGCAGAGAAAACAAACTCGGGTGGTAATGAAGGAAAGAGTGAAAAGGATGCTTGAAAAAATCTGGGCAAAAAATCCCATTTTTGGTACGCTTCAAAATATTTTTTTTCTTTTTACGACCCTGTAGCTCCTTAATTCGGGATGGGGTCAGGGCAACTGAGTGGAGCTAAGCATTTACTGGCCAGATGCCCTTCCTGACACCTACAAGGAGTTCACAGCAGATACTTTCTCTTTGCACCCAGAGAGAGAAACAACTGCCTCTATCTAGGATTGAACTCTCAACCTTCTAAGCGGAAGTCTTCACTACTAGACTACCACACTGCTTGCCCTTCGAAATATCAATATCAACCAATAATTTGTAAGGCACCTGGAATGATCTTGTTGGGTGGCATAGAAATTAAATAAATACATAAATAAATAGGGGAGGGGCCATAAATAAAAGCAATATGACTATTTTATAATCAAGTGAAGTTTAAAAGCTCGGCTGAAGAGACAGATCTTGACATGGCACCATAAGAAAACAACTTTAAGCAGCCAACCCTAGCATTAACATTTCAGATCTGTGATTATTCTCTTCTAAACTTTAAAATTGCGATCTTGATGGACTTTGTGAAAGCCTGAGACATTTTTTGTGTGTGTGTGTGTGAATTTGGTGGCACTTATTCATTTTTCTCTTTTTAATCTTTCTCAGCATGGCTCATTCCTTTAACTGCTCCCATCTATTACTACACCTGCTGGTCTATTCTATTCTGTCCTTTCTCATATTAAAAGCACGGGGGAAGGAGAAAAAAAAACTCCACTGCAGGTATTCCCAGGTGAGAGGCATATTTATGGAGACAAATACTCTGCTGTCTTCTATTGTCTCCTACTTTATAACTCACACCACGCTTTCCTCAAGCAAAACATTCCTGATGTTTGTTTATAGGACAGGTTTATTTTTTATTTTTTTTTGCAAGTCTCTGGAAGCATCCATGCTCAGTTTGCAGCAAAATGCAGAATTGAAACAGAGGGGACTGATGTCACTGAAAGGCGAGTAGAATAGAATAGAATAGAATAGAACAGAATAGAATAGAATAGAATAGTTGGAAGGGACCTTGGAGGTCCTCTAGTCCAACCCCCTGCTTAGGCAGGAAACCCTACACCATTTCAAACAAATGGTTGTCCAATCTCTTTTCTCTTTTTTGTAGTGTATGTTACCTTTTTATTAGTTATGTTATCTTTCTTTTTTTCTTTTTGCAATAATTTTTATTGAACATTTTTCGACAATTTGTAACACTTGTACACTCTTTACAACACTACAGCAGTGTAAGTGCTCATATATTCATGATAATTACATTGTTAATTTTTACTTCTATTCTCTAGCCAATTGTATCATGCGTCCCAGACCAAATTATATTACGATTCAACTCTATCTTTTAATTCTAGTGTAAGCCTGTCCATCTCCGCGCAGTCTAAAATCATTTTTATCACTATCCCCTTGGAGGGTATGCTATCCTGTTTCCAGTTTTGTGCTTACACAATTGTCCAACCTCTTCTTAAAAACTTCCAGTGTGGGTGCATTTTCAGCTTCTAGAGGCAAGTTGTTCCACTGGTTAATTGTTCTCACTGTCAGGAAATTTCTCCTTGGTTCTAAGTTGCTTCTCTCCTTGATTAGTTTTCATCCATTGTTTCTTGTCCTGCCTTCAGGTGCTTTGGAGAATATGTTAACTCCCTCTTCTTTTTGGCAGCCCTTCAAATAAGGGAAGACTTCTATCATGTCACCCTGGTCCTTTTTTTCATTAAATTAGACAAACCCAGTTCGGCAATGTTTTAGCCTCCAGTCCCTAATTGTCTTTGTTGCTCTTCTCTGCACTCTTTCTAGACTCTCAACATCTTTTTAAAAATGGATAATAAGTGTAGTTGGTGTAGTAATCCTTGATTATCTCTTATATATACTGTATATATTTTTTGCTCAATGACCAGTCTGTAACTTATGATTTTTTTTCTGGTTTCTGGCTTTTTCAGTCAGGTTATGGCAAAACACAGCCATAAGAGTGAATGGACTAATTTTATGACCAGTGGGTTTGTTTTATAATTTAACAACTGCCACCAAAAAAAGTTGTAAAATTGAGTCACTCACATAAGTGCCTCAACTTATAACCATCATGATTTATAATGGAAATTCTGGGCACCATTATAATTGTAAGTTGAGGTTTACCTGGATATGCCTATCTATTATCTATCTTATCTATCTTATCTATCTATTTATCTATTTATCTATCTATCTATCTATCTATCTATCTATCTATCTATCTATCTATCTATTATCATCTATCATCCATCCATCCATCCATCTTCTTCCTCCCTCCCTCCCTCCTTCCTCCCTCCATGCATCTATCCATGCATCCATCATCTATCTATCTATCTATCTATCTATCTATCTATCTATCTATCTATCTATCTTTCTATTCCTATTTGTCTATATTGTCTATCTATCTAATCTCATCCACTCTAAATATTCAATATTCATTCATTTAAATTTAAATAAACAATATTCATTTTATAGGTATTAATACATGGTCTTTTAATATTAACCCAAAATCTATTGCAGTTGCTTATGATTTCAAAATTATGTTGTCTTTCATCCATATACATCCAGATTCAGATAGCAGAGAAACAAAAGCAAGCAAACAATATATTCATTATAAGTGAAAACAATTTGTAACTGAATAGGATAAAACAGAAGCTGTTCTGCTTATTTCAGTCTATTTTTTTTAAATCATGTAACTGTTTTTCTAATTTGCTCAAAAATTTCAGCAATACAATCCCACAGGAAGGGCAGCTTGGTTTGCTACATCTGGGTTAAACGTTTAAATGCTAAAATATTAGATGAATGCAGAAGGAATTCTTCCTGTCAACCATTTTGCTCTGAAAATATTCCTCTCCTGTATATTTTGGATTATAATCTCTTGATCAAGCATTATTGGCACATTATTTCCATGAGTGAGCAGAAGCCAATGCTATTTCACTTTCATCATTCTGTTCTGGAAGAAGGCCCAGCAATATCCGTAATACCAAACCACTTAAATTCCTGGTCAATAACTTGGCAGATCATTTCATCTCTTGATATAAATCAGCTGGAGATTGCCAAACTCATACATACCTTAGTAGAACTGGAATTAAAACTTTCTCTCTTTCTCTGGAGATGAGTATATAATGCTGAATGGGCAAATGGCTGAGAGATAGACAGTCAACAATCCTTCTAGCTAGTCTTCCACAAATAACAGAATAATAGAGTTGGAAGGAATATTGGAGGCCTAGTTGAATCCCCTGCTCAAGCAGGAATTACTGTACCATTTCAGACAGGTGGCTGTCCAGTCTCCTTTTAAAAGCCTCCAGTGATGGAGCACCCACAACTTCTGAAGGCAAGCTGTTCCACTGGTTAGTTGTTTTCACCATCAAGAATTTTCTTCGTTCTAGGTTGCTTCTCTCCTTGATTAGTTTCCATCTGTTACTTCTTGTCCTGCCTTCAGGTGCTTTGGAGAATATGTTGACCTCCCCTCTTCTTTGTGGCAACCCCTCAAATATCAGAACATTGCTATCATGTCACTCCTAGTCCTTCTTTACAGTAGACTAGACATAATCATTCTTTGTGTGTTTTAGCCTCCAACCCCTTAATCATTCTTGTTGCTCTTCTCTGCAGTCTTTCCATAGTCTCAACATTTTTTAAAAAAATTGAGGTGGCCAAAACTGGATGCAGTGTTCCAAATGTGGTCTCACCAAGGCTTTGAACCAAGGGTCTTCAAACTTGGCAAGTTTAAGACTTGTGGACTTCAACTCCCAGAATTCCTGAGCTAACATGACTGGAGGAGGAATTCTGGGAGCTGAAGTCCACAAGTCTTAATGCTGTCAAGTTTGAAGACCCCTGCTTTGAACAATTGCCACGAACACAAGTGCCCATTGGTTCTGCACTTCAGTCCTGCTTGTAGGGCTCCAAAGGAAATGTTATCAAGAGAATTGGAGGAGGAGGGTTCAAAGTGTTATTAGAACATAGAATAGTAGTGTTGGAAGGGATCTCGGAGGTCTTCTAGTCCAACCCGCTGCCTATGGCAGGAGATCCTATACCATTCCAGAATTTCTTTGGGCTTGATGGGATGGGTGCACATGGTCATAGAAAGAATAATAGAATAGCAGAAGAGAATAACAGAGTTGGAAGTCCTCCAATCCAACCCTCCACTCAAGCAGGAGACTCTGTACCATATTAGAGTGATATTAATTGTCTGAGGTTGTCAACTCTGCATCTGGATACTTCTTTTAGTTGGTATGTTGCCTTGCAAAGAGTTGCTAGATTAGAGAGCCTCATTTTTATGGAACAGCATGAGGGTCTGTATAGTACAACATAGCATTGGTTACTGAGGTGGTATTCAGCAGGGTCTGACCAGTTCTGGAGAACCAGTAGCAGAAATTTTGAGTAGTTTGGAGAACCAGCAAACACCACCTCTGACTGGCCCCGCCCCCATCTATTCTCTGCCTCCTGAATCCCAGCTGATCAGCTGGGTCTTCTTTTGTTGCTCTGCGCAGGAGAACAGAGCTGGAAAGAGGTTAGTGGGATGGGGAGGGAATGGGGATTTTACTGTATCCTTTCCCTGCCATGCCCACCAAGCCACACTCACAGAACTGGTAGCAAAAATTTTTTGAATCCCACCACTGATTGGTTACCCTTGTATCCTACTACTGGCCAAACTATTGGTACTGTTCTTACCTTTAACAGAGAATGCTACAGGCAGCCCTGGTAGGATGAAGAGTGATCATATAATTTATTTTTTCTTCTTATAGAGGAATTTAAAGAGGAAATTCTTGGGGCAGGTATGCAAAATCTGTTAAGAAGGGATGTGGAGAAGCAATTACAGACTTAAGCGAGCATGAGGAAGAAACTCAAAATAATCCTACCTTGATTTTGTTGAGTGTAAGATGGGAAAGGAAGAAACTTGGAAAGGCTTTCAAGATTTTGTTAGTATACAGTGTAGAAAGTTAGCACCCACCCCTCTCCTAGAAGAATGAAATATTCTAGGAAATATTAAAAGGGCAGAATATTATATTTCCCTGGATGAGAAAAGGAGAAACATGTTTTAAAGACAAAGCAGCTTCCTGCAGCTCCCTGCCCCTCCCCTTCAGCTCCAGGGTGATGGGATTAAGACATGGCCCTCAGGAAATGATAGGACTACCCATCTCACCACATGGTCTGGGAAGATTGCATTAGCTAGCACTCAGGTGAAGCCATGTGGTCCAGACAAAGTCTACAAAGTTAGCTAAGACCCCCATCCCTGGGAGTCTGACAGCCAATGGAATACATTTCTTACACAGGAAGAGGAAACACTAAGGTGTGGTCCAACAGGGGGTGTAAAACCAAGGGATTCTCAGCATCTCTCCCCCTTTCACCCAGGAACTCCAAGGCATGTGGTCCTGTTCACCATTAAACCTTCTTTCCAAGCAATTTCTGTTAAGTTTGCATAGAGAGGCAGATATGAGGTGCTTCAGCTCTTAATTTTATTGTGACTTCAACTCAGAACGGACCTGATTTGGCTTAGCTGAGGCAGCTTTATATAGCCGGCTGCCTCGGCTGACAGCCAAACAGAGTGCAGGGTTTTCCCACACTTTTAAACCAATGAATTCTAATACTTTACAAGAACAACCAATCAATTCAAACTCTGCATACATAACACCCCTCCCCACTAGGTTCAGTCCATACTCAAACCCCATCTATCTAATGTATTCTTTTAAATAGGTGGGGCTCTTACGTGTACGTTGAGACCTACGTGGTTCAGATGTTTTAAGGTTCTCACCTTGTGAGAGAGGAAATGTGTCTGCTGACATTTCCTTACTTGGACTTGTAGTAATGGTAGAACCTGTTTGGTTACTACAACCTGGTCTCTCCTCCCAATCCATCTCCAACCCAATGTCAGCACCTAAATGAGGTAGTGATGTGCAATCTTCCATTTGTGAAAATGGTTGTTGGTATTGTGACAGGTTTTGGGATGGTTCCTGTCGTGTTAGCTCGTTACACATGGGGTTGATTCTTGCTTGCTCATTATCCTCATAATCCTCCCCTTCCCCCCTAGAAGAGGCAGTAAAAGAATACATTAGATAGATGGGGTTTGAGTATGGACTGAACCTAGTGGGGAGGGGTGTTATGTATGCAGGTTTGAAGTCATTGGTTTAGTTTGAACTGTTCTTGTAAAATGTTGGAAATGATTGGTTTAAAAAGCGCGGGAAAACCCTGCACTCTGATTGGCTGTCAACTGCGGTTGCTGGCTATAAGAAGCAGCCACAGACCAGCCAAATCGGGTCCATTCTGAGCTGTAGTCACTAATAAACTAAGAGCTTGAAGCACTCCGCGTCTGTCTCCTCATGCAAACTTAACAAAAACAAAACATTTTAATGCAAACTTAAAAACCAAAATCCCAGCTTCAACACAACAGGCTTGACAGATCTATAAAACTCAGGATCTGAGAGAAGAGATGAAGCTGCCTGTGCATGTGTGAGAGCTAGGGATGCTATTCAGAATCCAGCATTATAGGTTCTAATTGATAGTTACAGCTGCCATAAATAATCCGTAGAACTTACTGAAACAGAAGTACAATAAAACTCAGTATGGTGGGGAAGACTTATTAGCCGTCTTGTGTTATTTATGACATCTTCTGTCCAAGTTGAAAGGTAATTTCAAAGCCACAGCTTTCTCTTCTTACAGCCCTTCATCTTCAAACTATCCAGAGCAGAAAATGCTTTTAGTAAAAAAAAGTTCCTTTGGGCAGATTTTGAAGCCAACCTTTCCTTTCTCTAAAAAGAAATTTTTCTAATCCCAAGGATAGTAGAAGTACAGGGGGGTGGGCTGCTGGGGGTTCGCAGTGGTTCAGGAGAGCCCCTAGCTAAGATTCTGTGCAGTTCAGAGAACCCCCAAATCCCATTCCTGGCTGGCCCCATCCACCCCTCCCCTTCCAGGAGTCCCCACATGCCCCATTTTGGATGCAGGTAAGAGCAGGGAGCATATGAAGGCTCAGGGAGGGTGAAAAACGGGCCTCTCAGAAGTTCAGGAAGGCTGGAAACAGGCCCATTTCTGGCTTCCAGAGAGCCTTCAGAGCCTGGAAAGCCTCCAGCACCCCAGGAGGGCAAAAACACCCCGCCCCCCATCAGAGTATATTCATGAACTGGAATAGAGCATGGTAACAAGGTCAGCCAATGCATAGGCATAGCAACTAAGAACTGAGAACTGTTTGGAAACTGAAACTAGAAGTAGCCTAGGCATGGCTCTATATTAAGCTCTGCAGCTCTGAAGCTATGTTAAGCTCTGTGTCTGAGTCAGGTTGGGCAGAGCAGGGAAGAGGTGGAACAAGGGAGAGGGGGTTCAGAGGAAGACCAAAGCCCACCCCACTCTTCATCCTAGGGCACACAGGAGAAGAGAGCAACGTGGGTTGCATGGCTTATGAGGGAGGAAAGGGCCCTGATTCCCTTCACAAGGCACACATGGGGATGGTGTTTAAAGGAGAGGCAGGAGGGTGGGGTGGTTTTTGGGAACAAACATTTAGTTTATCTTGTGTTTGGCTGTGGTTATCTGAGTTCCTGGCATCCTCCCAACTGGTTTGATTTACTGCCTTGTTACTTCATTTCTGGAACTCCATATCTTACTCTGCTGGATATAATTATCTGATTTTGCCTTGTTGGATTTATAGTTTAAAGTTTTCAATTTACAATGTTTGGACTGGAATACATGCAGCCAAAGGCTGGTGCAGCTTCAGGGGAAAGTTTTTCTCCAGACCAGAAAATAACCAGGTCATTGGGGGCAAAGTTGGAGCTAATAAAGGAACTCATTCTTATTCTCTTTGACTGTGTTGCCTTTGTGCCACACCCCAGGTCATCACATTATGTATTTCTTTTGTTGGATATTGTACGCTGGTCAGATTCTTTTGGGATCAGTGTATATTGAACCAATAAACAATTTTGCTCCTTTCCAACATTTCTACTTTGCAGTAACAAATGTTTTAAAATGCAAACCTGCATATGGAAATGGTCATGGAAATGGTTGCTTTTGCAGGTAAAGGCCAAGAAATCAAAGGCATGTGATAAGAAAAAGGATAGGAAGCATAGATAAACCCAGTTTATTCCAACACTGTCTCTATACTGTTCTACACTCAAAACCATCCTTGCATGCATCAAGACCATTCCTTCCTCCATACTTTGCCTTTTGTTCTTTAAACTTCTCATTGCTCCCTTTGTGAGAGTCTCATGAATGCAACCCAATCATGTCTTTCCCATTTTCTTCCTTCTGCCTCATCCCATTCAGTTTTCCTTCGTATACAATGTTTTGCAATTCAATCTATAATCATTCTTTCTTTCTTTCTGGCCAAACCACCATAATGTTCTTCATTCATACTGGGCACTTCACATGGATATACTTTTCTATGCAAGCAGATACAGATTAACAGAGTTGGAAGAGACCTTGTAGGTCATTTAGTCCAGCCTCCTCCCCACCCAAGCAGACCCTACACCATTTCTGACCAATGGCAGTCCAGTCTCTTCTTGAAAGCTTCCAGTGATGAAGCTCCCACAACTTCTGAAGGCAACTTCTGTTCCATTGGTTGACTGCTCTCACTGTCAGAAAATACCTCCTTATTTCTAGGTTAAATCTCTCCTTGTTCAGTTTCCATCCATTATTCCTTGTCTGGCCTTTGGATGCTTTGGAAAATAGCTTGACCCCTTCCTCTCTGTGGCAGCCCCTCAAATATTGGAAGACTGCTATCATGTCTCCCCTGGTCCTTCTCTTCTCTGTTCACTCTTCACTAGCAAGGATATTCTACCTTAGAGATTCCTTGCAAACCCACATATTGTTGCCTAAAGGCCATCAGGAGCTGATACACTCTACAGAACATCAAAGAAAAACAAACTAGACCAATAAAAAAGAAGGCAAAAAATTAACATGAACATCTCCACTTTTCGAGAATCTGCTGAATGCATTCCAACCATGATTTTCTCAGTTTCTGCCTTCCTCTTGTCTCAATCACTTTTCCTTCTTATACCTTGTCTTACAATTCAGCCTATATTCATTCATTCAAATCAACAGAATGGTCTTCATTCATATTTTTGCATGGCAAGCAAAAATCTCCTACTAGAAATTTCTTGCAAACCATCTTATTGTTGTTTACAGCCCATCAACAGCTGATGCACTCAGCAGAACATCAAGGAAAAAAAACTAGACCAATAAAAAAAGAGGAAAAAACATTAAATATTGAAATGGAGTAAAACAGTTTCAAAATGTTAATACTATCTCATATCCTTAGAAACACAACACTTCTAAACTTCTGCAGGTAAAGTTGGGTCTAGAAAGGTATTTGTACTGATGAAGACAATCAGTTAGGAAGTTTTTATTGCTACAAATATTAATCGAAAGCAAAGCTGAATAAAACAGTCCTTCATTTAAGGATTTAAGGCTCTTTGCTTTGTTAATTCCTAAGCCAATGTTATTTCCCACACTTTTAATTAAATAGCTTTGATTAAAAAAGAATAATATGAACTTTAGTTTTGCAACAGACAACATGGCACACAATATTAAAATTAATTTCATGTCCTGTGTCATAATGTTTTTTAGAAATATGGACAATAAGCTAAGGTCAGCTAAACATGTATGGTTATTTGGCTTTTTGCATTTTATTTATTTTTTTAACTTAAAGCAGATGGAATTGAAGCCAGATGGAGCCGAGGCACTGTTATTTGAGTTGAACAACTAAAAATGTTGGGAGCTGAAGACTGTTTGCCTCAAGAAGATGAGACTCATTGGGGAAAATTGCTATAGGAGAAGATGTGACAGAATCTGGGGGTGAAATTAAAAGATGGATCAGCCTAGAATCCTTACATAGTCACAAGTGGATTTAGTTCAACTTTCCTTGAATTCTATGGACCCTTATCTAAGTCCAGGCAGTTGGTTGACAAAATTCCTGTGCATAAGCATGACTAGCAATAAATTAGTTTAACTGGAACTTCATGCCTGACATTTGCTACATGACACACAGGTGATAGAGGGGAGCATCACTGCACAATTTTAGTATGCTGTGCTGATGGAAACATTTCTGTTCAGAGTGTTGCAGAGTAAATTCAGTGCTAGAAAAGTAAACACAGATGACTGAGGCTCATTTAGCTTCTTTATAAACACATAAAGTAAATTTTACAATACCAATTGTAGTTTTCTTCAACATGGAGCAAACTCAAATAAAAGCAGACATGTTACAGATTCAGAGTTTAACAGCAACTCAGCTTCAGCAAGCAAGCAAGACACACATCAGAGGAGAGAAGCAGTTTCATTTCCAATAGACAGACTCATAGCTTAACATAGCTTCAGAGCTGCAGAGCTTAATATAGAGCCATGCCTAGGCTACTTCTAAGTTTCAGTTTCCAAACAGTCCTCATTGGCTGATTTAGTTGCTGTGACTATTCATTGGCTGACCTTGTTACTATGCTCTATTCCAGTTCATGAATATACTTTGACAATTTCTTAATGAAGGAGGATTGATTACAATTATGCATAGTTTGATCAGATGTACGGTAGTAATTTATCTTAGATTTTGTTTGTTTGTTTGTTTGTTTAGGAAATTTATATGGCTGCCCAAATTACTCATAGTGACTCTGGGTGGTTTACAGAAATAAATCTCCAATACAACAGCCAATAAAACTCCACTGTCCTTTTAATATCAATCAATCAATCATTTGATGGGCTCCATATCACCCTGGGCTCCCCAAGCTCATTGGTAAAACCATTTGATTCTTGACAAATGTATCTTTTCTTTTTATGTACACTGAGAGCATTTGCACCAAGACAAGTTCCTTGTGTGCCTAATCACACTTGGCCAATAAAGAATTCATTCATTCATTCATTTCTTTAGGGTCTTGTGAAAGAGCGTCAAGTGGAGGCCAATCTTATTTTCATAGGGATGATGTTCCACAGGGTGGGAGCCACCATAGATAAGGTTCTTCTTCTTCATCTCATTAGATGGGCCTCCCTAAGAGATGGGAACCATAACATCCCTTGTCTCCCTGCTTTGGTGGGTCAGGTAGATATGACTGGGAAAGGACAGTTCTTCAAATAACATGGCCCTAGGTCATGTAGGGCTTTAGTGATGACAACCAACACCTTGAATTGGACCCAGAAGAAAATCAGCAGCCAACACAGCTCCTACAAGAGAGATAACATGTGTGAAAATTGAGACTTGACAAAATCATGAGGTCAACCTCATTGTGAACCAACTGAAACTTCCAGATACTTTCCAAGAGCAGCCCTATTTGAAAAACACTCAGCCATTCCAGTTGGTGTAAAATTGGACAAGTTTTATTCAAACCTTGCTTTTTCTATACTTGATCTTTCATTGATCGAGTTGATTTATTTCTTCCCCATAGCCCTTGTTGCTGTATAGAAATAGCAATAGCACTTAGACTTATATACCGCTTTATAGTGCTTTACAGCCCTCTCTAAGCAATTTACAGAGTCAGCATATTGCCCTCAACAATTTGGGTCCTCATTTTACCCACCTTGGAATGATGGAAGGCTGAATCAACCTTGAGCCTGGTGAGATTCGAACTGCCAAATTGTAGGCAGCTGGCTGTCAGCAGAAGTAGCTTGCAGTACTGCACTCTAACCACTGCACCACTGTGGCTCATGATTGCTCATTCCTTCTCACCATTAATTCATCAGTTCTACTGAGACATCTTCCGTGGTGTTGTTTTCTTTTGCGCCAGATTCCTTGTTTTTCTTAAAAAAGGTTTCTTTTAGCTACGAAAAACTTTATCCAAAAATGTCTCTAAATTAAATTTAGCCATGCCACAAGCTGTTTGGAAGAGAGAATACGAAAGGAATCAGTAAAGGTTGAAAAAGATTTCATCTGGATCATTCAATTCCACTTGAAAGCAAAAAGAGATTCCATTAAATGATGTTTCTACCAGGATTTTACCTTTGATGTCTCTTTTTTTACCTTCATCCTGCAAAATATAGGGGGAGACTCTGTTACTTCAATGAAGTGTGGTTCCTAAGTCCTAGAACTTAACAAGACTTTGAAGGTGATTCTACAACTGATGCAGAACATCTCGAATTATAGCAACCATGACAGATGACTTTGTGGAATCTCTCTGAAGACCTTCAGTGAGGGAAAACTGACTAATTCTTTGTTCCATTGTAAAGTGCTCTTTCAAGTAAGATTTCATCAGATCTTCAGGATAAATCTACTTTATTTTACTATGTACCTTAAGAGTATAAATTTAGTAGGGTTTTGGAACTTCAGAGACCCAATACTTGCCTTTATCTATGGGACAATCCCTTGGATATTATATTCAACTGTCTGCACTGCATGGCAGGTTTTATATATGTATGTATGTGTGTATATATATATATATATGTAGGTCTTGGTGTATTCGGGTCTTGTCCCGTGTAAGATTGAGAATACCTTGGCAACGTTTCGACGAAATCTCATCCGTCATCTTCAGGCTGGTGTCTTCAGCTTCGTTCTTCTGGGAGAAGTGCGTGATCGTGGCTGTTTTTCCCTTTTAAACTCCAGAGTTGGCTGTGTTGTTACTTCTTGATTGGTTGATGGAGTTGATGTATGCAGATTGGATGGCTTTTTCCTGAGACCCTGTGTGGCTGAGGTGCTGGCTGTGTGTCTCTCAGCCTTTTGTGTTGTAACGACCTGGGTAATGGGCTGTGTGATGACCTTCTGAGTTCTATTGTTGTGACATCCTGGGTGTGGTGCTGTAGTCTCCTGGGTCGTTGTCTGTGTTGCAACCTCCTGATGTTTTGTGTTGTACTCTCCTGAGTTCTGTGATGTAGTATCCTGGGTGGAAGGCTGTGATGTGACATTCTGGGCCTTGGTTTGGCTCCGAGTTTGAGGTCTGGCTATGTGTTTATAGCGTGTGTCAGTTTGCTTAGTTTGGGGGTCGGAGGGGGGTGTAGCAACTGGTGTTGCAGCCATGGTCTGGTTTCTGGATGGTGGTTGCCTTTCATCTGTGCGTGGGCTTGGGTTTGAGTCTGGTGAAGGAGATTGGTGGTGGCATCATGTGTTATTTTGGGTCCGGTGTTGGTTTTCGTGGCTGGGACTCGTTTGTTGATTAGGGCTAGTTTCCAGATGTCTGGTAGGCGGGAAGTATCATCCCGTTTATTCATGTTATGGGGGTGTTTCTCTATTTCGATGGCTTCCCTAATTATTCTCTTGTTGAAGTGCTCAGCATTGGAGATAAGTTTGGATCCCTCAAAATCAATTTCATGTCCTGTGGCTTTAAGGTGCTGGAAAAGGGAGAAAGTTTTTTCTTCTTTTCTGACTGCGGTCTTGTGTTCTGCGATGTGTGCATTTATTCTCCTGTTGGTTTGTCCAATGTATGTGGCTGGGCAAATTTTGCATGGTATTTTATAAACTCCTTGGTTTTCTAGCTGGATCTTGTCTTTGGGGTTTCTTAAGATGTTGGCTATTTTTTGGTCAGTGCCAAAGGCTGTCCTGATATTGTGTTTGTGGAGAATTTTGCTGATTTTATCTGTGGTGCCTTTGATGTAAGGGAGGAGGGCGATGCCATTGTCCTGTTCTGTGTCTTGGTTTTTGGGGAGTCTCCTTCGGATTAGGTTGGTGATTGTGCTTCTTTGGAATCCATTGGACATTAATACATTAGTGAGGGTGTGTAATTCTGTTCTCAAGTGGTCTTTGTCAGCTAGGTGTTTGGTTCTGGAGATGAGGGTCTTGGCTACGGAGTTGATCTGTGCAGGGTGGTGATGGGATTGTGCATTTAAGTAGCGGTTAGTGTGTGCCTTATTCTGGTAGATGGTGTGTCCTAGGGAGCCATTTTGAGGGATCCAAACTTATCTCAGCAGACAAAATTTGTAAGATACTACACAGGCATCACATCAGGACTGCCTTCAAAACAGACAGAAAAATAGCAGCAATCCTAAGAAACCCCAAAGATAAAATTGACCTGGAAAACCAAGGCATATATGAAGTCCCCTGCACATCATGCCCTGCCATATACATTGGACAGACCAATAGAAGAATAAGTACCTGCCTTGATGAACACAAAAATGCAGTAAAAAAGCTGGAACACACTTCCTCACTAGTCCAACACAAGAAAGCCACAGGTCATAGCATTGACTTCAATGGCACCAAAACCCTAGCCACTATAGAAAATCCCAGCTACAGAATTATTAGAGAAGCCATAGAGATTGAAAAACAACCTGAAAGCATGAATAGAAGAGATGACTCCACCAGACTGTCAATTATCTGGAAGCCTGCACTCACAGACAAAAAAATCTCCACTCCACAAGCCAAACAAACACCTGGGCACAAACAGACCCCCCGATACCTCCAGCCCAAACACACCCCAGCCAGCCACCCAGATGAAACCTAGCTTCCTAATAAATGATAGCCAGTCATTCACCCAAAGCCAAGCCACGCTAAAAGCCCCCAATACATGAAACACAATGTTGCCAGCTAATCAAGACAAAAAAACCGCTACAAAACAGACAGAAGATATTAGAAACACCAATCAAGCAGAACACAGCAAACTCCAAGACCAATAAACACAGACCAAGACTCCCAACCAATCAGGATGAAGAAAAAACCATTCTAACAAAGCACGAGGCTAGCACCAAATTTAAAACAGAAATGGCTGTGAAAGTCTGACACACAGATGAACCCAATACACAAGCCTGATGATGGCAGATGAGATTCTGCCGAAACGTCGCTACAACTTTAAAATCACAACTATAATGATGTGGGAAAATACCCGAACAAAGCTGGACCTGGGCCACTTCTGAACATGGTTTCATTAATACACAGTTAGAATAACTTCTCCAACTTCACATATATATTAGCAGAATATTTTTGCAAATAGGGTTCTTCCATTAAAGCATGGGACACATGGCCACTGCAGAAAGAACAATCTGAGATTAGAACAAAAGTAATGTTGTTGAAGGTGAAATTGGATTAGTTGCTTTTGAAACGCCGAATGATGTCATAAACCAAAGGCAAGCTACTAATGAGAAAAGGGGGAGTTGGACTACAAGACCTCCAAGCAGCTCTATGAATCTATGATTCCTGCACCAAAAGATGGCGCACCCACAACCTGTGAAGGCTAGCTATACCACTAGTTAAGTGCTTATCATTAGAAAATTGTTCTAGGTTGCTCATCTCCTTGATTAGTGTCCATCCATTATTTCTTGCTTTTTGGTGCTTTGGAAAATAGGTTGACCTCCCCCTCCTTTGTGCAAGCCCTTCAAATATTGGAACACTGCTATCATGTCAAACCTAGTCCTTCTTTTCATTAAACTAGACATACCATACCATATTTGTGATCCATGGTACCTCTAATCTGGTTATTAAACTACATATTAAAATTACCTTGCTTTCAGACATGTTACCTGATGATGCAGTGTAGAACAAGGGACATCATGAGCCATAATTAAATACAGAAATATCATTCCTCCAAGTCTTCTTCTTGTGGCAATAGAAGAAGTAGAATGTGTGTATCAGCCTGTTTTTGTAGAAGCTATGTGACTAAGATTCAGTGACAGGCAGGAAACAGATTAAGGAAGAGAAAAAGGTCACACTGAATCCAAGTGATTCAGAAAATTCAGAAGACCAGAAGAGAAATAATGCCTTAAGAGTTTGGTTTAAATGGCCTTCACAAAGTTTTGTGAAGTTTCCACTCAACAAGCATTCACATTCCATCCTATCAGCTAATTTCAGAGGCACAGCTCTCACACCAGTACAATTTCACCTTTTGTTTGGACTGAACCGACCTGAAAAAATATTTCTTTTGCTTATTCCACTGTGGTTCTAGCTGGCTGATTACACATCACAGCAGGCAGATTGGCAAATATTTTAAGCAAATCCTTCTAATTTTCTCCTGGGTCAGAAATTGTCATGGTACATCGCTTAGAGAGAAATAACTAGAGGTATCAAGCAAAGCTTCCTTGGAAGAGATTTGCTTTTGCATAGAAAGAGCAGGGAAAGGGGATTTATTGGGTAGAAACTGAGAGTGATGGAATTGGATCCTTTTTTACATATTTTCAGTTTGAGGACTGTGTTCATACAGCATTCTTAATCAGGCCAGTGAAAGAGCCAGTGCTCTCTTACATTTTTAAAATTTATTTTATTTATTTATTTATTTGTCAAGCATGTATTAGACAACAGATATAAGTATAAACATGATTATGAATACATGAAATGGATATGAATAAAAGGAAACATCAGGACAGGGACTGTAGGCATATTGGTGTGCTTATGCACACCCCTCACAGACCTCCTAGGAATGGGATGAAGTTAATAGTAGACAGTCTAAGGTTAAATTTTTGGGGGTTTGGGGAAGAAACTACAGAGTCAGGTAGTGTATTCCAGACATTGACCATTCTGTTGCTGAAGTCGTATTTCCTGCAATCAAGTTTGGTGCGGTTTATCTTGAGTTTGTATCTATTGTGTGCTCTTGTATTGTTTTTTTATTTTTTATTTTTTAAAATTAAAAACAACTTTATTTACAAGAATTAAAAAACATACAAATTTAAAAAATACAGAAACAAAAATATGTAAATGGCACATAACTCTTTACTTTTGATATCGAATTTGATAAGTCCTAATAGTCAATACTAACTAATACCTGACGCATCTTCATTAACTATCACATCCTAAACACTAAATAGCACACAATACTCTGCTAATCTTATCGTTGGTTTATAACTATTATTTAATTAATAATACCTTCATATTATTTAAATAATAAAGAAATATAGTAGATAGGTAATAATAATAATAAAAGAGAAAATGAGACTTAAGACCTTTGTTATTCTTATACATTTCATATATACAGCTGAATATAATATGTTTCTTGGATTCACTTATTCTGTGTGGTTTTTCCCTTATGATCTACCCAGTTGTACCATTTATCCCATATCCAGTAGTAATCTGTATCCTCCTCCCCATTGATTTTGAGTGTGAGCCTTTCCATTTGGGCACACTCATAAGTTTTTTGAATAGCAATGTGTATCGGTAGTACATTCGGTTTCTTCCAATATTGTGCTAATGAAATTCGTGCCGCTGTTAATAAGTAGATGGTCAGATATCTCACTTTAGGGGAATAATCCCCTTTAATCATTCCCAGCAGGAACAGTTCCAGTTTCCACTCCAGCCCACACTCTATAATTTCTTCTATCCATGCTTTTATTTTTAACCAATACTTCTTTGTCTCAGGGCAAGTCCACCATAAATAAAAATAGGTACCAAATTTCCATTTACATTTCCAACAGCTTGGGTTTGCTGTCGGAAATATTTTGGCCAATCTAGAGGGTACCAAATGCCATCTATGCATCATTTTATACAGATTTTCCTTATGTGCTACTGATTTAGTTAATATGAGATTTTTTTGCCAAATTTCTTCCCAGTCGTCCAGACCTATGTTGTAACCAAAAAATTTTCCCCAAGCTAACATAGGTCCTTTCACAATTTCCTCAGCCAATTCATGTTCTAATAGATAGTTATATAATTTAGAGATCAAACTTTTCTCAGGACTTAAAAGTATTTTATCTAAATGCGTATCTTTTACCTCAACTCCATATTCCTTTACGTCTTTATTGTATCTCAATTTTATTTGGAAGTAAGACCAATTATCAGTACCTATTTCTTGTGTTTCTAGTTCCTGTATCATTTTAGTTCTTCCCTCATTGTCTAATATTTGGTGGTACTTAAGCTTTTTACTGATGTCCATCGTATTTGAGTGGAAATTGCTGAAAACCACCTCCATTGCTGAAAACCACCTCGGAATTTTGGTATAGTGGTTTCTTCTAATATCAGCCCAAATTTTAATTAAAGATTTTCATAATACATGTCTAGTAAAATATAAATGGTTTTTATTATTCGGGTTCCACAAAAATGCGTGCCATCCTATCTGTAAATCGTGGTCCTCCAATGTTAAAATTCTTTTATTCCCCAAATTAATCCAATCTTTTATCCACACTAATGCTGCCACTTTATAGTAGGTCTCCCAGGCAGGGAGTCCAAAGCCACCTCTGCTTTTATTATCTTGTAATTTTTTTACTTTTTTTCCTCCTTTTTCCAAACAAATAAAATAACAATTCATTAAAAAATTGTCCATTAATATTGGAATTGTTTGAAACAGATATAAAATTTTAGGTAAAACATTCATTTTGATTGTTGGTATTCTGCCTAATAATGAAATTTGCATCTTATTCCAATTTTCCAGGTCCTTTTCAATCTGTTTCAATAATTTGGTATAATTGTCCTCCCGCAGATTTAATGTTCTAGCTCTTAACCAGATACCTAGATATTTGATCTTATTTACAATTTGTAATCCCATCTTTTCTTCCAATTTTTTTGTTTGCTATTTGTTAAATTTTTAACTAGCATTTTAGTTTTTTCCTTATTAATTTTTAATCCTGCTAATTTACCAAATTTATCTATTTCATTTAGTAAAGCTGGTCCTGAGTCTATTGGATCTTCTATAACAAACACCATGTCATCTGCGAAAGCCTGTAATTTATACTCTTGGCTTTTAATTTTAGTTCCTTTAATTTCTTTATTCAATCTAATTCTATCCAATAGAGTTTCTAAAATTGTTATGAAAAGCAGAGGTGACAGAGGGCATCACTGTCTGATGCCCTTCCTTATCTTAAATGGTTTAGTAACCTCTCCATTTAATAATACATTAGCCTTTTGTGTGGCATAAATTGCATTTAGCATTTTTGCGAAATTACCACCAAATTCCGTTAGATTAATCTGCTTCTTCATAAAGTCCCAATTTAAATTGTCAAAGGCCTTTTTGCATCCAGGAAGACCAAGGCCACTTGACTTCCTGGATGCTTTTCACAATATTCTAATACGTCTATTATCGTTCTCATATTATACCTAATCTGCCTCATGGGAAGAAATCCATTTTGATCAGAATGAATTTTATGTGTGCACTATCTTTAATCTTTCCGCCATTACAGCCATAAAAATGTTATTATCTGAATTTAAAAGGGATATTGGTCTGTAATTCTTTATTTGATTGGCATCTGCACCCTCTTTTGGAATCAATGTTATGTAAGCTTCCTTCCATGATTCTGGGATTTTAGCTTCTAGTAATACCTCATTGCAGACCTCTAATAGCACATTCTGTAATATTACACCTATCTCTTTATATAGTTCGTTTGGAAGTCCATCTGGATCTGGCATTTTGTTTCTTTTTTGTTTTTGAATCGCCCCCCTTAATTCATCTAAGGTTATTTCTTTGTTAAGCAACTTTTTTATCATCTGATAATGGATACAGGGTTCCTTCTTTCAAATATTCTTCTATTTTATTTAAGTCAACTACCTCTTGTTTGTAAAGATCCTCAAAATACTTTCTTACAATTTCCTCCCCCGGATCTGTCTCTATTGTTCCATTTTTGTCTTCTAATTGATATATCATTCTTTTCTGGTTTTCTTTCCTCAATTTATATGCTAGCCACCTACCAGGTTTATTTGCATGTTCAAAATAATTTTGTTTTGTATATTGTAATTTTTTAATTAATTCCTCCTGGTCTAAGATATTCATTTCATGTTTAGCTAATACTAATTCATTTCTAATATGCTCATCCCCCCGGAGTTTCTGTTTGCTTATTTTCCAGGTTGTCTATTTTTTATTAGAGCTTTTTGTTTTTCCTTTCTTTTTTATTTCTATTTGCTATATAAGCTATAGATATTCCCCTTAAATATGCCTTCATTGTCTCCCATAGATTCTCCAATGAGGTATCCTGCTCTTTATTCAATTTAAAGAAACTAGTCAATTCTTCCCTAACTTTTTGAATATATTCTTCCTCTTTCAATAATTGTGAATTGAGTGTCCATCTACCTTTTTTATAGAGACTATTTTTCCAGATTATCTGTACCGGGTTATGGTCTGCCCATGTATTGGCCAAAATCTTTATATCCTGGATCTCCTTGCATAGCTCACTATTTACCCAGGCCATATCTAACCTGGACCATGATTTGTGTGGGCTGGAGTAGAAAGTGAACTGTGATATTCCTGGATTCCTCTTCCTCCACACATCCACTAATTCTAATTCTTCAACCATCTCAAAGAATTTCTTAGGCAATGTATTCCGTTTCTTATAATGTCTTTGTTCGCAAGCATAATCTTGGTTATTGTTTGTTATTGCATTATAGTCTCCTATTATACAAATTCTTGGGTTGCCAAATTCTATTAGTTTCTCGTATAAAATTTTGTAGAATTCATTCTGATTTTTATTGGGGGCATATATCCCCACTAATAATGTCTTTTTATTTTGTATGACCACCTCTACCATTACTATTCTTCCCAATGCATCTTTATAGATCAATTTTGAGGCTATATCCTCTTTTATATATCGTACAACTCCTCTTTTTTTTCTTCCGCCAATGCTGTATACATTTCCGCCAATTTTTTATTTTGTAAATATCCTTGGTCTCGCATTTTAATATGAACCTCTTGAAGACAAATTATATCAGCTCTTTGTTTTTCTAACTTAAAAAATGTTCTTTTTCTCTTAACTGTAACATTTAATCCATTAATATTTATGGATATTAAATTCACTCCTTTATCCATTTCCCTCCTTACTTCTATCCCTCAGTATATTTACTTGTCATTTGACTTCTAGTCCTGTTTCTTCTCTCCCAAGTATCTCTTCACCTCCTTCCCTCTCCTTCTCCTTATCCCTCCCCCTACCTCTAAGTTGTAATTCTTCTTGACTTGAGGCCTCGTGATCATCTCTACTGCTCAATTCCTCCTCTGTTCCTCCTGTTTGGTCAAAAAATTCTTGAGCTTTAGTTAAACTATCTATTCTCACCCTTTTCTGCTTCCATGTTGCTAGGATACCCTCTGGGGTAATCCATCTAAAAGGTATATTTTTTTAATTTAAGTAATTCGTGAGAAATCGATAATCTTTCCTCTGCTCACAGACTCTTCTCGGCACCTGTTTTAAAACAATCACTTCCCTACCTTTATATTTTATTCCTTCACCTCTCATAACTCTGTAAATTATATCTTTCACTCGCCTCCTGGCAAATCTAATATGCACTTCTCGGGGAAGTCTGTGCCATCTCGCGTAGCTCGTGTACACTCTGTATACCTTGTCCAACTCATTCACCATCTCATTCTTATTTCTTTTCAGAAGCTCCACCAGTATCTCCGCCATCACCAATGGTAAGTTCTCTCCTCTCTCTTCCTCCACATTCTGGAATCTAAGATAATAGGAGGCCTTATCCTTCTCAAGGTGCATCAGTGTCTTGTTTGTCTCTTTATTCTGGTCCGTGAGTTTTTGTTTCATGTCTTCCAACGTCTTTTCCATTTGATCAGCTTGTTTTCAATTGCTTTAATCTTCTCTTCATTTATTTTAATCATTTCCTGGATCTGGCCTATCTTCCTGTCCAAGTTCTTAATTTCACTTTTCATTTCCCCTAACTTATTTTTTAATTCTTCTTTCATTGTTTCCCTTTCTGCTTTACTTTCTGTATGATTTTTAGACATCGACTCCTGCAATGCCAGCATTGTGCCTTGAATAGCTAATAATGTGGCTTGAACCAATTGTGTGCTGGTTTGGGCCATAGATTTTTCTGGTGCCAACATCCCTTCAATCGTTTTTTGAATCGATGTTGCTGTGGGGGGTGGATGGTGTTACTGTTGGTACCAACTTTCTTCTGGTTTTTGTAGTGGTGGTAGTTGTACTGGTCATATCTTTGATAATTCTCTGTTGTTCCTCCACTATCCTAAATATGAGATCATATTGCCAACTACCATCAACCTTTGTACCTTACAATTTAATTTTCTCAATTATCTAATATTTTATATTGCTGTTTGACTGCTTCCTCCCATCAATTAATTAACTATGTATTCAGTCTTTCAAGCCCAACTTAGTCAATATTACTCTAGTTGTTCACCTAGCAATGTATTAATGCAATAACTAATCTTAATAAGTTCAATATATTATCAGTTCTTAAGTAGTCTAACAGGCAGAAAATCACTCAGCTATATTAATATTTAAGTATACAACAATACTATAACCCCAGTCACTTCTTTAAATTAATTGCTATATTTCAACTAGTATTTCCCCAGATATATAGTAAAGGTTCAAAATTCAAATTAATACTTTTTTAAGTTTCAGTAAATCACAATATCCAATATAAGGAGGGTATGAGAAAGAGAGGGAGGAAGTAGTTAATTAGCTTGTCATTATATTAATCAGTTTATTAAATTCATTAATCTATACTCAATCAGATATATGTAAAGGAGGGAAGAAAAAAGAGATATAGAATATAATTCAGAGGGGTTAAATATCTCTTACTAAAATTGAATCCTATTTCAAAATAACCAATCAATCTTGTTTTTTTATTGTTTAAATATATACCGTAAATAAATATAAAGTAAAACTATACAGCTCCAATAAATTAAAAAAAACTATAGAAGAGAGGAGGATTCACAGTCTCTTAATTTCCTGCCGTTACCTTGGTATTCCAGTTATATCCAATAATAGTAATAAATAAATAGTTAATTAGTTCTCTTCAAATATTAAATAAAGCAGCAGCAGCAATGGATGTAAAAATACAATTTCCTGAGCTTCTTTTAAATCTTCTTTTTATATCTGTTCCGTTTCATCTTCGGGTCTCAGTTCTCAGTTCTATCAGTCACTCCAGCTGCCTTACTCCACTCTCCCGGAATTACCAGTCTCAATGGCCACCTCCATGAGTTGCACTGTCACTCCTCAGCTCGATTTCAAAGTTTCAAAATTCTTATCTAAACTCATTCTTATGTGAAGTGCTCTCTGCGATTTCTGTTCATATGGCTGGAAATAAAGGATTTTCACCAACAATAATCACTCTTCTCTCCTTTTCACTTTCCTATTTTTTATCCAGAGCTGGGGGTAAAAAAACTCAATCCTGCCACCACTTTCTGCTTTTCCTCCTTCTGCTCTGGAGTTTCAAACACACACCACTTTCTTTTCCAAACTATCCACGAGTTATAATTCAACACAAATTTTAGCCACCAATATCTTTCCCGGACTCAAATTCGATCTCTTCTCTCCGCTTCCTTCTTAAGATTGTTCCTCGCGTCTTCGGGCCAGCCTCAACAGGCTGACTTCTTTTGCCCTTAGCTTCGGGCTCCCTTCTTTATCTCTCTGGGATCACAACTCCGAGAGTTCTTCCTCACTTGGATTGTCCCACCAGGATCAAACCCCACTTCAAACGGCTGCCCATGAACAAAAACCCCGATGTAGGAGAACGGAGCGAAGTTCTCCTACCTCGCCATGCTGCAACATCACCGGAAGTCCCTCATGTGCTCTTGTATTGTTATGATTGAAGCTGAAGTAGTCATTGATGGGTAGGACATTGCAATAGATAATTTTATGTACTACACTTAGGTCTGGCTGAAGGCAGTGTAGTTCTAAGTTGTCTAAGCCTAAAATTTCAAGTCTGGTGGCATAAGGTATTCTATTGCGAGTAGAGGAGTGGAAGACTCTTCTCATGAAATATCTCTGGACTCTCTTGATTGTATTAATGTCCAATATGCAATGCGGGTTCCAGACAGATAAGCTGTATTTGAGAATTGGTCTAGCAAATGTTTTGTATGCTCTAGTTAGCAGTACAATATTACTGGAGAAAAAGGTACGCAGGATTAGGTTAACAACTCTTAATGCCTTTTTGACTCTGTAGTTACAATGGGCTCTTGCACTTAGATCATTAGAGATGAATACTCCAAGTCCTTGACAGAGTGGGGGTCATCTACAAGGTCATGTCCATTTAGCTTGTATTTAAAGGGAGACCTTCTTCATGTGGTGTCTGCTCAGTCTCAGGTTGCGACAAAGTTGGCCTGAAGTCATTCATTCCAGTGTTAGAGTCTTCTTTCTTTTCTCAACCCAGATCTTGCCATACCAATAATCTACGTTGCCTTAGGGACCAAGCGGGCAATGCTATGCTCAATGTTATAATCTGCCCAATTCCCATTCAGGCTGCCTGAATCTGACTTTTTACATTAATGGTATCTTGACTCTTGATGAATGTATCTTTTCTTTTATGTACACTGGGAGCATATGCAGCAAAACAAATTCCTTGTATGTCCAATCACACTTGTCCAATAAAGAATACTATCTATCTATCTATCTATCTATCTATCTATCTATCTATCTATCATCTTCCAGAAAGAGCTCTCTAAAACCTGCCTTGTAATCTTTCAGAAGTTTCTTTCCTTTCAAAAGAGTTTCTATCTGTTTCCAATGTCCAGTTGTTGTTGATGGTGGAGGAGGAGGAGGAAGAGGGGGTAGGAAGTGAACTTCTGATAGGATTGTTTCTGCAACACGTGACCCAATCTGAAAAAAGCCCAATGTCAAGCCCGAAATTGACATATATGTAGCCATTTTATTTAGCCCTATATTCTAATCATATATTCTTTTTATTTTTCTTTCTCTTTGCTGGTATAAGGGGGGGAGGTTTTTGGGCTCACCACATTCTTAAGGTGGGAGGAATGGTTAGATAGTGAGGATTGTTTTGGCTAGGTGACTTTCCTTCCCATGGGAACAGAAGCTGTCCCTGCTGAGACCTGGAGGTGGAGATTGAAGACACCAGGCAACGTTGATTTAATTCTATTGGGGAATGTGACTTTTGTGGGCTGTTACTAATTTACAATATTATGTGGTATAATTCTGGTTTGTGTCAGATCTGGAATTACAACAGATTTTGCCAATTTGATGCTTAACTAAATAAAATAAATTTGTTTTGGAAGATGGAGTTTGCTTGTTTCTTTTTGAATGGGTTTTCATCACTTGGAAGCCTGACACCCAATGTGAAAACTAGTCTTGTCATGTCTTTTCCTGAGATTCAGTTCAAATATGGAATACCACCTGGAGAATAATTGATACAAAAGAAGGCAGGAGTCTTAGCCATGTCCCTTGGTCCACTTATTCTTAAATCTGTTCAATACCACACTGAACATTGTAGTGCAGGCAGTCCCCATTTAATGCCCACTTGTTCAACAACCATTGGAAGTTATGACAATACTGAACAAGAAGTACCTACAGTGGTCCTTGGGGCCTTTGTAGTGTCCCCACAATCACATGATCATGATTGGGGCCCTTGGTGACCAGCTTGCAATTATGATTAATTCAGTGCAACTTTCCAACAATACAGTGGGGAACAACAACAATGGGGAAGTTGGCAGAAAGTCACAAATGGTGATCATGGAACACTGTGACCATGTGGGATTCCCCTTGGTGGTGGTAAATGAGATTGCCAGAATGACATCCTATGTCAATATGATGAGGTGTGTAATAGAACAGATTTCTTTATTTTATAGTTAATAGGAGAGATGAGAATGATAATAGTAATACAGTGATCATGTGACAGTGTACTCTACAAGCGTATTTCTTAGCGAACAAGTTTCTGGTCCTAGTTACCATTGGTAGGCAAACTAAAAAGTAAAGGTTCCCCTCTCACATAAGTGCTAGTTGTTTCCGGCTCTAAGGGGCGGTGCTCATCTCTGTTACAAAGCTGAAGAGCCAGCACTGTCTGAAGATGTCTTTGTGGTCATATGGCTGGCATGACTAAATGCTGAAGATGCACACCAAAGATGCTGTTACCTTCCCACCAAAGTGGTCCCTATTATTCTACTTGCATTTTTTACATGCTTTCGAACTGTTAGGTCAGCAGAAGCTAGGACAAGTAACGGGAGCTCACTCCATCACGTGGCGCTAGGGATTCGAACTGTCAAACTGCTGACCTTTCTGATTGACAAGCTCAGCGTCTTAGTCACTGAGCCACTGTGTCCCTTTGGTAGGCAATGACTACCTCTAATGTCAGTGAGAAACCAAGAAGGCTGAACCATCTACAATAAAACGGAATGAAATTATTCATTCATCCACGCAGACAGAGAAAGGCACATACACACAAAGAAATTCAGTGGCACAGAATGTGCTAAAATGGAGATTTGCAGCTCATCTGAGCCAAGTCCCTAAAGTCATCAACTCAATCTGCAACTTCTATTAAAAAGAAGGGGGGTGGGAAAATTATAGGATGCCTAGTCACATTTCCTAAGGGGAGAATTTGAAAGTAGGCAACATGATGCTTCTTCTTTTTTTCTTAATACAGATTTCAGAGGAAGTCATAACTCAAAACGCTTTGTTATAGAGAAATTCCACACAGAACAATCTCGCAGTTCTCCATTACACCTACTCCTTTCCTATTTCATTTCTTGTCTGCTTGCAATGTTTCCTGGGATTTTTTTGGTATTACATTACAATCCTGGTGTCAACTCATAAAACATTCCTATGCCTGTTTTAGTAGTTGCCATTAAAAAAAAAGGGGAAGGAATTCTGGAAGAGCAGTGCAGCAGTTTGAAAGCAAAAGTACATTCCAACTCTTACCTTTAAAAGATTGTAACTAAAATACCAGGGCTTGTGTTCCTGAATATATTTAATTGGAGAACATCAGTGATGACACCCAGCCCAATTGGATGTGCTCAGTTGGAGAATCTGGTTTATGAGACACCCAGGGGGGAAACAGGATCACAAGTGACTGTAAATTACGCATGCCAGAGTTGGCTTCATATAGGGCAGTGCCAGTATGTCGCCTCTAATAGATCCTTTGAAGTTTGGCTCAAGAATCATGATTGAATTAGAGTGATTGCTGGAATCCTGACAGCTGGCTTAATTGATCAAAGGAGTTACAAATCAGTTTTTGCTGAGAATGTTGCAAATCCCTGTAAAGACAATGTTCAATGAAGGGATTATTAGCATTGTTGCTGTTTTTATAAAGTAGCATGTGAGAAAGAATAGCAGAACTTAAAAAAAACAATCTTAATATTGGGAGGGGTGTTAATCAATCAAGAGCAACTTCATCCACAGAAATGACCAGTTGACAAATATTAGTAGGTTTCTAGATGCTGTCAACTAGAATCATAGGATCATAGAGAAGCTGGAAGGGAGTTTGGGTTTTTTTTAGTTCAACCCCCTGTCCGGATACCTTATTGCATTCTGGACAATTGGCTGTCCAACCTTTTCTTGAAGACCTCTAGCAACGGAGGACCCACAACCCCTAGAGAAGAGCTGTTCCATTGATTAATGGTTCTCACTGTCAAGAAATTTCTCCTTAGTTCCAGATTGGCTCTCTGAGAACTTCCACCCATTGTTTGCCTTAGCCTTTAAAGTTTCTGTGCCTTACTCCTTTTCCTGCTTTAAAGCTCACAAGAAGTGTGAAACATTGCTCTCAAGAAGTGGAAAACAGCTATCATGCCATCCCTAATCCTTCTCCTCATTAGTCTAGATATACCTAGTTCCCTTAACCATTCCTCATACCATTTAGCAGCCCCTGGACTCCTCAACATTTTTGTAATATTTCTAAGGCCTCATTGTCCCAAAGGTGCTTTTTCAAGAGGCAACTGGACTTTCTGGTTTTTCTTTGATGAAGTTTCACTTCTCATCCAAGAAGCTTCTTCAGCTCTTCAGCCAGGAGTGGGAATTTGGGGGTTCTCCAGACTGCACAGAATCTTAGCTAGTGGGCTAAGAGGGGCTCTCCCAAACCCTGCAAACCCCCAGCAGCCCACCCCCTGGTGTGGAGCCTTCTTGGAATTGTTGAAAGGACTGCGTTTGTAGACTGGAGATAGATGATGTCATATCCCTCCCGCTCTGTTGAGAGAGGGCTGTTCAGTTTTGACATAGCCTCTTTGAGACAATGAGACAACTTTCAGACAAAGGCTGAGTTCGTAACCAGGTCTAATCTGATTTGGTTGATCATGCCTTAGCATACAATGGCAAATCTGGCCTCAGTGTTTGTAAACCATGGTTAGTAGCATGCAGCAGATGATGCATGGACCCTGCTCACTGGGTCTATTTCAACAAACCATGACTAGAAAACTGAGATATAGCACATTGTTTGACCAAGCCAGTATCTGATTGGAAACTGAAATGCTAGCCAGACAGAAAGATTCTAGATTCAAAGCTGTTCACTGCTACCCTCCATATGGGAAGCTTTTAAATCTTGGAGGATGAGATTTGGGTGGTGAATTTTCCCAGAAGAAAAGTCTCAAGTAGTTATTGTGGTTTAAGAGCATTCAGGACTGCATCAGAGGTGGTATTCAGCAAGGTCTGACCAGTTCTGGAGAATCAGTAGCAGAAATTTTAAGTAGTTCAGAGAACTGGCAAATACCACCTCTGACTGGCCCTGCTCCCATCTATTCTCTGCCTCTCGAGTCCAAGCTGATCAGCTGGGTCTTCTTTTGTTGCCCTGCACAGGAGAACGGAGCTGGAAAGCAGGTTAGTGGGGTGGGGAGAGAATGGGATTTTGCAGTAACCTTCCCCAGGAGTGGGGAGGGAATGGAGATTTTGCAGTTACCTATACTGATAGAAGGGAATATTTGTAGCTCAGGGTTGAACTGTGGGGCCCTTGGTGCTCTCTGAGCTTGGTGTTTTTCTTGCAGCTATTCAATTACCAAACTAGGTAACATCATTAGCACTTTTAACTAGTTTGGTAATGGAATGTCTACAAGAAAACAACCAAGCTCAGAGAGCATCAAGAACTCCACATATTATCTATAGCCTAACAGCAGTCCAGAACCTATAGTTCCAGAATGATGCATTTATCTCTCCATGGGAACAGTGGAGGTGCATTAAATTAGTTTTCTCCCAAATTGTGCCAGCTGCAAATCTGTTTTCTTACTTTGGAGATTAAAAAAATAGTCTCACCAGAAGTTGTTGCTGAGACTGAAGAAGTGGCAGTTCCCAAATTACAGTCTCTAAAAATAGAAGTGAGGCTCAAAAGGAATTAAATGCACTCAGACAAGTTTAATTAATCATTGCACATACACAAAGAATGTAATTCATCATATTCTTCTGTGGCATAAGAGATGCTACAAACCTCAGATCAATGATGGGATGGGCTACTAAGGATTTGTGCTGAAATTTCTGTCTAATAATCAGTAAGTAATAATTTACTTCATGCAGTTTATGAAATCTCTCTATATGCCAGATAGACATATAGCCAGAATTATATATTTGACACACCTTTGCAAATGTATCAGACAGGTGATCGTAGCTCTCCTGAGTATTTTCAAAGTTTGGGCTTGTTACTACCAATTTTATAATGATAGTTCAACTGTTGCTAATTATATTATCTATTGTCTACTAAATAACTGCCAGCAACTCTTTACTAAATCACATTCCAATCACCCGGTACGCTCCCACAGGCAGGGCCTCCTTGGGGTACCGTCAGTCAGGCATTGTCGACTGGCGGTGCCCAGAGGTAGGGCCTTCTCTGTGGGGGCACCCACCCTGTGGAACCAACTCCCCATGGAGCTCCGCTTGGCCCCCGACCTCCGCTCCTTCCGCCGGGACCTGAAGACCTTGCTGTTCCAACAGGCCGGTCTGGACTGACCTCGGGGGGTGGGTTGGTCTTTAATATTTGTTTTAATTAACTTTAAATTTTGTATAATATTGATTAGGCTTGTATTCGTTTAATACTTTTTTATTGTAATTTTGTATTGGGTTTCTTTTATTGTTCACCACCCTGAGTCCTTAGGAAGAGAGGGCAGCATACAAGTCTAATAATAATAATAATAATAATAATAATAATAATAATAATAATAATAATAAATCTACTATCTAGATGATAGTATTGGGCTTCATTTGAGCTTGGAAGCTAAGCAGAGTGATTGGTTTCCATCCGTTGCTTCTTGTCCTGCCTTCATGTGCTTTGGAGAATAGGTTGACCCCCCTCCTTCTTCCTGGTGGCAGCCCCTCAAATATTGGAAGACTGATACCCTGTCACCCTTAGTCCTTCTTTTCATTAAACTAGACATACCTGAAGTGTATCACTAAATGCCTATGGAGATTCTCAGTTATCCAGGTCATGGTTGTCCCAAAGGTGCTTTTTCAGAAGTCCAGTTGCTTCTTGAAAAAGAACTTTTGGGAGAGACATACCCAATTTCTATAATCATTTTTAGGCCCCTAATCCTCTTCGTTGCTGTTCTCTGCATTAATACTAGGACTGCTTCAGCTCTGAAGTGAAATCAATCTAATAGGCCAATCAGCTCATGGATGTGGAAGCTTTCATAACTTGGTCTGGTCTTGCTTCTTTTCAAATGAATAAATGGATGGATAGATGGATGGATGGATGGATTAATGAATGAATGAATGAATCCCATTAGAACAGTAGGGTTATCACAGGAGCAGATTTGTCTTGTATGGATGTTGAAGTTAATCTTCTAGATCGGGGTGGGCAAATTAATTTTCCTATGGAGACACATGAGAAGCTGGGTCTGTAGTAGAGGGAGAATGGTGGTGGCACAGTAGTTAGAATGCAGTATTGAAGGTTAACTCTGCTAACTGCCAGGAGTTCGATCCTGACCATCTCAAGGTTGACTCAGACTTCCATTCTTCCGAGGTCAGTAAAATGAGGACCCAGATTGCTGGGGACAGTAGGCTGATTCTGTAAACTGCTTAGAGAGGGCTGTAAAGCACTATGAAGTGGTATACAAGTCTAAGTGCTATTGTTATTGCTATTGAAAAGTAGGCAGAACACAAGCAGTCAGTTCAAAGTTCAGGTTGCAAGGAAAATCAGATGGAAGATGGTGTGGACCTGTCTGTTTTCTTGTTTTGGCTGATAAACCTACAGCACTATACTGTCCTGAAAAGATCTGCATTCTCATCCCATACGGGGAAGAAATTCAGATTTCTGCTGAAACTGGAAACAGTTCATCAACCCCAGTAAGGGAGAACATTTCAAATGTTCACCGAAGGTAGAATAAAGGCAGATTTATAACAAAGGGGCTAATTTAATAGAGAGGATAGAAGAGCTAGTACAACTGGAGAAACAAAGGCCTGACTGATTGATGAGCCCATTTATAACCCCAACATTGAATTACGTTTCTCCGGAACTGATCAACCATCTCCTGTATCATCCATTTTATGATATTGGAAAGAGATTTACAAGTACTGCTTTGTTTTTCTTCCTCCACCTGCTAAGGTGTGAATAGATGAGCATGACATTTAGCCTTAAAAATCAACCATCTTCATCTTTTCTTCCATGTGCTGTTATAAAACAAGCTTGAAACATGCAGGGTTTTTTTTTTACTTTGGAATGATTGAAAATGCAGACTATAGCGGAACAAATGTAGGTTTACTGGTCCAAACTTTGATGTCTTCTGTATATGAATAGACAATTCCAAATCAATTAGGTTATTGATGAATGCACAGGGGTGGGATTCCACCTGTATAGCAACCAGTTCAGTGATCACATGCTTTGTGATTTTTTAAAAAGTTTTTATTTTAAGACAAACATACGAACAAAACATAAAAACATAAAAACCATCTTCCATTTTTACAGTGTGTCAGTTGGTTACAGATCCTTTGTGTTATCCTTTCATAGTCATCACTCACAATTTACAAAAAAGATTCTCATATTGTCAATATAAAACATTCTTATATATTTATCAATTATTATTTATACATGACTAAACTATTTATTTCATCAATTATATGAGATATTCTCAATTTTATTATAAAGTTTATATTATACTTTCATCCAATGGTTATATATGTCTATAGCATGCTTTGTGTTTAAAGAAGCTCTAATATTTACCTTCTACTGCAGTCCCTGTGAAGAAAATAGCTGAGGCACGGCAGAGAGAATCAGCTGTGCTCTAACAATGGAAATAAAGCCCAGGAAAGAGCAGGGGCGGGTAGGCAGGCCCACATCAGTGGTGGGATTCAAAAGTTCCCACCACCAGTTCTATGCACATAGCTTAGTGGGCGTGGCTGCAGGGGGTGGGTTGCGTGACTTGCTCAATTCACGTGCATGGACACGTGCTACATGCGCACTCTGCACATGCGTTAAAACAGTAAAAACTAAGCTACTGTGCATCTCAGCTGTTTAGCACAGCAATCCGCTCTGCTGCGCCAAACAGCCTTGACGTTAAAAAGGACCTAGGAGCAGAGGCGGGCAAGTGGGCCCAACTGCAGAGCATTGGTGTGAACCGGTTCTCTGCTAGCTGATCTTCGGCGCTACTGGTATGCCAGAACTGGGCCAAACCAGTAGAATACCACCACTGGCCCACATGCTTGTCACAGCGAACCAGTTCACTGCTAGCTGATCGTGGGTGCAAGGGTTTCACCTGAACCAGTCCAAACTGGTAGAATCCCACTCTGCACCATGTTCTTTAATTGAAATGAAATTGAAAAAATTGATGTTCCTATCCACCAAACGAAACTGGTGTTCTTATCCATGAACACCAATTATCAGTCAGAAGGCCTGATGAAAACTTCCTAATTTCACAACACATGGATAGATTTCACCATAGTTTCAAATGAACATCCTGTACCAAGCCAAGGCCAAAAAACTGCTAAAGAATTCCCGGAAGCCTGGCATTCAGACAAATTAGCCATCAACAGGCACACAAAGATAAAGAACATCTATATATCATTCAAATGGGACAATCAAGAAGCAAAAATGGAAACAAACAGTTCTAAACCCCCTCCTTACCAGCAATCAACACCCAGATAAGCAGAAGTTAATATCAAGATTAATATTAGATCAACATTTAAGAAGTAAACAATACCCCAGTCAAGAAACTACCAACTCAGACAAACAAGCTAACAGTAAGAAACAGCCCAGTCAAGAACCCTGAAGTCCACTCACCAATACTGACAGAGCAAGCCTCTAGTATATAAAATGAGAGCAAACCCTGCTCCCTTACTAGAACTGATAATGTTACTTGACTTGGTAATGAAATGTCTGCAAGAAAACAACCAAGCTCAGAGAGTTCCAAGGATCCCACAGTTCAGTTACAAATATTATCTTCTATAAGAAACAAAATGAAGAAATGTCATTTTATTCTATGTTTTTCAGAATGGGTACAATTTGTGATACAATTAATTGAACTAGGAATTTAGAAGTCCAATCAAACAGACAGTTTTTAATTTTTAAGTTATTCTGAGCAGTGCCTCAGAAAGTCTATACAGAGAGTGGTAAGGACAGCCAAGAAGATTATAAGAAGCTCACTTCCCATTATTCAGGATACTGCTGATAAGCACTATGCGATTAGAGCTCAAAGTATTGTTGGAGACCCCACATACCCACTTCATGGTCTGTTTCTGTTGCTCCCCTCTGGGAGGAGGTTTCAAAGTATTTCTAGCAGGATTATCAGTTTCTGTAACAGCTTTGTTCCCTAGGTCATCCAGCTGGTAAATATGCAAGATTTGTTTTTCTTGTCATGTACATGTATACATCCGAACTAGATTGTGTTGTTTCTCTGTGTCATATAATATATGTAGGTAAATGCATAAGTTTGTATGTATGTATGCATGTATGTATATATCAGTGGTGGGATTCAAATAATTTAACAACTGGTTCTCTGCCCTAATGATTTCTACCAACGACCAGTTTGCCAAACTGCTCAGAAAGTTAACAACTGTTCTCCCAAAGTGGTGCAAACTGGCTGAATCCCACCACTGGTATGTATGTATTTATTTATTTTGCCATGTTTATGTAGTGTATATTGGAGGTGATGACCCTTTGAGAGCTATATGCAATAAAATTTCATTTAATGTATGCCGATTAGTGTATATTCAAAGTGACAATAATGTTATTCTAAGTTCTAAATGTAGTCTTAAGTCCCACTGATCATGATTAGGGAACCCACAGAGGGAAATGTTCTTGAGATGACTTTCCATCAGTCCTTAATTTGATGAGGAGGAGGTGTATGCTTCCTTTATTATTAACATGAAGTTCTAAATCCTTATTTTATTATATAGCTTCACCCACAACTGAATAAAGAAGTATTTGCATTTCAGTTGGATTTATCCCTCTGAATCACTGGGATCAATCCATCCAAATTCAATTATCTGCAATCAAATAGTTCTGGCTGTAGAAGTGTCTTTAATCCTTATACATTTATTTCACTTAGCTTCTATAAAATATAATTGTATCAATATAAAGTGGACTGTTTATCATGGCTGAAATTATAGCCATAAACCGGCTCATAAAAACACAAAAAGTCTAACCTGGTTTCATTTTAGATGCTGGTCACTTCTAGCTTCATTGGCATCCTAATACACTTTTTAAAAATATCTTCGCATCTCTGTTGCTTAGCGTCTTGGTCTGACACTGAAAGTCAGGTCACACAAAAACTAATGATGAACATATATAGATTAACATATACAGGTTAGGCTTCTTCAGGTCTTTCAACAGTTCACCCACCATACCTGTAAATACTGACTTGTGAATTAATCTAGAAAAGAAGCACAACTAAGGAGTGCTAGCTTGATTTTTACCATACGTTTTACATCAACAGAATCTTGCAAGTCTGAAGGTACATCTCACCCTCACCCTTTACAGTCCAAGAGGCTAGGGAGGGCCCCCTTATTTCTGTGGGCTCAGCTGTCTCTTATTTTACTGTTGCCTAGTCTGTGGCTCTTCCACCTGTTATCAGGGGTAGATTCTTCAAAGAACACATTTATTGGAAATATCATATCGGCACAGCTAGTGAAAACCAACTTTAAAGGTTTCCATGGTTTTTCTCCTAATTAAAAGAGCAAATATTTCCCTCCTCAGGTGTCACCCATCACATTGTCCAACAAAGGTAGCTGGGAGGCTGCTTGGTCACTGCTCCCCTTTATTTGCCATCTTTTGGGATGACCTTGGTTCCCACAAGAAAATATTTTGTTTTGACTGGTAGCTAGTCTATCCCTCCCTTCCCCCTTTGAAAGTTCGTGGCAACTATGAGGCAGGAAAACATGGCTTCAGCCAGGTCAGCTTCAGAGTTGACACCTGTCTCTTAAGGTCATATCTACCTTGCTGTGAAAGTGCAACTTTTACTTCCAGGGGAACTCTACTCTATGGAAACCATTGCCTGCATTATTTTGTAGGTATTCCTGGCATCAGAATAACTTCTCCAAGGCATTCACAATTACTCAACCAACGCTGCAGTGCATTTTTTGACTGCTGCCTCTTTTACAATTAATGATCAGCCATGAAAGGCTAAACCTACTCACTACCTCAATATCATTATCAATTACAAAGCCGGCTGCTATATTGTTGGTGTAATGAAATGTGAACCAGGAGGGGGAGGAAGTTTTGGCAATGCAGTTTCCCAGAGGGATGCCCAGATTAAGAAATGTAGCAGTCCCAAGTTGCATGTGAAAGGGAGGAAAAGGTTCAGGACAGAGGTGGTGTTCAGCAGGTTCTGACCAGTTCTGGAGAATCAGTAGCGGAAATTTTGAGTAGTTCAGAGAACTGGCAAATACCACCTCTGACTGGCCCCACCCCCATCTATTCTCTGCCTCCCAAGTCCCAGCTGATCAGCTGGGTCTTCTTTTGTTGCCCTGCACAGGAGAACAGAGCTGGAAAGCAGGTTAGTGGGATGGGGAGGGAATGGAGATTTTGCAGTATCCTCCCCCTGCCATGCCCACCAAGCCACGCCCACAGAACCAGTAGTAAAAAAATTTGAATCCCACCACTGGTTCAGTATAACCACACCCTAAAGTTTCTCAGGACATTTCTTGCAAGCTAGAAGGTTATAGATTTATTTTGGCAAGATTCTGTCCATTAGATGTAAGCAAATAAAGGATTGGATTCATTTGGATTTCACTGTGTTGACTCTGGACTTAGGCCTGAGAGATGTCATTAGTTTGGTCTTCTTTATAGTCCATTTTTAAATTATGCTCCTTGAGTTTCATTTCTAGAGCTTACAGTTAATTTGCATTTTCAGTTATTCAAGTAGTATTATCAGGATAACACAGGTTATTGAAGTTTCTTCTACCAGTTTTAAAACCTCATTTATCTTATCCAATCCATTTTCCTTTATTATATATTCAGCACATTGGTTGAATACTTAAGAAGGAGGTATACAGCTTTCTCTCATTCTTTGATTAATTTTAAGCCAATCTGTTCCACCATATTCCATCTTGTCCTGGGTACAGGTTTTGCACCAAAACCATTTAGTGTTCAGGGATTTCTATTTTCCTAAGCACGAATGCTTTTCCTGTCTCTATTGAGGTCATAACTTAAGGGCTATCTATATGAAATAATGCCTTTAAAATAATGCCTTAAAAGGATGCAAATGACCAGCTGTCTGCAAGGAATATAAATCCTTCCATTCCCCACCATCCAGTCAGAGCTGAAGAAGCTTCTTGGATGAAAAGCGAAACATCTTCAAAGAAAAAACCAGAAAGTCCAGTTGCCTCTTGAAAAAAGCACCTTTGGGACACCATGACCTGGATGACTGAAAATCTCTACAGACTTTTAGCTCTGTAATGTGGGATGAACACCCTTCGAATGGTATGGGTATATGAATGGGTTTCGGGCGGGGGGTGGAATTGCAGGCTACAGGAACCATTAGCATTACTCAGGTGATCCTGAGGACACAGGTAAACCTCCAAGTGGCCTCAATGACCCACTAAAAGTATGCAAATGACCAGCTGTCTGCAATCCTTCCATTCCCCACCATCCAATCAGAGCTGAAGAAGCTTCTTGGATGAGAAGCAAAACGTCTTCAAAAGAAAAAAACAAGAAAGACCAGTTGCCTCCTGAAAAAAGCACCTTTGGGACAACCATGACCTGGATGACTGAGAATATCTATAGATTTTTAGCAATGCCTTTAAAGCTAGTCCTTGACTTAGACAGGCCACATAGTGACTGTTCAAAGTTACTACAGATCCTCGCAAAAGGTACTTACAACCTGGATCCAAAGTTCTAATGTCAACCTCCCCCATGGACCAGTGGTGGGCTGCTGCAGGTTTGGACCAGTTCTAGCAAACCCTCATGAACGACAATCAGTTGGCCCCACCCACCCACCCCTGCGCTATCCTGTCTTACATTTCCTTCATTTGCAGCTCAGCTGATTCACACAGCAAAGTGGATTCCTGTGCCTCAGCTTGTTCTCCTTACTGGGGAAGGCTAGAAGGTGAGCTGGAGAGGTTCAAATTGGGTGTTTATGGAATGCTGTGAGGGCGCGCGAAGTGCAGAGCCGATTGTTAAACCAGTCTCAGCCGACCCCTGCTGTGGACACATGATCACATTTTGAGTGTTTGGCAACTGGCCAAAATGCCCCCCTAGCGAACAAAAGGTTCCTTTAAGGACTGTGGCATTTACTTAATAACTTCAGATTCATTTAATAACCATCATGACTCACTTAACGGCCATCAGAGAAAAGTTTGTAAAATTGGAACAATCACATGACAACCTGCTTCACAGACATCAGAACTTACATCCACAAATGGGAAGGCTTCATTATAGTCGTAAGTTGAGGATTGCCTTTACTTCATCAAAAAGTAATCATCCACCTCCACCATGTTCTATATTGCTTCTGCACAACAAAGATCCGTACTTGTTTAGCTGGGCAGTTGGGATGACCTTCACATTTATAACCCTGCTAGGATTATAAATTCTTGAGGGGTCCTTGGTGCTCTCTGAGCTTGGTTGATTTCTTGCAGATGTTTCATTACCCAACTAGGTAACGTCATCAGTATAAATTCTTTGCATACATTCCTCATGTTCTTTGCTCATCCTTCCCAAGAGCCCCTCCTGCCACAATGAAGCAGCATAGCGGAAGCTAAGGATGTACTTCTGGTACACACTAGAAACACTGAACTGGCAATAGTAATAACACTTAGACTTATATACCACTTCACAGTGCTTTACAGCCCTCTCTAAGAAGTTTTACAGAGTCAGCCTATTGCCCCCAACAATTTCCCCACCTTGGAAGGACAAGTCAAGGATGAGTCAACCTTGAGCCTGGGTGGGATTTGAACTGCCAAACTGTAGGCAGCTGGCAGTCAGAAGTAGCTTGCAGTACTGCACTCTAATCACTGCACCATCAAGGCACAATGCAAAGAGCCCCGTGTTCTAAATAGAATTGGAGAAATGATGAATAGATTTGTCCTTGCAGTGTTTCCCAGCCATGCTTTTTGGGCCCATCCTGTAATTTGTTTGCACATTTATGTCTTTTTATCCAGTGTATTTCTGTTTCTCCAATACCTGTGGCTAATTGGTATTGAATTATTTCAAGCGCGCTTCACTTTCTTTTTAATGTGTTAATTGATTTTATTGTTCTGGTGTCAGGTGCTTTGTGAGGCCTTTGCAAACCACGGTGAAAGCCATTTCAGACTATACTCTCTAGGCGAGGGTAAAAAAAGGATTCCTGGATTGTAAGGCATGCTTGGTTTTTCAAACTGGTCCTTTTTCTGTCAGCATTCCCAGCTGCAGGACAGGTTGACTTACAACAGTTCATTGTCAGCTTTGAAAGCCATATTAGCACCAGACGCTTCCACACTGCCATGTTCTTGAGCCTGGGAAAATGGGAGGAGGGAATTTCTTGGATTATATGTGGTTAGATATAATAGCATTCTTCTTCTAAATCAAGGTCATGTTATTTCTGCACCTGGTGGAGAGGACATCTCAAGTTGGGACAGATGGTGATTGATGCATGTGATGCAATGATGGGTGCAGGGTGTGGATTTGTAATTTTTTACTTATTGCAAGGAAACCCGGAACTTTCAGATTTGGGACTTCCCAGATGTGCCAGTTTACTACTCAGATAAAAAGAACTTGGGAGACGTTGCCTGTCTCTGAGTTATTTGTTGGAGTGGAGGTTTTCTGGAATGCTGATATTATCCCAAATCTGAAAGTTCTGGGTGACGACGGCACTGGAAAAAGTGACATGACCATTTTTCACACTGCAGCATCCCCATGGTCACGTGATTTATATTGACAATTGACCTACATTTACGATGGCTGCAGTGTTCTGGGGAAGGGTCACATGATTTTGCAACCTTCTGACAAGCAACCTTTTGGGGAAGCCAAATTCACTTAACAACCTTGCTACTAGCCATGGTGGTACAGTGATTAGAGTGCAGTACTGCAGGCTACTTCTGCTGACTGCCGGCTGCCTGCAATTCGGCAGTTCAAATCTTCACCAGGCTCAAGGTTGACTCACCCTTCATCTGTTCTGACCAAGGCTTCCCAAGACCATAATTAAGCACACATTTAGTTAAAACAACTCTTGTTTTATTTCAACGCTGGGAATTATGTTCATTCCCAGCCGGTAATGAGTCCCAAACAGTCCCTCGAGATAAGCACCCAGCTTTATCTCCATTGAATTGCTGCCAACAACTAGAGTGCCAAATGAACAATAAAAAACCAACCAAAGTACCAAGTCCACACAGAGCTTCAAGGATTAATCTGAACAGAACAAACGACTTGCTTCCTACAAAGGTTTCTTCACCTTTGCCTGTCCTTTATACCTTATGGTAAGGGCAGTCATTTCCAAGCCTTACTCCTGAGTCACCCCTTTTGTCTCAGCTGATCTCACCTTCTGGCAGCTCTGTGCACATGCACCCTGGGAACAGGCTCCCCTTGATCCTTGGCCTCACTGCTGCCAGACTCCAGAGGCTCTGGAGTCAGCACCCCACTCCCAGATGGTCTTGGCCCCATCTCTGCATTGGATACAGGACCCTCATCCAAGTCCTCTCCAGACTCCCAGACTGGTCCCCATTCTTCCCCACTGTGCGATTCCACTGTCATCTGCACAGGCTGCCAGCGAACCACAACACCATCCTTCCAAGTTGGTAAAATGAGGACCCAGATTGTTGGAGCAATAGGCTGGCTCTGTAAACCACTCAGAGAGGGCTGTAAAGCACTGTAAAGCACTATATACATCTAAGTGTTATTGCTATTGCTACTAATTTAACAATCACAGTGATTCACATAACAAATGTGGCAAAACTCAGTTAACAAACATTTCACTTTGCAACAACAATTCAGGGCTCAGTTGTGGTCATAAGTCAAGGACTATCTGTATCGAAGCCAGGAAGTTGTACTCAAGCAGAGCTAGTGCTTAGAGCAAACCACACCAGAATACATTCGCTTTGTACATGTTTCATTTTTGTAGAGCTATCAAGTACATGTCAAGTAGTTAGAGAGTCCTTGAGACAAACAGCTAAACATTATTATTTGTCCTTACCTGATCTGTGCAGAGGAAAATAGAAGAATACTAGACCAATACTTGAATACAGCTCATCAGTCTGGAACCCACATCACGTATCTGATATTAACACAGTTGAGCAACTCCAGAAATATTTCACAAGAAGAGTTCTCCACTCCTCTTCTTGTTGCAGAATACCTTAAGCCACCAGACTTGAAATTCTAGACCTAGAAAATCTAGAACTACGCCGCCTTCGGTCCGATCTAAGTATCGTATATAAAATCATATATTGCAATGTCCTACCTGTCAATGAATACTTCAGCTTCAACCATAACAACACAAAATGACACAATAGGTACAAACTCAAGGTAAACCGCACCAAACTTTATTGCAGGAAGTACGACTTCAGCAACAGAGTGGTCAATGTCTGGAATACTCTACTTGACTCTGTGGTTTCTTCCCCAAACCTCAAAAGCTTTATCCTTAGACTGTCTACTATTGACCTCACACCTTTCCTAAGAGGTCCATAGGGGGCGTGCATAAGCGCACCAACATGCCTACTGTCCCTGTCCTATTGTTTCTTTTTATTTTTCTTATATGTATCCATTTCATGTATTCATAACTATGTTTACACTTATACCTGTTATCTTGTAAGCGATTGACAAATCAAATAAATAAATAAATAAAAATAAAAGAAGAAAGAAGAAATAAACAGGTTGAAATCCAAAATCATACTGTGGTTTGAACAAGATGTAAACATGATCAAACCTAACTGCTATTACTTATATATTTACCAAATTTCTACAGGCAGCCCTCAACTTAATGGCTACAACTGAGCTCCCCAATTGTGTGGCTAAGCAAGACATTCTTAGCTGCATTCAGTTTTGGTCACCATATTACACAAAAGCTGTAGAGACCCTGGAAAGAGTGCAGAAAAAAGCAACAAAAATGATTAAAACATATGAAGAATGATGGCAGGAATTGGGTATGTGAAAAGAAGGATGAAGGGTAACATTAGAGCAGTGTTCCAATATTTGAGGAGCTGCCACAAAGTAGAGGATGGCTCAACCTGCACCAGAAGGCAAGAGAAGAAGCAATAGATCAAGGAGAGAAGCAACCTAAACTAAGGAGAAACTTTCTAACATTGAGAACAATTAACCAGTGGAATGACTTGCCTTCAGAAGTTGTGGTTGCTCCAACAACTAGATGTTTTTGAGACTGGACAACAACTTGTCTAGAATGGTATAGGGCAGGGGTCTCCAACCTTTTGGACCTCAGGGACCACCAAACTCATAATTTTAAATCCCAGGGACCACTAACCAGGTCTGTGGGCATGGCCTAATTTGTGGGTGTGGTTTGGTGGTCATGTGACTGGCTGGGCATGGCTTGTATGTAAATATTATAAATATTAATATAAATATTGAATTTTTTATTAAAAAAGAGCAAAGTTTACCCAAAATCAGGCAAAGCAGGCAGGCAGATTGAGTTGCTCACAGAATCATTCAGAGATCTATCTATCTGCCATTGGCTGGCTCAGTCTGTCACATAAAATTTGCTTGCTGTGAGTCTGCACTGAATAATAGAAACTTCAGTCCTAAGGGAGGTTCGGCTGTGCTTAAAAGCAGGGCCAAAGATCTAAAGACTAGTTAGAAAGGAAGAAATCCAACCATTTACTGCTTCCTAGCTAATCTAAATCTCCTGGCACCGCAGAACATATGATGGTCGGAAAAAAGAAAAATAGCAACTTAGCAGCCAAGTTTGCCGGGTAAAGAGTGAGTGGGCGGGGAAGGTTCCTGCGGGCCATGTGGGTGGCTCAGCCTTGTGTTTTTGCACAGCCTGGATTAATTGCTTTGGGGGGAGGTGCTCTGGGGGTGATATTTCTCTGTGGCCCATCAAAATTTTCTCAGGGCCCACAGTGGGCTGTGGCCCACCGGTTGGCGACCGCTGGTATAGGGTCTCCTGCTGGAGCAAGGGGTTGGGCTAGGAGACCTCCAAGGTCCCTTCCAGCTCTTTTATTCTATTATTTATTAAGTGTGTTTTACACCATTTTATGACCTTTCTTGCCACATACAGTCTGTTAATCACTGATGTTGTTAAGTTAGTAATACGGTTGTTAAGTGAATTTGGCTTTCCCATTGACTTTGCTTGTCAGAAGGTCACAAAAGGTGAGCAGGACACTGCAATTACACTTAACACCCCCAAAAAACCTAAAGAACTTATAATTGACTTCAAGGAGGAAGAGAGATGTACGTTTACCATTGTATGTAAATGACGAGGAGATGGAGAGGGTTGGTAGTTTTAAATTTCTGGGCACTTATATCTTGGAGTACCTCTCATGGACTATGAATGCTAACATGCTTGTGAAGAAGGCACAGAAGAGGCTGTACATCCTGAGAATGCTCAGGAAGATAAATCTATCTCAGCATCTACTTCTGTCCTACTACCGCAGCACCATTTATTTATTTATTTGAACTTGTATGCTGCCCCATCTCCGAAGACTCGGGGCGGCTCACAACTAAAAACACAGAACAAGAAATATTTAAAAAAACATTAAACCAAAACAAGCCCAAATATAAAACACGACAATAATATACATTAAAAACCATCCCTCCCCCAGGGAGGGAGAGTGTCCCAACTGTTAAGTTAGCATGAAGAGACAGACGTGGAGTGCTTCAAGCTCTTTAGTTTATTAGTGACTACAGCTCAGAACGGACCCAACTGGCTTTGTTGCGGCTGCTACTTATAGCCGGCAGCCGTAGCTGACAGCCAATCAGAGTGCAGGGTTTTCCCGCACTTTTTAAACCAATCATTTCCAACACTTTACAAGAACAATTCAAACTAACCAATGATTTCAAACCTGCATACATAACACCAACATATGGCATTCTTGCATGGCATGGGAGCAGCTCTGTAGCGGACAAAAAAGCTCTACAGAAAATCATTGAAACTGCCCAAATATCATTGGGCTCCAGCTACCAGCCCTGGACGACATCTTAGCATCTCACTGTTTGAGGAAGTTGCACAACATTCTCAGAGACTCTTCCCATCCTGCTTACAATCTTTGTGAACTGTTGTCTTCTGGCAGAAGATACAGAACAATTAAAACTCGGACCACATGTTTTCTGAACAGTTTTTATCCCAGAGCTATAATTGCTCTTAACAATGAATTTAAGGACTACCATCAGAGAGCTGTTGGACAGGATTACTTGGTCTGTTGCGTGGGTTCTTGTGTGTGTTTTTAGGAGGCAGGGAATTTTGGTGGGTGGGGGTGTGTTTGGGGATTGTCATGTGTGTGTGTGTGTGTGTGTTGGGTCTGGTCTCTGGGTATTATGTGAATTTCGTTGTATGGGTATACTGTGTATATATGTACAATGACAATAAAGTGTTTAAAGTTTAAATTGTCATAAATATGAACCACTTGCCAAGCATCTGAATTTTGATCATGTAACCATGGAGATGCTGAAATGTTTCGTAAACGTGAAAAATGATCATAAGTCACTTTTTTCAGGGCCACTGTAACTTTGATTGGTCACTAAATGAACTCTTGTATGTTGAGGACTACCTGTGTGCTGTCCATCTCGGATCCAGATTTATTGTCTTAAAGTAATAACATTCTCTGAGATGCTACCAGTTTAAAGACAATACATTTGGATTTATTTGTACATGTGCTACATCAAAAGGTATACTTGATGTCCATATGAAGGGGATCTCTCATGGGCTGAGTTGAAGTGAATTCCACTTATATTAGAAACTAGCTCGATACCCATGCTTTGCTACAAAACTATGTGGTCGGGCTTAGTTTTTGGGGACGAAGATAAGGGAAAAATTTTCTGCCTCTGCCTACCAGCATCCATCAGTATTCATCTGGCTAGCATCCTGTCCATGTGTGAGAGAGTTGAGGACTATTTGGAAACTGAAGCAGTATTTTCTGTGTGAGCAAGAAGGAGACAGCAAGGAGCCTGGGCGTGGCTTAGCTCAACTGTTCTATACTAAAGCTGCTTGGTGATGTGAAAGTAAAACTGAAACTAAAACTCCTCTCCTCTGCTTGTGTTTGGAATTTGGAACAGATTTCTTTTCAGGTGGGGAGGGGGAGTAGAACTTCTTAGCATCAGAGCATGTTAATAATAATATATGAAATGCTAACGCTGTGATGGTCATTTCGAAAAATCCTTTCTTAGTGAGCACCTAGAAGCCAAGAGGAACATACATGCCAAATTTCAAGTTTGTAGGCTTTATGGTTCTGGAGATTTTGTGATGGTGCGTGAGTGGCATATATATATATATATGTAATAAAAATAAATGAATAATCCCTAAAGCATGGCATTTAAGTCATTTTTCCATCTGTGATCTTAACATACAGCAAGTTCCTTGAAATGAGATTGGAATCAAACTTCCACGATTTTAATGACTTAAAGTAGCTAAAACTAATAGAGAGCACTTTTAAAATTTGGAGTTAAACCACTTTGATCTCAGTTTCCCAAATCAATTCAATTTCCCAAATCATCCTTTGTCTAAAGATCTTACTTTTAAATGCATGATCAGTTATGCTTCTTTGAATCCCATAGAATGCAGATGGCACAATTCGAGAGAGGACAAGACACTAACAACTAGAAATTCATATTTTCAGCTTGAAGTCAGAAGTCCATAGCTGCTGTGTAAAAAAGAGCAATGCAATGAATATAGAAATCCATTCCCCACCTTCTTCCAGTTCTGTCATGCATACTTATAAATCCATTTTACCTTCCGTAAGGTGAAATAGCCCATAATTATGATATAGCTTCTCCTACTAATATTTGATCTCCCAGCTTCTTTTAAACTGTCTTTGCAGAGCTAAAGCAATTCCAGGGAGGAATACATTGAAAAATCTATATCCCAATTTGAAAAACTGCATTAAAATATAAAGGCTACTTAAATTGTCGTTTTATCTTTTCAATAGGTAGACAGATAGGTAGGTAGAAATGTGTGTGTATGTTTAGACGTGTGTGAAAGGGAGAGAGAGAATGAATGAGTTAGAACTTAGTTAAATATTTGGAGATACAGAGTTTGAATGTTTGTGAATAAAGAACGTGGACAGCCAGTTTGGCTTAGTGGTTAAAGCACCAGAATAGAAACCAGGAGACTGAGAGTTCGATTCCTGCCTTAGGTGTGAAAGCCAGCTGGGTGATTCTGGGCAAAATACTAGGAGATTGTGAGTTCTAGTTCTGCTTTAGGCATGAAAGCTGGCTGGATCACTTTGGGACAATCACTATCTCTTAGTCCAACCTATCTCACAAGGTTGTTATTGTGGCGAAAATAGGAGAAGAAGGAAGGACCATTTGCTGTATTTACCAACTTGAGTAAAAATAATAAAGTTGAGATGTACCCAGACAAACAAACAAATAATGTAGGATATAAAGAAAATGGGTAGGTCAATTATAATCTTCCATTATCAAAGATAACAGATAACAGATAATCAGAGTTGGAAGGGACCTTGTAGGTCATTTAGTCCAACCCCCCGCCCAAGCAGGAGACCCTACACCATTTCTGACAAATGGCAGTCCAGTCTCTTCTTGAAAGTCTCAAGTGCTGCTGCTCCCACAACTTCCGAGGGCAAGGTGTTCCGTTGGTTGATTGTTCTCACTGTCAGAAAGTTTCTCCTTATTTCCAGGTTAAATCTCTCCTTGTTCAGTTTCCATCCATTATTCCTTGTCTGGCCTACAGGCGCTTTAGAAAACAGCTTGACCCCTTCCTCCTCTCTGTGGCAGCCCCTCAAATATTGGAAGACTGCTATCATGTCTCCCCTGGTCTTTCTCTTCACTAGACTAGCCAAGCCCAGTTCCTGTAACCGTTCTTCATATATTTTAGTCTCCAGCCCACTAATCATCCTGGTTTCTCTTCTCTGACACTTTCTAGAGTCTCAACATCTTTTTTATAATGTGGTGACCAAAACTGGATGCAGGACTCTAGGTGTGGTCTTACTAAGGCTTTAGAGAGTGGTATTAGTACCTCCCTTGATGTAGTTCAGTGTCAGAATCTGCTAACAGTATATCTATTTTATAACTTATATATCCTATGGGCAGCTCACATACACATCCAATATCAACAGCAGATGAATGCTGTTTGGATTAATAAAATCAACCTCCTCCCTCCAAATTAAAATTACATACAATTAAAATTACAGTAGGATGCATTTAAAATTAAAGCTGTAACCAGTTAGCAAACAAACATTAAGCTCCAAATGTGTGATGGAAAAATATCGACTTCACTGTCGTTCTAAATCAGGGGCCATGTGGAGCTGAAGAAAGGGGATGGGGTGAGCCATGTCAGAAAATTGAGGCAGAGGTCTCACCCCTCCAACATCCTGAGAGGGAAGGATCCAAAGCATTCCTTCCCCAGGTTCATTGCACAGGGTGGTAGAAACTACTTAGTTCTGGCTATAAATTATCTAAAGTTTCATAGGCCCAAACTTTGAACTATCCCTGGAAATATCTATGCAGCTAAGGTAGCATCTGCAGTACAGGTGTTGATTCTGCTGGAACAGCCCTTATCCATCAGCTGTGATGGAAGCATTCAAGGTTCAAGGTAGTTTTCATGTTGGCAGTCTTCAAAGGCAGTCCTAGGTCAAGCACCTTTTAGGAGTCAAAATTTAATGATGGGAGGTGAGCTACTGTTTCCACAGTCTCTTGCTTCACAAATGGACACCACTGAAGCTAGTGAAGGTTTCTCGTCAGAATTAGGAAAGTTGGTTAAAGGAATTGCTGAGGTGGAAAGTTGAAGCTGTGATGACCAGTAATGAATGGCGGGATACTGCTGCCTAGCAAAAAAGAAAGCGACAAGGAAGTTACAAGTTAGATGGACACAGGGGTGGGTTTCAAAAATCCCAGCAACCAGTTCACTGCCCAGTTGCTGGATGGGTGTGGCCATGGTGGATGTGGCCTACTGAGACTTCTGGGAGGGGCATTTTTCATCTTCTTGCCTTTGGGAGGGCGAAAACAGCCTCCCCCAGGGTCTGGAGGCCCTCTGGAAGCTGGAAACAGGCCCATTTCCTGACTTCTGGAACTTCTGGGAGGGCCATTTTTTTCCCTTCCCCGGGATCCAGAGTCTTTGCTTGGGCCTCTGGGAGGGCAAAAATGGCGTCTGCTGGGGTCCGGAGGCCTTCTGGAAGCCGGAAACAGTACCGTTTCTGGACTTCCGGAAGGCTCATTTTTCACCCTCTCATTTTTCTCCCTCCCTTACCTGCATCCAAAACGGGCCATATGGAGACTCCTGGGAGGGGCGGGGTGGAGTGGGCAGGGCCAGTCGGTCGGTTCAACTACCAGTTTGGCAAACCAGATGTAAATTTAACATCTAGTTCAGCCGAACCAGTCCAAATCAGTAGAATCCCACCCCTGGATGGTCACATTAGAAAGATGCTAGCTAAGGCACATAGACATAAATTTTGGTAACTTCTAGCTTATTATAATAATGAAGCACACCCCCCTTTCGATAAGAAAGCTTATCAGCATAAACATACAATGTATGAGGAAGGAGAATAAATTAGAAGAATCCAATTAAAAGAAACACGTCTCCAGGAATCAAGGAGTGATTTTGAGGATAACTTCCTTAATCATAACTGTATAACAATTGTGGTTGTGTATTGTTTGTGGTCTGGCTTCTTCAGTTACTGAGTATTCTGTAGAAAGTTTGGAGTATTTTGTAGAAAGTTAGCACCCACCCCTCTCCTAGAAGAATGAAATATTTTGAGAAATATTAAGAAGGCAGAATATTTTATTTCCCTGGATGACAAATCGAGAAACATGTTTTTTTTAGAGACAGAAAGAAGCCCCCACCTTTTTTATAGCCCACAGCAGATGTCAGCACTGAAGAGAAAAAGAGATAGCTAGCTCTATTCATCAGCAAATACTGCAGGCAGAAATCCATTGAAGACAGGATATTTTGAAATTCTTGAATTTTGAAAGTTCTGAACAAAGGATTAGCCCTCAGCCACAATAGGATTTGCCCAATGCTCCTTCATTGCATCACCCTCAGAAACCTCAGTCAAACTTAACTCAGATGAACACCTAGGATTTGTACTTTGCTTCCTTGGGTTTGCTGAAGAAACTGTGATTCCCAAACTCCTAATGTGTTCTTTCAAGTCTTTTGGCATCCATATTCATTTTGAGTCCTTTCAGGGAAAAAAACCAAAACCAAAACAAAACATGAGACATTGTCATTTCTGCTCAGCGCTGCATCATTGTCTATCAGTTAAACATCCAGCAGACTAAATGACCCTTCAGCCCTGTTTTTAAATTATGGATAATTGCTTAACGTTAATTGTAGCCTTTCTGTTCGAAAGCTCTGAAGTTTGTGTAATGGCTGGTAATCTAGTTTACCGCCATTGTATCTCAGGCTGCAAAGACAACAGGATATTGCAATGCAGGATGAAGTGCAAAACGCCTCTTTACTTTCCCATTTCTGAGTTATTTATAAATAGTGGCATTTTAACCAGTTATCATTCTGTCTGTCATTTTAAAACCGCCGTAGTGTGATGCCTGTGTGTCACTCTAGAATGCAGTTTCCCCTGAGATGGTACTGTGGTTCCCAGAAAAGAACTTGCAAAGCTGTGAAAAATGGAGAAAGGGATCAATTTTAGTCACCACACTGCAAAAATAAAAATGTTGAGACTTTGGAAAAAGTGCAGAGAAGAGCAACTAACATGGCCAAAGGCTTGGAGACTAAAACATATGGAGAATGGTTTCAGGATTTAGGTTTGGCTAATCTAGACCAGAAGTGTCAAACTTGATTTTTCGAGCGAAAGTGGAGCTCCATTTTTGGCGGCTGAGGGTTGCATGAGGCCAGAGATTGGGAGCCTGTTTTCGTTGGCAGAGGCACCGTGGGTCACTCCTTCACTCTTTACAGGGCAGCTCCATGGGCCAAATTTAAGCACCCAGCAGGCTGAATCTGGCCCTCAGCCCTTGAGTTTCACACCCCTCGTCTAGAGCAGTGGTCGCCAACCAGTGGGACAGGGACCACTGGTGGTCTGTGAGAAAATATTGGTGGTCCGAAAAGAAATGTCACCCCCCAAAGCAATTAATCCAGGCTGTGTGGGAACAAGGCTGTGCTGCCCACATGGCCCATGGGAACACAAGGCTTGCGTCGCTTGCATTGTGAACAACACGAAGTAGTGAGGGGAGGAGGGAAAGGGTGGAGCGGGGAACTTGCTCCACTCACCCCACACACCTCACCTGGCCACCGGGCTGCTTCTTTCTGCTTCTTTCTTCTTCTGCTTTTGGCTGCACACAAGGAAAGCAGCAAAAGTCTTTCTTTCTCTCCCCAAACTCTGCCAGAAATGAGTCTTTGGGACCTTGTAAGGCATCCTGCTCCAAGAGGCTGCGCTGGTGTGACAAGTCTCACAAAGACTCATTTCTGGTGGGGTTTGGGGGAGAGAAAGAAAGACTTTTGCTGCTTCTGCTGCTTTCCTTATATGAAGCCAAAAGTATCTCTCTCTCTCCCCACTGCTGAGAACAGAGCTGGAAACGGTATACTGTGATCCCAAATAAAGAATAATTGATTGGTAGGAAAATGGGGTGGGGAATTTTCCTGCAGACTTTTTTTGGGGGGATTTTCCCAGGGTCTCTGGTCCACGGGATTGAAAATTATGAGTTTGGTGGTCCCTGAGGTCCAAAAGGTTGGAGACCCCTGGTCTAGAGAAAAGAAAAACAAGGTGTGACATGATAACAATATTCCAATATTTGAGGGGCTGCCACAAAGAAGAGGGGGTCAATTTATTCTCCAAAGCATCAGAGGGCAAGACAAGAAGCAATGGGTGGAAACTAATCAAGGTGAGAAGCAACCTGGAATTAAGGAGAAATTTCCCAACAGTCAGAACAATTAACCAGTGGAACAGCTTGCTATCAGAAATTGTGGGCGCTTCATCACTGAAAGATTTTAAGAAGAGACTGGACAGCCACTTGCCTGGAATGGTATAGGTTCTCCTGCATGAGCAGGGGGCTGGGCTAGAAGACCTCCAAGATCCCTTCCAGCTCTATTTTATTCCAACCAATGGGCTAGAACCATTCTCCTACAAAGAAAAAGTGCAATAATTTTAATCTAGAATAAAAATGAGTGAGAGGGAAGACACATTTTTCATCTGGAGCTTATCTTCCCATTTTTTAATGCTAGAACAGCTAGTTACCGAATCCAAAAGTTTATTTAGCATATGGCATACAGCACATATGGCAGTAATATGGAAGGACCACATATGGTGCACATATGATGGAAACATGTAATCGATTTTGTAAGATTTGAAGATTTCCGGAAGTTAAAGATGAGTTATAGATCACATTTTAAAATGCATTGATTAATAAGAATAGAACAAGTGTTCCATATAGTAACATCTAGGCCAATTATCCAATTAAACACATTTGTTATTTGCAGAAAATCTGCTTTTCTTCCTGTATACGCTCTCAGATAAAACCACACTTGGAATATTGCATCCAGTGTTGGTTGCCACGATATAAAAGCAAACATATTGAGACTCTAGAAAGAATTGATAGAAGAGCAACAAACATGATTAGGGGACTGGAGGCTAAAATATATGAAGAACAGTTGCAGGAATTGGGTATGTCTAGTTTAATGAAAAGAAGAACTAGAGGTGACATGATAGCTGCATTCCAATATTTCAGGGACTACCACAAAGTAGAGGGAGTCAAGCTATTCTCCAAAGCACCTGAAGGCAGGACAAGAACCAATGGATGGAAACTAATCAAGCAGAGAAGCAACCTAGAATTAAGGAGAAATTTCCTGACAATTAATCAGTGGAAAGACTTGCTTCCAGAAGTTGTGGGTGCTCCAATACTGGAGGTTTTTAGGAAGAGATTGGTGTGATGACCCGGAGTGTAACACAAATGTAATAAAATCCAAAATGTTTTAATGTTTAATATTGTTATCATTAATGTCCTTTAATGCCTCCAACTCAATAATTCTTAGTTGGAGAAAAATCGTACTCAAAAATAGTCTTCAAAAGAAAGCAAAACAGTCTGAACTTAATGAGCAGATAGAGGTGAAATAAAAAACTAAAGCAAATTACAATGAAGGAATTTCCACAACGGACCAGGATAAGTAATTACCAACTCCAAGGAGATAACAAGGCACAGTCTGTTGGAAGGATGCCAACCAAGATAACTTCCGCCCAAAATAACACATGCTTTGCTTCTGGCAACGCTGTGTTTTAACCGTCTCTCTTATATACTATTCTCCCCAGCTGCAACCAATGCAGGGGATCATGGCCGCTTCCTCTCTCGTAAGCCAAGTTGTTTCCTTCTCCATTCCTCCCTGCATGTCCTAGAATGCAGAGGGGATGGGCCTGGTTCTTCCTCTGACTGCCCAGTCGGCCTCTGCCCTTCCCCAGCCTCCTCCACAACCTCCGGAGCCACACCTCCACTCCCTGTCAGCTGTTCCTCCTCTCCCTCAGAGTCCGACTCTAACAAGGGCATGACAATTCACACAAACATTTGTATTGAAGTGATTGGGTCTCTTGCTTGAGCAGGAAGTTGGACTAAAAGATCTCCAAGTTTCCTTCCAACTCTATTATTCTGTTATACTCTGCCCCATTAAAACAAAAAGCCTTGGCAGATGCTATGAAGGTGTGGATCCTATTCAGAGTTTTCCAGCACTGGCCAGTGCAGTGGTGGGATTCAATATTTTTACTACTGGTTCTGTGGGCATGGCTTGGTGGGCGTGGCAGGGGAAGGTGACTGCAAAATCCCCATGCCCTCCCCACCCCACTAACCTGCTTTCCAGCTCTGTTCCCCTGTGCAGGGCAACAAAAGAAGACCCAGCCAATCAGCTGGGACTTGGAAGGCAGAGAATAGATGGGGGTGAGGCCAATCAGAGGTGTTATTTGCTAGTTCTCTGAACTACTCAAAATTTCCACTACTGGTTCTCCAGAACTGGTCAGAACCTGCTGAATACCACCTTTGGACCAGTGGCATCAAAACCCACTAATTTTTGTATTCAGTCAGACATATTTTTTCCAGAATCTGAATGTTCAATAGTTCAGTGTACATTCCACTGGGGTTTTACATCAAAGTTAGCATTATGCAGGTGCTGTATGTAACCCAATCCAAATAATATATTAGGAATTCAGGACAGATTATACAAGATGAGTGTTTTCTCCACATAGGGCTTAGCTGGAGAATTACTTTTGCCATCACAAGGTATGGGAACGGCTGAATTAGAATGAAACATCATGCTGAAATCAATCAACTACTTGGCAACATAACAAGTACTGTAAAAGGCAGAAGCAACTTTAGAAATGACCTTGATAGACTCAAAAACTGGACTGACCATAACAGTAGGAAATAGGAAAATGAAATTCTCATTCTAATAAAAAAGAAATCAGATGCAGAGGCCCAAAATCAGGGAGGTGTGACTTAATAACAGTATTAAGGATCTTGGAACTGGCACTGATTACCAGCCAAATAAATAGTGTATGAATGAATAATATGGGAAACTGAAATTTTAAGATGCTGGGTCCTTGGTGCTTGCTGAGCTTGGTTGTTTTCTTGCATATGGTTCATTACTCAAGTGAAACTGATGGTGATAGCAATAGCAATAGCACTTAGATTTATATACCACTTTACAGTGCTCTACAGCCCTCTCTAAGTGGTTTCTAGAGTCAGCCTATTGCCCCCAAACAATCTGCGTCCTCATTTTACCCACCTTGGAAGGATGGAAGGCTAAGTCAACCTTGAGTTGGTGAGATTCGAACTGCCAAACTGCAGGCAGCCAGCAGTCAGCAGATATAGGCTGCAGTACTGCATTCTAACTACTGCATCACCATGGCTCTTAGTGCTGATGTTGTTACCTAGTTTGGGTAATGAACATCTCAAGAAAACAAGCAACCTCAGAGAGCACCAAGGATTCTCCTCATTTCAGCCCTGAGCTACAAATATTCTCCTTTATTTTAAGGTGCATTCCTTCAAGCCGAGTGTCTAAATCAGGGATCTTCAAACTTGACAGCTTTAAGATTACTGGACTTCAACTCCCAGAATTCCTCCTCCAGTCATGTTAGCTCATGAATTCTGGGAGTTGAAGTCCACAAATCTTAAACTTACCCAGTTTGAAGACCCTTGGTCTAAATTATGATAAATAATAATCCCAATCTATGTGCCCCTAAGGAAAAAAGTGGACTACATTGATTTGGAATATGTGAACTGTGGTTCAATATATTTGGAAGAACCCCAAATAAGAAAAATGGTCAAAGGTGGGGAATTTTTTTTTCCCTGCAGGCCATTGAAGATCAGCATCGTGAGACATTCTCCATATATTTTATTTGCAGGAGCCCCACATTTATCTGTAGGCCTTATGGATCTAGGACAGGACAATGCTTGTGTAAAGGGATGGGAAGGCTGAGAATGCAGAAAAATTACAGTCTCCAAGGGTGGACAACAGAAATGAAAAGCTAAATAATTAGTGGAATAACTTGCCTCCAGAAATGGTGGCTGCTCCAACACTGGAGGACTTTAAGAAGAGATTGGACAATCATGTTGGTGTTAACATTCAAAGTCCTTTATGATATGGGTCCAGGGTACTTGCGGGAGCGTCTCCTGCCAATATCAAACACCTATCGCCCTGTGCGTGCGCACAGACGGGGACTCCTCGGGGTGCCATCGGCTAGACAATGTCAGCTGGCGGTGCCCCAGGGAAGGGCCTACTCTGTTGTTGCCCGCGCCTTGTGGAACCAGCTCCCTCTGGAGCTCCGTTTGGCTCCTGACCTTCGCTCCTTCTGCCGCGATCTGAAGACCTGGTTGTTTGAACAGGCCGGGCTGGACTGACTTCCGGTGTTTTTAAATTATTTTAATTGGGTTTTTAAAGTTGGGCTTGTCAATTTAATTCTTTTTTTAAATATTTATTGTTTGTATGGCTGTATTTTAGTTGTGAGCCGCCCCGAGTCCTTGCAGAGAGGGGGCGGCATACAAGTCCAATTAAAATTTTAAAAAAAATTGTCTGAAATGATATAAGCTATCCTGCCTGAGCAGGGGGTTGGACTAGAAGGCCTCCAAGGTCACTTCCCATTCTGTTATTCTGTTATTCTGATTGGTTAAACAAAGACATACGAAATGGGAATGAATGGCTTGCTTGTATGCTATGATATCTTCAGTGGTATTCAGTCTTACATCTCTCTAATTTGCTTTCAATAAACCTTTATCCCAGCCAGGTTCCTGAACCAGAAGAGCTACTGCTATAGGATTTGGAGTAGATAGGTCTTCTGTCAACCCTGAAGCTGGCCTGACTGAGGCCATTTTGAGACTTCAGTGCTGACACACTGGAGCCGAGAGATAGGGAAGAGGGAATAGATACAGGAGTGGGATTCAGCCAGTATGGACTGGTTCCAGCGAACCGGTAGTTCTGGTGATTAGTTGGCCCTGCCCACCTGCCCCTGCACTAGTCTGTCCTATATTTCCATTGTTTGAAGCCCAGCTGATAGGTGCAACAGAGCAGATTGCCATGCCTCAGCTGTTTTACTCACCGGGGCTGCAGTAGAAGGTAAGTTTTAGAGTTGTTTTCAAATGCTCCAAGCATGCTCAGTGAACCGGTTGTTACACTGATTAAATCCCACCACTGACTAGATAGCTGGGGTAGTATAGTCAAAACAAAATACTTTCTCTTGGGAACCAAGGACATTCCTGCAGGTGTTCGGAAGGAGGGGACTAATGTCACCTAGCAACTGGACTGTATCCTGATTGGGCCATGTCACTGGTTGTTTGGGAAAGTGACAAACTTTTACTTTTAACTTGGTGAAAACTGTGGGAATATTCAGAGTTGGTTTTCACCAGCGTGTGCCAATATGACATATCCAATAAACTTATTCTTTGAGGAACCTACCTGCCTCGGCATTTTATTTGCTATGGGTATGTTACTTGGAACCCTGACATCTTTGCATTCTCTTCTGTCACGTTAAATGAATCACAAGTTAGTTATAGTGTAGAGGAGTTTTAAGGCTACGTGCTTTACCTCATCCAAAAGTTGGGGTGCACCATTTATAGCCTTTCAGGATTCTGATCAGCTGTGTTTTTAATATGAGAGTGAGAATGATTAAATACTGATGGCATAATTATCTTCCTTATTTTTTTTATCCTGACCCCACCCAGTTTTTGAATTTAAAAAAATGTAATTGAAAATATTGAGGTTGAGATGGATCGTGGATACTGCAATAAAGATAGCTGAGTGTGATCAAATTTGCAGCATTGTAAATTGTTGTAAACACTGGAACGAGCTATACTGGTAGCCAAAGACTTTGATAAACTCCAGTATTTATTTCATTGAGAGGAGATCTCCCAGACATTATTTCTGTGATTTGGGAACCAAGTTCCTGTGGGGCTGCTTCATCATCTCTAACTAGAACTGACTGAAACAAGAATTACAATAGCAAGTGGCTTTTTAAAAATCCAGTTCCCTTTTTAATACATGCAAATGATCTGGCGTTTGCCAGCTTGCATTTATGTCACCTTCAACATTCATCCTTGTGCAAAGAAAACAAAACTGAATTAAGGCAGACAATATGAGTCCCAGGCAAGGAATGTCAAATCAAGCTGAGGCCATTTAAAGTTGTCTAAATGAGTGGGAATTTTCTCCCTAGATGATAAATCAATGTTAAATGGGAGGTGGGTGGCATGTGTTAGTACTGCTGGTAGGGATTCCTGCCAAAAACAGCCAACACAGTCCTAGGTTGCATTAATAGTGGGATAGAATCAAGACCACGTGAAGTGTTTATTCCAATTTATAATGCTTTGGTAAGGCCCCACTTGGAATATTGCACCCAATTTTGGTTGCCAAGATGTAAAAAAGATGTTGAGACTCTAGAAAGAGTGCAGAGAAGAGCAACAAGAATGATTAGGGGACAGGAGGATAAAGCATACAAAGAATTGCTGCAGGAATTGGGTATGACTAGTTTAATGAAAAGAAGAACTAGAAGTAACATGATAGCAGTGTTCCAATATCTAAAGGGCTGTCACAAAGAAGAGGGGATCGATCTATTCTCTAAAGAACCCGAGGGTAGGACAAGAAGAAGTAATGGATGGAAAGTAATCAAAGAAAGAAGCTACCTAGAACTAAGGAGAATTTTTCTGACAGTTAGAACAATCAACCAGTGGAATGGCTTGCTTCCAGGCATTGTGGTTGCTCCATCATTGGAGGTTTTTAAGAAGAGATTGAATAATATTTGGATTGAAATAGTATTAGGGTATCCTGCTTGAGTAGGGGGTTAGAGTAGAAGTCCTCTAAGGGTCCCTTCCAACACTTCCCTTCCCTTCCCTTCCCTTCCCTTCCCTTCCCTTCCCTTCTCTTCTCTTCTCTTCTCTTAACTTTCAAACTCTTGAGGAAAATCCATATCTTTCCAAAAAAAAAATACTTGGGTCCAGTTCACTAATCCATCCATTCCCAATATAATACAATTGTGTAACTTTTTGTTGAAACTCTTCATAATGTACCAATAGAAGAGCTAAGGGTTGAACTGTGGGCTTCTTGATGTTCTCTGAGCATTTTTCCCCCTACAGGCATTTCATTACCCAACTAGGTAATATCATCAGTGTTAGAAGGGAATAGGGTTTGCTGTCTTTACATAGAAGTATCTTGCCCTGTGAGTGTTGGTTCTTGATGATTCCTTGTACTTGTAAACAAACAACACCCCAATCAAGAAACTACCAGCTCAGACAAACAATAAGATAGTAAACAACAGCCTAATCAAGGAAAAACCAAGAACACTCCCACCGACACTAACAGAGTAAACCATTGTATATAAACAGAGAGGAAACTCCACTCCCTTTTAATACTGATAATGTTACCTAGTTGGATAATAAAATGTCTGCAAGAAAACAACCAAACTCAGAGAGCACCAAGGACCTCCAATGTCGTTAGTGTTTTCACTTCTGATTGGAGTTATGTGATAGTCTCTTTGCAGATTACAGATTACAGATTAACAGAGTTGAAAGGGACCTTGTAGGTCATCTAATCCAACCCTCCCACCCAAGCAGACCATACACCATTTTTGACACCATCTTTACACTATCTTTAATGGTATTATTACTATCATTCACAGATAAATAGTCCAAATCTCATGTGCTCAATGAATTTATAGGAGCATGCCTTAGTCAATCCACTATTGTCTAATACAGGTGAGTTCTTTAACCATCTAACCTAGAGGTGGTATTCAGCAGGTTCTGACCAGTTCTGGAGAACCAGTGGCAGAAATTTTGAGTAGTTCAGAGAACCGGCAAATACCACCTCTGACTGGCCCCACACACATCTATTCTCTGCCTCCTGAGTCCCAGCTGATCGGCTGGGTCTTCTTTTGTTGCCCTGCACAGGAGAACAGAGCTTCCGCCACGACCTGAAGACCTGGTTATTTGACCAAGCTGGGCTATGACTGCCTTCTCGGGGGGTGGGGGGAGACGGGATGGTTTTAAATTCATTTTAATTTGGACAAATATTGGGCTTGTTTTGGTTTAATTCTTTTTTAACTATTTATTGTGGATGTATGTTTTTAGTTGTGAGCTGCCCCGAGTCTTCAGAGATGGGGCGGCATACAAGTCCAAGTCCAAGTCCAAGTCCAAGTCCAAGAGCTGGAAAGCAGGTTAGTGGGGGAGGGGGAGGGAATGGGCATTTTGCAGTAACCTTCCCCTGGAGTGAGGTGGGAATGGAGATTTTGCAGTATCCTTTCCCTGCCACGCCCACCAAGCCATGCCCACCAAGCCATGCCTACAGAACCATTAGTAAATTTTTTTGAATCCCATCACTGATCTAACACACCCTCTAAGAAGATCAGAGACATGGGAGAAATTGATTTATTTCACATTGTAATGCCAGCCAACTTCATTCACACTTCCTGAGCCAAACAACAACAATGTAATTATTAGGCTGAATTATTATTAATAGTAGTTGTAACAACCCAAATGTATAGATCATACAAAGTGGGAAACGGCATGCTTGCAATTCCATCAGCAAAACCGGTGCTCTTCCTGTAAGCTTAGGGAGTTGTCGTCTCCCTAAAGATACTTAATCTCATCTAGGTTAATCTTTTTTTTTAAAGTAATAAATTGTTTCATTAATTCAAACTTCTTTTCTGGGGGTTAAGAAACACTCCTCTTTCTCCTATCATCTTTCATCTATTTTATGGCCCACATTGCCAGCTTTCCACTTCATTAACTGGGTAAATTTCCGGAGCTTGGAAGCTTGATAGTTCTCATTAGCAATTCATTTCCAGGGTTTTTAAGGGAGAAACTGCTAGGTAATGGAGGTGAGGGAGAGAGAGAGAAATCAGGTGGATATCTGCAATCATTAATAAAGTCCCTGGCTTGTCCTCCAGTATCTACAGACAACCAGCAATATTCAATGTACAACTGAGGACCTCATGGCAGTGTGACGGAATGCAATTAATGTTGCTAGTTTCTGGCCAAGATCTGTTTAATTTGTAGACATTTTAATCTTGTATTTTATATTGTAAATTATATGTCATCTAGTATGCCTTATTTTAATTGCGATGCTTCTGACACAAATAAACAAACCAACAATATTGGTTAGAGTTTATCCATATCTGTGTTGTTATTTCATCCATGCCTTTGGCGAGGGAGAGGGTGCCCCCCCTTCATTCATTCATTCATTCATTCATTCATTCATTCCATCTGTCTACTGTGCTGGTCTTGTCTGAAAGGTGCTTTTTTCAAGAGGCAACTGGACTTTCTAGTTTTTCTCTGAAGATGTTTCACTTCTCATCCAAGAAGCTTATTCAGATCTGACTGGATAATAGAGAATGGAAGGATTTATATTCCTTGCAGACAGCTGATCATTTGCATTCTTTTAGAGGGTCATTGAGGCCACCTGAAGGTTTATCTGTGTCCTCAGGGTCACCTCAGTGGTGCAAATGGATGTGGAGCCTTCTTGGAACTGTTGAAAGGACTTTGTTATGGACTGGAGATAGATGATGTCGTATCCCTCCGTATCTGTTAAGAGAGGCCTATTCAATTTTGACATAGATGCCCTCTTTCAAACCAGATGATTATCTGTCTGCAAGGAGTATTAATCCTCCCATTTCCCACCATCCAGTCGGAGCTTCTTGGATGAGAAGCGAAAAGTCTTCAAAGAAAAACCAGAAAGTCCAGTTGCCTCTTGAAAAAAGCACCTTTGGGACACCATGACCTGGATGACTGACAATCTTTAATTTCCTTTTCTTTCTTAATTGTTCTTATTAAAGCTTCCAATGTCATAATAAAGAGAAGTGGTGACAATGGGCATCCCTGCCTGGTTCCTTTTTGAATTTGAAATTTGTCTGTTAACCCCCCCCCCATTGATCAAAATCCTAGCTTCCTGTTTTTGATATATAGCCAAAATCACATTTACAAATTTTTGTCCTAAATTCATATATTTAATTTGCTGCAAGATGAATTCCCATTTAACATTGTCAAAAGCCTTTTTGGCATCTAAAAACATTAATGCAACTTGATCACCACTATGGTCCTCATAATATTCTATAATATCAAGAGTTATCCTAAAATTATTTTTGAGTTGTCTGTAGGGAAGGAATGCATTTTGGTCTATAGAAATAAATTCATTTAAAAAATTTTTGAGTCTTTCTGCGATGATTGACATAAAAATTTTATAATCAACGTTAAGTAGGGAAATTGGTCTGTAGTTTCCGGGGTCCATAGGGTCACTTCCCACTTTGGGTATAATAGTTATCCTCGCTTCTTGCCAAGATTTTGGGATTTTAGCCATAGACATTGTGCTTGTCATGTTTGTCTTTTATTGGTTTTGTTGTAATTCTTTGTTTGATTTGTTGTGAGCTACCCAGAGTTGTTGAGGGTTTGGTGGCATTCAAGTTTAAATAATAACAATAATGCACTGATGATGCCACCTAATCTGGGTAATGAAATGTCTGCAAGAAAACAACCAAGCTAAGAGAGGATCCTTCTACTAACTTTACTTGTCAGAAGATGGCTGGGAAGGTTACAAATGGTGATTGCATAACCAGGGACACTACAACTGTCATAAATATATGTCTGTTGCCAAGCACCAGAACTTTGATCACATGACCGTGGGAAAGCTGCAATGGTCATAACTATGAAAACTGGTCATAAGTAACTTTTTTCAGTGCTGTTGTAACTTGGGAACAGTTGTTGGAGACTGCCTGTACACCGATCTGTATGTATCTTGTGATTTCAGCAACAGAGTGGTCAATGCCTGGAATGTATTACCTGACTCTGTGATTTCTTCCCCAAACCCCAAAAACTTTAACCTTAGACTGTCTACCGTTGACCTCACCCCATTCCTAAGAGGTCTGTAAGGGTCTGTTGATTGCATAAGCGTACCAACGTGCCTACCGTCCCGTCCCTGTCCTAAAGTCTCCCTTTTATTCTTACCCATTTCATGTAATCGTAGTCATGTTCCTAATTGTATCTGTTATCTAACACATGCTTGACAAATAAATATAAATAAAAAAATAAAAATAAAATAAAAAAGATATCTGGGATTTTTTTTTTTTTACAATCCCAGCCCTTCTACTCTTGCCATGGGTGTCTTTTTAGTTATGTGTCATGTCTAATCTATCAGATTTCATCTGTTGCATTAAGTATAAAATTCACTTAAGAGGACCTTGTTCAACAGTAGAAATCCATTGGTAATTCCATAGGCATGTTAACAAATTGAGGAATGTCTTGTTTCTTTTGTCTCGGCTGAATAAGTGACCTACATTATTTTCCTTCCAGTAGGCAAGTCTTTTAGAAGAACAAGTATTCTTGAACATGTTGTTTTGGTTCTCCAAAGGAATATAGGATGCAAATGATCTCCGAAGTCAACACATTTGTCCCCCACCTGGCTCAGCAGTGTGCAGCAGCAGCCAAAAAAGCTAACGCAATCCTAAATTGCATTAACAGAGGGATACAATCAAGATCAAGGGAGGTACTAATACCACTCTATAAAGCCTTAGTAAGACCACACCTTGAACACTGCATCTAGTTTTGGTCACCACACTATAAAAAAGATTTTGAGATTCTAGAAAGAGTTCAGAGAAGGGCAACCAAGATGGTTAGGGGACTGGAGACTAAGGCATATGAAGAATGGTTGCAGGAACTGGGCCTGGCTAGTCTAGGGAAGAGAAGGACCAGGGGAGACATGATAGCACTCTTCCAATATTTGAGGGGCTGCCACAGAGAGGAAGGGGCCAATCTATTTTCTAAAGCACCTGTAGGCCAGACAAGGAATAATGGATGGAAACTGAACAAGGAGAGATTTAACCTGGAAATAAGGAGAAACTTTCTGACAGTGAGAACAATCAATCAATGGAACACCTTGCCCTCGGAAATTGTGGGAGCGCGCCATCACTTGTGACTTTCAAGAAGAGACAGGACTGCCATTTGTCAAAAATGGTGTAGGGTCTCTCACTTGGGCGGGGGGGATGGACTAGATGACCTACAAGGTCCCTTCCAACTCTGATTATCTGTTATCTGTTAGTCCCAGTTATCGTCACTGAGTATAGTCATTTGATTGTTGTTGCCCTCAACTGGGGAGCATCTTTGTAGATGTTGAACTAATTAGAAGCAAGGCAATTAGACAACCATGGCTTCAAGTAATTAAAAAGTGTTTATCCTTGATGTGACAACAGAGCAGAGAATGGAGTCTGATATATCCATTACTGTACATCTGGACCACAGAATTGCCTTGAAAATGATTTAGAGCTGAATCTTATAATGAATCAGTTGGTTGTAAAAATGAAGAGAGAGGCCTTGAAATTAGTGGTGGGATTCAAATAGTTTATTACCAGTTCTGTGGGCATGGCTTGGTGGGCATGACATGGCTTGGTGGGTGTGACTTGGTGGGCATGGCAGGAGAAGGATACTGTAAAATCTCCATTCCCTCCCCACCCCACTAACCTGCTTACTAGCTCCATTCTCCTGTGCATGGCAACAAAAGAAGATCCATCCGATCAGCTGGGACTCAGGAGGCAGAGAATAGATGGGGGCAGGGCCAGTCAGAGGTGGTATTTGCCGGTTCTCCAAACTATTCAAAATTTCCGCTACCGGTTCTCCAGAACTGATCAGAACCAGCTGAATACCACCTCTGCTTGAAATCCTTTATTTTAAGCTGCAGTGAGAGACAGAGACAGAGAATGTCAGGACTGAACCTCTTTGCTTTTTTCAAACCTAATGCTTTTCAACTTGCCAATGAAGCAAGGAGCAGGGAAATGGAATGTGGAGAATGTATGCAGAGTTCAGGAGAGCTTGGAGCACCAAGGTCACCACTGCAGGTGCTTGAGAAAGAGATGGGCCATTCCCATAACAAAAAAAAGTCTCATAATTGGACAATGTGATCAACCAGGGGTGGGGAGAAGGAGAAGGTATTGTTTAACAGGGCAAGCATTTGTGTGGGAAACCAGAGCTGGTTTTGTTTTTTCTTCAGTACTGACATGGTGTATCCAGTAAAGCTGGGGTGTCAAACTCTCATCGTCACGTGTCATCACGTGACATATCAGGACTCCCCCCCCCTTTGCTAAATGGGATGGGGGTGGAGTCAGCACGTGACACATCCGGCCTGTGGGCCGCGAGTTTGACACCCCTGCAGTAAAGTATTACTTTTGGGAATTCAATTCTCCCAAGAGTGTTTCCTTGTGTTGGGTTTGCTATTTGGACAGGAGAGAGACATAGAGAGATACAGATAGATAGATGAGAGAGGGAGATGGAGAGGGAGGGAGGGAGAGAGAGAGAGAGTTTTGGAGAGTGGAGACCTTTGAAAACGAATCGTAGACAGCCTTCTTCAGTCTCTAGATGACACCATTCTTTTGCTGAGAAGAAGCTCTTCAACACTTGGATTGTCCTCTTAAGAATCTTCTATAACTGTGTGAGTAAATGCCTTTGATTCGATTTCTCCTACCTGGATCGACCAGTTGGTTTTTTTGGACTTGACCTATTTTTATCTGAATCTGTCTCTCTCTCTCTCTCTCGCTTTTCAGATACATGAACAATTGTGGCATCAGGTGGCTTAATAGCTGATGGGTTGGCCAGCCTTTTATTGAATGGAGCAAACATAATTTGTTGGAAGGATAAAAGGATAAGTGGGTAGGCTGATGATGAAAAGTAAGTGGGGTCCTATTGTAGTTATGGGGCAGAATCAAGGCTTCTCTACTTTGGGGTGGGTAAGGAAATTCAGGAGAGAGAGAGAAAAGGAGAGAGAGAGAAAGAGAAAGAAGTGGAGAGAGAGGAAAGAGAGAGAGACGGAGAGAGAGAGTTATGTTATAGTTATACAGTAGTTATAGTTGTTATAGTCATAGTTAGTTATAGTTATAGTTATTTCTTTCCTCAAAAGGATGGGACTCTGCCGATAACGCTTGGCATTTGTAATTACAAGCGTTTCTGAAAATCTCGTGCAGCCTTATCAACTTAATTTATCCACCCCAATAAAGAAGGTCAAACCTTTGTTTACAGCAGTGGATAATATAATTAATGTTTTGTAAATTTACAGGTCTGTGAAAGAAATGTTTACCTGCTTTGAGTTTTCTGAACGTCTGGGTATCTTTCCCACTGAAACAGCTGCATCCGAGTCCCAATGGAGTCTGAGTGAACAAATAATGCCAAATTTTGGTTCACATTTAATTTAGTTCATTAACAAGGTAATTCAACAAGCGATTATTTATGTAATCAGCCCCTTAGATTCAGTAACTGATTGCACCACATTTAGCTACAGTAGTTGCAAATCAAACACTTCCTGTAATTGATGATCAGCGTCTTATTATACCTCTTTATGATTAGGGAGGAATTTTGACCAGTCCTCTATGATTAACTGTTTTGTCCCAAATAACATTTGAGGATTTTCTTGAGTGAACTGTTAGAAAATCAATTTTAATGGATTTGACTTACAGTAGACCTGGCTATTCTAAAAGATTTAATTTATTCCTCTCCATTCATGGAATTATTAATTTATTTGTATGTTTGGAATCTTCATCATCTTCTTGCTTGACATATCTATCTATCTACCTATCTATCTATCTATCTATCTATCTATCTATCTATCTATCTATCTGTCATCTATCTTATACACACATACATACACACACACACACACACACACACACACAATCTCCTGTCTTTATTATTTTTACAAATAAGTCAAGGCACTAAACATGCCCAACCCACCTTCTTCTTCCTATTTTCCCCACAACAACAACCCTATGAGGTAGGTTGGGTGAGAGAGAGGGATTGGCTCAGAGTTACCCAGCTAGCTTTCATACCTAATGTGGGACTAGAAGTCACAATCTCTTAGTGATTGGCCCAAAGTCACCCAGTCAGCTTTCGTACGTAAAGTAGGAGTTGAACTCACCATCTCCTGCTTTCCAGTCTGGTGCCTTAATGAAGAAATGGCTTGATGTTCTCCACAAAAATTCTCTGATACCAGAGACAGAAGGAAAAGGGATGCTATTCTGGGATGTTGTTCTAGTACCTTTGTGACCTACTAGGCAATTTTTTCCTGTGCTCTTGGAGGGATTTGGATGGGAGATCCTTAATCGTCTCCATTTCAAGACAATGTCCCCAAATTGTGGCCTGATGGACTGCAGGAGCTTTATTAATGTTTGGTAATCTTTTGGGGGCATTAATTCCTTTCTATGGAGGTCTTTAGAAATTAAGCATGGCATAATGTGCCTCTGCAATCTGTGAGGTGCAATCTTCATTCTACTGAGAGGCACCAAAGTTTGTGAGAAAGGCTGTAATTATTTGAGAACTTGAGGATGGAGTTAAAAAAGGGATCAGCCTAGAATCTCTAAGTAGTCACAAGTGGACTAAGTCCAACCCTCCCTTGAATTCCATTGAGCCTTATCTAACACCTAACAGATTGTTGCGCATAGGCTTTTAAATTAATTTAAGTGGACCCTCAGGTGTGGGCCTGGTCTTTCAAGCCTGACATATTGATACAACTAGTCCTGGTTATCTTTAACCAAATGAAACAAGCAAGAGAAGGAATCATCCCTTTTCTATATCATTGGGCAGAGCCATGCGGTCCTTCCCTAACATTCAGGGGCAGACATATCAGAACATTCAGAGAATTCAAATAGAGGTCAGTAGTGGTATTCTACTGGTTCAGCCCAGTTCATCTGAACTGGTAGTTCCGACGATCATCTGTGAGCGAACCGGTTTGCTCCGACGATCAGCTGCTGGGCCTTCCCACCTGCCCTGCCTCTATACTGACCTTTATTTCCTGCTTTTCAACCTCAGCTGCTTCGTGCGGCACAGCTAATTGCCACGCATCAGCTGTTTTACACACAGAGTTTGCAGCAGAAGTTGACTTGCAAACCCCATGCATGCGCAAAGTGCTCACAAAATGTGCACTCACACTGAACCGGTAGGAAAACTTTTTGAAACTGACCACTGGTAGAGGTGAATATGTCAACTCATACAATATTTCTGTGGTCTTTTTAGAGTTGCCAACAGAAAGGGAGGGGGGAGAAGTGTAGCAGCTTGCAAAATTGAAACTGCATTCCACAAATGTTTTCAAAGATGGTTAAGTGATTAAGTTTCTGCCGTGCAAAATTCTAACTGGAGAGCATGATTGATGACTCTTGGCTATGGATGTGTCCCATTGGAGAATATGAATTACAATACACGCAGGGGGTGGGGAAAAAAACTACAGTCAAGGATGGCAATGAATTGTGTGTCTCAGAGTCGGCTACATCCAGGCAGTGCCAGCATGTTAACTCCCTATAAATCCTTTTTAAGTTTTGGAAGTTTGGCTTGAGACTCATGATTTAAATGGGGGTAACTGCTGGAATCCTGACAGAATACTTTTTGCAATACACTCAACATGGAACTGCCCCTGAAAAGTAGCTGAGAGCTTTCTGAGAGTAATCTGAGAGATCCAATCTGGGTTGGTCACTGAGATCATAGGTTTAGTCTTCTGAGCTTTCATGCTGGAGCACAAGGAACTTCTCTCTACCAGATGCACACATGTATATGAGAGATAGGAAAGGTTTAAGTAGCAGAAGAGTAGATAGGGAAAAAGAGAGAGAGAAAGAGAGCGAGTTACAGAAAATGGTGCTTCTTACCCTGCGCAATACAGGTAACCCTCAACTTACAACAGTTCATTTAGTGACCACTCAAAGTTACAGCAGCACTGAACAAAGTGATTTATGACCATTTTTTTCACAGTTACCACCTTTGCAGCATTCCCCATGGTCATGTGATCAAAATTCAGAAGCTTGGCATCCAGTTCATATTTATGACCATTGCTGTGTCCCAAGGTCATGTGATCACTTCTTGTGACCTTCTGACAAGCAAGGCCAATGGGGAAGCCAGATTTACTTAACAACCAGGTGAACAACTTTGATGATTCACTTAGCAACTGTGGCAAGAAAGGTGGTAAAATGGGGCAAAACCCACATAAGAAATGTTTCACTTAACAACAGAAATGTTGGGCTTATAAGTCGAGGGCTACCTGTAGTTAGTTTTCCTGCTGTATGCAAGCAATCAACCCATAGAACAGAAGTTGACTTCAGAAGTTGTGGGAGCTTCATCCCTAGAAACTTTCAAGAAGAGACTGGACTGCCATCTGTCAGAAATGGTGTAGGATCTCCTGCTTGGGTGTGGGAGTTGGACTAGATCAGTGGTCGCCAACCAGTGGGCTAGAGACCACTGGTGGTCCACGAGAAAATTTTGGTGGTCTGCAGAGAAATGTCACCTCCAAAGCACCCCCCAAAACAATCCAGGCTGTGTGGGAACACAAGGCTGTGCTGCCCACATGGCCCGTGGGAAGACAAAGCTTGCATCACTTGCATTGTGAACAACATGAAGTAGGGAGGGGAGGGGAGGGAGGAAAGGGCACAGGGGGGAACTTTCCTCATGCACCCCACGTGCCTCGCTTGGCCACCGGGCTGCTTTTTTCTGCTTCTTTCTTCTGCTTTTGGCTGCACGCAAGGAAAGCAGCAAAAGTCTTTCTTTCTCTCCCCCAAACTCAGGCAGAAATGGGTCTTTGGCACGACAGGCCTCACAAAGACTCATTTCTGGCAGAATTTGGGGAAGAGAAAGAAAGACTGCTGCTGCTTTCCTTGCATGAAGCCAAAAGTCTCTCTCTCGCCCTGAGAACGGAGCTGGAGACGGTATTCTGTGGTCCCAAATAAAGAATGATTGATCGGTAGGAAAATGGGGTGGGGGATTTTCCTGCAGACTTTTTTTGGGATTTTCCCAGGGTCTCTGGTCCGCGGGATTTAAAACTATGAGTTTGGTGGTCCCTGAGGTCCAAAAGGTTGGTGACCCCTGGACTAGATGACCTACAAGGTCCCTTCCAACTCTGTTAATCTGTATCTGTATCAGCTTTCCTCATCACAGGTCTCCAGATGTTTCAAAAGACAATGCTGTTTCTTGATTCTTGGCTTCAGCAGCTGCGGCTATTGAGAGTTGTGAGGCAGCCAGTTGGCAAAGATTGCTTGCATTGTACCTTTTATCTCCATGGATAGCAGCCCTGAAGATTTCTATTTTCAGCTTTAGAACAGAGAAATTAAAAATACCAGCCTATGAACAAAACCAAGAAGGGATCCTTGAAGCCAATAGAAGCTGTAAAAGCAAGTTGGTTAATTGATAGGACAGCTTTTAGAGCAATCCTGCCCACACTCAAAATGAATATATAGATATATATTATTCTCAACGGTAAGTATCATTTGCCAAATAATGAACTGACCTCCTCCAAAGATTGAAAATACTAGACGCTAATGAGATTTGATGGCTAGAATAATCCTGGCTCGTTAAATAAAGAAAATAATATATTTTCCCCTTCAACTCTTTTCATCAGTCCTATTATTAAGAGAACAGATGCAAAAGGTGGAATATTATCAAATCACAGTGCATGAGAGGAGTGAAAAGGAGAAAGGCTCATTGGTAAGACCAATGAGAAATACTGCCCTCCAAAAACTCTATACTTGTAGATCGAATAATAAAATAACTTGAGTTGGAAGAGACCTTGGAGGTGTCCTATAATCTATACCAAGAGTCTTCAAACTTGGCAAGTCTAAGACTTGTGGACTTCAACTCCCAGAATTCCTGAGCTAACATGACTGGAGGAGGAATTCTGGGAGTTGAAATCCACAAGACTTAAAGCTGTCAAGTTTGAAGACCCCTGCTCTAGACTAACTCCCTGTTCAAGCAGGAAACCCTACACCATTTCAGACAAATGGTTGTGCAATGTCTTCTTAAAAACCTCCAGGTTGGATGTCTATGGAGATTCTCAGTCATCCAGGTCATGGTAGTCCCAAAGGTGCCTTTTCAAGAGGCATCTGGACTCTCTGGTTTTTCTTTGAAGATGTTTTGCTTCCCACCCAGGAGCTGAAGAAGCTTCTTGGATGAGAAGTGAAACATCTTCAAAAACAACAACCAAAAAGTCCAGTTGCCTCTTGAAAAAGCACATTTGGGACTCCAGCGTTGGAGTATCCACATCTTCTGGAAGCAAGACTTTCCATTGATTAATGGTTATTGTCAGTGGTGGGATTCAAATAATTTAACAACTGGTTCTCTGCCATAATGATTTCTTCCAACAACCAGTTCACCAAATACACAGCTCAGTTTGGAGTAGCAGGTGGGAGCTGTGTCCAGGGGGGCATTTGCCCAGGTGTGTACGGTCCGCCAGCTGCGCCCTTACCTGAGCCTAGATGCCCTACAGACAGTCACTCATGCACTCGTCACTTCTCAAATCGACTACTGCAACGCTCTCTACATGGGACTGCTCTTGCGGACCACCCGGAGGTTGCAGCTGGTGCAGAATGTGGCCGCGCAGGTTGTGATGGGAGTGCCCTAATACTCCCATGTTACACCCCTCCCGCGGCCTGCATTGGTTGCTGGTTGCCTTCTGGGTGAGATTCAAGGTATTAGTGACAACATACAAAGTCCTACATGGCTTGGGTCCAGGGTACTTGTGGGAACATCTCCTGCTGGCATCACACTCTGATCGCCCTGTACGCTCCCACAGGCAGGGCCTCCTTGGGGTACCGTTGACCAGACATTGTCGGCTGGCGGTGCCCAGGGGTAGGGCCTTCTCTGTGGGAGCACCCACCCTGTGGAATCAGCTCCCCTTGGACCTTTGTTTGGCCCCTGATCTCCACTCCTTCCACTGGGACCTGAATACCTGGCTATTTCAGCAGGCTGGCCTGGCCTGAACCAAGGGGGGGTGGTCTCTTCTTTTTAAAATAATTTTAATTGTTTTAATATTGGGCTTGTATTGTTTAATTGTTTTTTAAGTAAATTATTGTACTGTGTTTTATATTGTGAGCCGCCCTGAGTCCTTAGGGAGAGAGGATGGCATACAAGTCTAATAAATTATTATTATTATTATTATTAAATTGCTCAGAAAGTTAACAACTGGTTCTCCCGAAGTGGTGTGAACTGGCTGAATCCCACCATTGGTTATTGTTGTCAGGACATTTCTTTTTGTTCTAGGTAGGTTCTTTCCATTGCTTCTTGTTCTGCCTTACAATTGCTAACCTGGAGCTGGGTGTTCACCTTCAGTTCGGCTCGGTTGAAAATCCCAGCAGTTATAATTCAGCTCCTATGCAAAATCCTTCTCCTTGGTGGCTCTACATTAAGATTTTATACAAGATCTCCTGGGCCAGCCATGTCACAAATCCACTGAAATGAAACAAAGTGTATCTCATTAAAATGTCTCTATCTGGGGTGCGCGGCAGATAAAGACATCGCCATAAAACAGCAAAACCTTCAACGTTATTTAATGCAAGAGGTGCAAGTACAAATTTTTACAGGGAATCAAAGAGGGTTTTTTTTCAGGAGTGGGGAAGAAGGGAAGTGAAAGCATTCCTCCTCTACCCAATTAAGATATGGAAAATGGTGTGATAATCGTACTTAACAAGTTTAAAATAGAACTTTTTTCTGTCTTATGGCGGGGCCCCAGCACATTGCATATTTCAGGCACCACGCGCTTCTGCAAACTTTAAAATAGTACAATATTGTGCACAACCTCCCACAATATATATTTCATTTATTCATTTGATTTTTGAAGTGCCTTCTTTAATTTGGAGGGGTGGAGGTGTCCAAAAAAATTGTCATCTTCCCTTTCTCTCTTCTCGAGTGTTTGGGGGGTAAATACTGACACTGGAATGGGGAACGGTGGTATTTTCTTTTTACATAGTTTTATTAAAGGCTAGATATTAGGACGCTAGTTACACTAATATCGAAGAAATAATGAAATAGAACCATTAAGGAAAGGATGCAAAAGTGGGGACAGAATGAAATGTGAATGGCAAAAATTAGCATGCTTTTTTCTTTATTTTAAAGAATTAAATAGAATTGTTAAATTGTCCTGCGGTGAGTTGTCCTGTGGCAAGTTGGCCATGGTGAGTTGGTCATGATGAGTTGGCTGAGGCGCGGTGGCTGTGGCGAGTCATCCCATTCCACTTTAAAAGTGTAGAAGACTTTGATTTATTTATGCCATTGTCACCACATATGTTTTTGTTTGCTAGTTAGGCCCAAAAGATTCAAGGTAGAATGTCATGGCCCAACATATGATTTTTATATACCATTGTTGCCTCTCACCCCATCTAGTGACCAGAGAGACAAATATGCCCAAAGTATATTGTTTGAAGTTGATCCCACCCATTTACCCATCAGCCCACACTCTCAAATAAGTGCACACTGGGAAGCCAGACTCCATTTTTTTAACATTTGGAGAAGGCAGAAGCACATGGTCATCCATGGACAAACCCACATCCCACACAGAAAGCATTGCTGGTGAGATTTAAATTACTTGTATTTATTAATTATTATGTTTAGCAGTAACTCAATACTATCTATCTTGTATTCGGTTCTCATTGTATGTATCCCTGTTTTTCCCAGTTTCACCATATCCTGTTCTTTCAATAAAGCATTCAGATCTACACACACGGTCTGTTTTATTGTAGGATAGGTGGGTTGAGCTGCATGTTGAGCTTCACACAGACTAATGTGTAGTGGGGACAGAACATAGAGCATCTCCTTCTCTGTGCCAAAGAAAGAAATGAAAGGGAAGAGAAGGAGGAGGAGAATGAGATAACAGATAACAGATAATCAGAGTTGGAAGGGACCTTGTAGGTCATCTAGTCCAACCCCCTGCCGAAGCAGGAGATCCTACATCATTTCTGACAAAGGGCAGTCCAATCTCTTCTTGAAAGTCTCAAGTGATGGCGCTTCTGCAACTTCCGAGGGCAAGCTGTTCCATTGGTTCATTGTTCTCACTGTCAGAAAGTTTCCCCTTATTTCCAGGTTGAATCTCTCCTTGTTCAGTTTCCATCCATTATTCCTTGTCTGGCATTCAGGTTCTTTGAAAAATAGCTTGACCCCTTCCTCCTCTCTGTGGCAGTCCCTCAAATATTGGAAGACTGCTATCATGTGTCCCCTGGTCCTTCTCTTCACTAGACTAGCCATGCCCAGTTCCTGTAACTGTTCTTCGTATGTTTTAGTCTCCAGTCCCCTAATCATCCTGGTTGCTCTTCTCTGTCCTTTTTCTAGAGTCTCAACATCTTTTTAATAATGTGGTGACCAAAACTGGATGCAGTGTTCTAGGTGTGGTCTTACTAAGGCTTTAGAGAGTGGTATTAGTACCTCCCTTGATCTTGATTGTATCCCTCTGTTAATACAACTTAGGATTGCATTAGCTTTTCTGGCTGCTTCTGCACACTGCTGGCTCTTATTTAGCTGGTCGTCCCACTAAGACTCCAAGATCCCAGTTACTACTATTGAGCCTGGTTTCACCCAGTCTGTATAGGAGATAGACAATGGAAGGATGAGGAAGAGAAAGAAAGGAGCCCAGATCTTTTCTCCCTCACTTTCTAACTATCTTTTCTGCAATGAACATGTGCTGAAACCCAAGAGTTTTTTTTTTCCTGGAGCTAAGAAGTGATGAGTTTAACTAGGCCAGAGGCCTGGATCTCAAATTGTCACAAGTGCCACTTGGGGACCAGTTCATTAGCCTAAGGGCAACAGTACTGAAGTTTTTCATACATTGGTAGAAAAGTCTCTAGAGAGTCAAAAATGGAGGGAAGAAAGAACATCACTTACATCGTCAAGCATCAGTTTATGACATAAAGGAATTAACCCTCCTCTCAGCCAGCTTCACATCTTGAATATGAAATTCAGATCTGAACTCTATCCAAGCTGCCTCCTTCTATCAAATCATTTAACTTCTCAAGATCACCTATGTTTAAATGCACTATACATGCACATTTTCCCCGCAAGAATTTTATTAAAATTACCATAATGTAGAATACAGTTGAAAATAGAGATGATAGGAAAAATAAGGAAGGGGAAGAAGGAGGGAAGAAAGGTGTAGGTACAGGAGGAAAGGAAAAGAAAGTATTAAACATTTTTTTTTGCCACAGTAAAGTGTAGAATAGAATTACAGCCTCGACCTTTTACATAAAATAATAGGATTGGAGGTCTTGTAGCCCAACCCCCTGCTCAAATAGGAGATCCTATACCATTCTGGAAAAATGGCTGTCCAATCTCTTCTTGAAAGCCTCCAGTGATGGAGCACCTACAACTTCTGGAGGCAAGCTGTTACACTGATTGATTGTCCACCCTGTTAGGAAATTAGACGCTGAGCTTGTCAATCAGAAAGGTCAGCAGTTTGGTGGTTTGAATCCCCAGCACCGCATAACGGAGTGAGCTCTGATTCTGTGTTCCAGCTTCTGCCAACCTAGCAGTTTGAAAGCATGTAAAAATGCAACTAGAAAAAATAGGGACCACTTTGGTGGGAAGGTAACAGCCTTTCATGCACCTTCGGCATTTAGTCATGCCTGCCACATGACCATGGAGACGTCTTCAGACAGCGTTGGCTCTTTGGCTTTGTAATGGAGATGAGCACTGCCCCCTGGAGCCGGAACAAATAGCATGTATGTGCGAGGGGGACCTTTACCTTAGTTTTAGATTACTTCTCCCCTTGATTTTTAAAATTTTTTATTCATATTTATATGCTGCCCTTCTCCGGAGATTCAGGGTGGCTTACAATTTTTGGAGCACAACTCAATGCACTTAGCAATAGCCTTCATTCCATTGTATATGCCTGCTTATTACTAGGGCTTTTTGCCCCCCCCCCCGAGCGGCATTTTTACAAAGTCAACTTATTGCCCCCAACAATCTTGGGTCCTCAATTTACCTACCCCGGGGGGATGGAAGGCTGAGTCAACCTTGAGCCTGGTGGGATTCGAGCCTGCAGTAATTGCAGGCAGCTGGAACTAAGTGCTAGGCGTTTAACAGCCTGCACCACCAAGATTAATTTCCATCCATTGCTTCTTGTTCTGCTTCTGAGTGCTTTGGAGAATATGTTGTTCTTCTCTGTGACAGCCCCTCAAGTATTGGAAGACTGATATCATATCACCCCTAGTCCTTCTCTTCGTTTGACTAGTCATACCTAGTTTCCCAATCATTCATCATATGGTTTAGCCTGTCTAGACCCTTTGTTGCTCTTCTCTGCTCTTAGCAAGTACTAATCATTTCTATTCCAACAAACTAAATTAATCTGTAAAACTCCAAACACTGCAAACTTTATGACTGGCTATATGAGTAAAGGCGAGATTAGCCATCTATCTTAAATGCCAATAGCTTAAATATTGCCTGTTCTCCCAGGCTATGGCCTAAGGTGAATACAGCCCCTGGTGGTTTGTGTTTTCAGCATTTTTAAAAATGTGGGTGGGTTGCCCGTCTTAGTATCATGAATTGTGTATTGCATTTTTTTCATTTCATTTCATCATATTGAGAGCTGCCCAGAATTGGCCCGGGGTTGGATGGCACCAAAATTGAAGTAAATGAAATTTTACAACACGTCTGCAATTCATTTTTGAGTTTGCATCAATTTTGCATCACTCTTATTTTTTATCATCAGTTTTGAGGACGGTGTTTTGGGGAGAGGCACTTTGATTAATGGGCCTTTTGCATGGACTGGTATCCATAAACATGTTTTTTTAACCTGTTGTTCCTTTAAAAAGCAAAACAAAAAAAGCCCTCCTAGCAGGGGTGGGATGCTACCAGTTCTGTCCAGTTCTATAGAACTGGTAGCTCTGAAGAGCAGCAGACACCAAACTGGTTCTGTGTTTGCTGCTGTTTGGCCCACCTGCCCGCCCTGGCTCTTACCTGCCCTTTATTTCCTGCTTTTTCAACCTCAGCTGTTTTGCGTGGCACAGCTGAGGTTGAAAAAGCAGGGGAAAAGTGGCTTTTCAAATGCTGCACACCAGTGTGCAGCATTTCTCAGCTGTGCGGGCGGCACAGTCTAAGGTTGTTTTACACATGTGTGCAGTGTGCAAAACGTAGTCACCGAACCGGTAGTTACACCAGTTGAATCCCACCCCTGCCTCCTAGATAATAGAAAACTAGGAATCTTACAGTAATATTTAGAGAATAACAGAATTATGACATTAGGAAGCCCTCAACAGTAACTCCTTCCATAACAGAATAACAGAGTTGGAAGGGACCAGCCACCTAATGCAGGAGACCTTATTACAATTCCAGACAAATAGCTACCCAATCTCTTCTTAAAAGCCTCCAGTGATGGATCAGCCACAACTTCTGAAGAAAAACTGTTCCACTGGCTGATTGTTCTCATTGTCTGAAAATTTCTCCTTAGTTCTAGGTTGCTTCTCTCCTTGATTAGTTTCCACCCATTGCTTCTTGTCCTGCAATCAGGTGCTTTGGAGAATAGCTTGACTCCCTCTTCTTTGTGGCAGCCCCTGAGATATTGGAACACTGCTATCATGTCTCCCCTAGTCCTTCTTTTCATTAGACTAGCCATGCCCAGTTCCTGCAACCTTTCTTCATATGTTTTAGCCTCCAGGATTTTTAATCACCTTTCTTGCTCTTCTCTGCACTCTTTCCAGATTCTCAGGAAGTTTTTAGTGGAATTTATTTTCCTGTTAGGGGTAGATTTTGATCTTCCTCTATGTGATACACCTTCAGATCCTTGATGCCCATAGTTAGTTTGTAGGGAAGATGGGTAGCACAGAAATTAAATAAATGAATAAAACTTTAACTGTCTACTGTGGACCTCACCCCATTCCTAAGAGATCCTTAAAGGGGGTGTGCATAAGTGCACCAGCGTGCCTACCATCCCTGTCTTGCTGTTTCATTTATTCATAGTCAATTATTATGTATATACTTATACCTGTTTGTTGTGGCCCTGCCTCCTGAGCCTGTGCTGACAGAGGAAGAGGACCTGGATGATGAAGAGGAGGAACGGGCAATGCCTTTCTCCCCAGGACCTTCCTCCCTGGCAATGCCTCCCTCCCCAGGACCTTCCTCTCCAGGACCTTCCTCCCTGACAATGCCTTCCTCCCCAGGACCTTCCTCCCTAGCAGTGCCTCAGGTTTCTTCGGAAAGCCAAGAGGAACAGCCTGAGAGATATCGGCACGCCACGGCTGGGGAGTGAGGAGGAGGATTCCTGGCTTGATCCCAGGCAACGTCGGAGGGAGAAACGTCAGCAGCAACGTAGGAGGCGTGGGAGGGACAGAGATTGAGCTGGACCACACCCCACAAGGTATAAAAGTGGGTGTGCCTACATTGCAAACTCCGTGCGTGACAAAGTTTGAACCATCCAAGAATTCTGTTTGTGAACTGTATCTGGAGGAGCTCTTTTGTCATGGACTTTGGGAATAAAAAACCCCTTCTGGCTCAGTGAGTAATCTGATACCTGACAGATCTGAACTTGGCAGTCAGAGCGTGTGTGATTGCCAACAGTCTTATCAGCTGCAGCAAATTGGCTTTTGGAGACAGGCCAGCGTGACTGTCTGTGCGGGTGTTTGTGCCAAGTTTCCTTACCTTCTGGAGAAGGGAAGGGGAGACAGAACACCTGTTTATACTTATACATTTATATGTTATGTTCATACTTATACTTGTTTTCTCATACATGCTTGACAAACTAAATAAATAATAAATAAATAATAATAAAATAAAATTAAGAGGCCTATTACAAACCTTCTAATGGCTAAAATTCCTTCCCTTTATGGAGGTTTTAAAACACTTTATTGTTATCCTTATGGCTATTTCCACTTTCCCTGAATCTTTTTTAAAGAGCGATTCCCAAAACGAAGCACAATATTTGTGGCTGAGTCCATGCAATGCACATTAAAATGGAATTATTACTCCTCCTGATTTAAGGACTACATTTTTATTGCCTCTCACTAAAATTGCATTTGTCACTTCTGCAATCCTGTCACCCTGCTGATTGATATGGACTGCAATCAAATCTCCAAATCCATTCAGCTTGTGATCAATGTTTCCATAATCCACGAGCAGCTAAACAGACTGCTGATACCAGTGTTTATGCCAAATGCCTCAGCAGGGTTTTGACATCACTGCTAAGTAAATTTGTATGGGGGAAGAGTGTTTATGGAGATTCACAATCATCCACGTCATGCTTGTCCCAAAGGTGCTTTTTTTTTTCAAAAGGGCAACAGGCCTTTCTTGGTTTTTTCCTTGAAGACATTTCACTTCTCATCCTAAAAGCTTCTTCCATCCTGGCAGATGGTGGGGAATGGAAGGATTTATATTCCTTAGCAATCTTCTGTTTCTTGCTACATATGTGACAAGAAAGATTGTAAAATGGAGCAAAACTCACTTAACAAATGTCTCACTTAGCAACATATAATTGGGGCTTGATTGTGGTCTGTAAGCAGTGGTGGGTTTCCAAATTTTTTCCTACCAGTTCTATCATGAGAGCACACTTTGTTGCATGCATCTTGGAGTTTTATTGGATCTTGGAGTCTTAGTGGACAACCAGCTAAATATGAGCCAGCTGTGTGTAGCAGCAGCCAGAAAAGCTAATGCAATCCTAAGTTGCATTAACAGAGGGATACAATCAGGATCAAGGGAGGTACTAATACCACTCTCTAAAGCCTTAGTAAGACCACACCTAGAACACTGCATCCAGTTTTGGTCACCACACTATAAAAAAGATGTTGAGACTCTAGAAAAAGTACAGAGAAGAGCAACCAGGATGATTAGGGGACTGGAGACTAAAACATACGAAGAACAGTTGCAGGAACTGGGCATGGCTAGTCTAGTGAAGAGAAGGACCAGGGGAGACTTGATAGCAGTCTTCCAATATTTGAGGGACTGCCACAGAGAGGAGGAAGGGGTCAAGCTATTTTTCAAAGAACCTGAATGCCAGACAAGGAATAATGGATGGAAACTGAACAAGGAGAGATTCAACCTGGAAATAAGGGGAAACTTTCTGACAGTGAGAACAATGAACCAATGGAACAGTTTGCCCTCAGAAGTTGTGGGAGCGCCATCACTTGAGACTTTCAAGAAGAGATTGGACTGCCATTTGTCAGAAATGATGTAGGATCTCCTGCTTCGGCGGGGGGTTGGACTAGATGACCTACAAGGTCCCTTCCAACTCTGATTATCTGTTATCTGCATGCGCGCAACACTCGAAAACCGCTCTCTGTGTCAGCACTAGTGAGGTGAACTGTTTTTTTTAGTTTATCTGAGGTGCAGCAATCCACTATGCTGCATGAATCACCTGAGTGTCAACTCAAAAATATTTCTCTGGTCTTTTAGAGTTGTCAGCAGAAAGTGTGGGGGAGTAATGCAGACCTTAAATCTTTTTAAGCTTCTGAAGCTTCTGGCGTGCAAGATTATTACTGGAGAGCATGATTTGATGACTCTTGGCTGTGAATGCATCCCATTGGAGAATATACATCCAGGGGTTGGGGGAAGACCAGGGTCAAGGGTGAGATGAATGATGTGTCTCAGTGTCGGCTGCACCCAGGTAACGCCGACATATTCACTCTTAATAAATGATTTTTAAAAAACTCTGAGAGATGTGACTAGAGCAGCCGTGGGCAAACTACGGCCCGGGGGCCGGATCTGGCCCGTTTGGCTGTTCTATCCGGCCCGCGGAGCTGAAAGAGCGGAGGGTTCTGTTGCTCTCCCAGAAGGCTACGTGAAGTAATCTAACTTTGAATTTATATTAGTTCACACAAACACTCCATCCATGCTTTTGTTCCGGCCCTCCGGTCCAGTTTAAGAACCCATTGTGGCCCTCGAGTCAAAAAGTTTGCCCACCCCTGGACTAGAGACTCATGATTTGAATGGGGGTGGATTGTCAGAACCCTGACACTGAGTTAACTAACAAGGGAATATAGGACAGGAAACAGCGGGAGTGGGTGAGCAGGCCCTGCCAGAGGAGCTATTTACTGGTTCTGCAAACTAGTCAAAATTTCCAACCGGTACTCCAGAACCAGTCTGAACCAGCTGAATACCACCTCTGTCTGTAAGTCAAGGACTAGCTGTATGTGCATTTAGTTTAATATCACTGATGTCACCTATTATGAAATACATGGAGTGATGGGTAAGTTTAGTGACCCATGATAGTAACAAAGTCAATTTTGTTAAGTTTGCATGAAGAGACAGACGCGGAGTGCTTCAAGCTCTTAGTTTATTAGTGACTACAGCTCAGAATGGACCCAATTTGGCTGGGCTGCGGCTGCTACTTATAGCCAGCAGCCGCAGTTGCCAGCCAATCAGAGTGCAGGGTTTTCCTGCACTTTTTAAACCAATCATTTCGAACATTTTACAAGAACAGTTCAAACTAAACCAATGACTTCAAACCTACATACATAACAAATTTCATGTTACATGACTGTTATATTATACAGCAAAAGGATTTCTGAAGATATGGCTGGCAGGGGAAAATATAATCCATTTTCCCCCTACGAGTTCTAATTCATTTTGATAAAAAAATATTACTTGCTTTTAACATTTATTTGCAAGAAATTAATTTTGGGAAAAAAATATTCCAGGTGTTTGAGAGATCTCTTCACTTATTTAATCACTAGGCTATGGATACATATGAATGTCCTTCCTTTTATAGCAGAATCTTTATCTTCAGAAGAGCCAGTTTGGTTTAGCAGGGTCTAGAATTAGTGTTTGATGGCTTCATTCTCAACAGCCACTTCGGTGTAGTGGTTAAGTGGCTAGAAACCAGGAAACTGGGAGTTCTAGTCCCGCTTTAGGCATGAAAGCTGGATGGGTGATTTTGGGCCAATCCCCAGGAGATTGACAGTTCTAATCCCACTTTAGACAGGAAAGCCAGCTGGGTGACTTTAGCCAATTACTCTCTCTTAGTCCAGCCCACCTCACAGGTTGTGGGGAAAACAGATGGAGGAAGGAGTATGAAGTACGATCACCATCTTGAGCTGTTTATAAAAATAATTAAAGAGACCCCCCCCTCCCCTAGAATAATGAAATATTTTGAGAAATATTAAAAAGGCAGAATATTATATTTCCCTAAAGGTGGAATGGAGATAGAGACAGAAAGAGACAACCCCCACCTTTCTTAATAGCCCCCAGCAGATATTTTTTGCCCATTAAGAAATACTGGGCCAGCTTATCTATAAAACAAAAGACCTTCAGCTCCAGAATGGTGGGGTTAAGATATGACCCTCCAGGATTAACCCACTAGCAGCAGAGTACACTTCATCACACAATGTAGTGCATCAGAATTCAAACTTCAACCAAACCAGACAGCTCAGACAACCTACAGAGCCAACTATGACCCCTACAACAGTCAATAGAATACATGTTCTTGCACAGGAACAGGAAGTTCAAGAGAAGGTATAAATAACCCTCACTCTCTACTCCATGTAGTCAGCTGCCCAGGACCTCAAACCCAGGTGGTACTGTTCACCAATAAACCATCTTTCCAACCAACCTCCAGGTTTCCAGTGTCTTTCTCCCAGCTTGGAACTGAACCAGATGGATGTTGTATATAATTGTATATAAATGCAATTAATAAACGTTCTCAAGTAGGTCTATTTATGTCATTTCTAACAGCTGACAGCAACTTGATGGCATACGATCAATCAACATGAATTTTCATAGATTTACACCTTGTCTTTTCTCTAGAAGCTCAGAATCATTACACACACACACACACACACACACACACACATGTCCCTCTTCTACTTTTTCTCTACAATAATTTGAGCTGAGACAGGCTGATCAAAACATCCATGCGTTTCTATGGAATACAACATTGTAATGGTAAAGTACAATGTCCCACTGTATCCTTCCAGTGTCCCACAGAACTATTGCTGGTGGCTCTCTTAAGTAGGCAGAAGCCTCCATCTTCTGACAACAGCATGGAAATCATCAGCCATTGTCCTCTTCTGGGTTAAGCTGTCAACTGGCCTGTAGTCCAAAAATGCCTTTGATAGTCTCTCATTCAAACCTTTTCTCAAGGCAGACCTTTAAGCATGTTTTCACCTCTTGATCATAATCACTTCAATAGCAGATAGAATTGGATTGAAGGTGAAAGGAGAAGGGGGACAGCAGAGTATAAAATGGTTAGACAGAGTCATTGACACAGTGGACATGAGTTTAGGCAGATGTCAGAAGAACTGGAGGATGGTGGGTAGGGGAGATTGGCCTTCTGTGATCCATGGTGTTGAGAAGTGTCAGGTGTGATTCAGCGATTGAACAAAAACAACAAGAATACAGGGGCAGTAAACAAAAAAACAAAACTGGTGATCTACCAGAGACAATAGAATTCTAATTTTGTAAGTTACTTTCAAAGAAACACACATACAGAGAGATGAGAGCAAGAGATATGAAAGAGAGAAATATGAGAGAGAGAGTGTGTGAGATAATAGAGATGAGAGAGAGAGAGAGAGAGAGAGATGGTAGAGAGAAATATAACAGAGAGAGTGAGATGATAGAGGTATGACAGAGAGAGAGATAATAGAGAGAAATGAGAGAGAAACGAGAGAGACAGAAATGAGATAAAGAGAGAGAAATGATAGAGAGATGATAGATGATAGACAGAAAAATGAGAGAGAAATGTCTGTGTGAGAGAGAGATGAGAGAGAGAAATGAGAGTGATGAGAGAAAGATAGAATAGAATAGAATAGAATAGAATAGAATGAATAATAGAATAGAATAGAACAACAGAACAGAACAGAACAGAATAGAATAGTATAGAATAGAATAGAACAGAACAGAATAGAATAGAATAGAACAGAACAGAACAGAACAGAACAGAACAACAGAATAGAATAGAATAGAATAGAATAGAACAGAACAGAACAACAGAACAGAACAGAACAGAATAGAATAGAATAGAATAGAATAGAATAGAATAGAATAGAATAGAATAGAATAGAATTCTTTTATTGGCCAAGTGCGATTGGACACACAAGGAATTTGTCTTGGTGTAAATACTCTCAGTATACATAAAAGAAAAGATACATTCATCAGGAGTCGAGAATCATAAGGTACGACACTTAATGATAATGATGAGAGAGAGAGATGAGAAAAATATGAGATAGAGAGATGAAAAAGGGAGAGATGAGAGAGATGTATGTGTGAGAGAGAAAGATGTGTGTGAGAAAGAGAGGTGAAAGAGTTGAGAGAGAGACAGTGAGATGAAAAAAAGATGAGAGAGATAGTGTGTGTGTGTGTGTGTGTGTGTGTGTGTGAGAGAGAGAGAGAGAGAGAGAGAGAGAGAGAGAGAGAGAGAGAGAGAGAGAGAGAGAGAGAGAATAATGTTAAATGGATCCTCTGGAAAATAACTTGCCTGGCAGGAAAGTAGAAATAAACTGTAAAATAAAAACAAACACCCCCACCGCCTTGCAAATGTCTCTCAATTTATTTTGCTCCAAACAATGGAAATATATAATTGAAAACATTGTCCCTGGGAGGAGGTGACCCTCTTTTCTATTTGGAATGGAAGGAGTAAATTAGAGGAATTTCTTTCATCCCAACTCTAAACAGCTTCCTGGGTTACATGTGGACTGAATCCCTGTCACACATGCAGCAGTAAGTGAAGGTGGGGTCTGTATGATTCCAGAAGAACCCTTATGGTTCATTGGAAGATATTTTTCTTCAGCGTTCAGGTCAGTTGGATAAAATAAGTCCATGAGTTCTTGGTTTTCTTTTTCCACTGTTCTTGGATCTTCTCCAAGTTAATCTGAGGTGAACTTTGAACATCTCCTGGCATTTTATTTTCAGAAGGAAATATATGCTTAGTTCTTACATAAGTTTCCAGGAACTCCAAGGAGCAGCGATGACAATGCCATCCAATTACTGAGGACTGAAGCTGCTGAAATGGAAGAGGAGACATTTGGGGAGTGTAATTAGGAAACCAAGTTATATGAGAGTGGTGACAACAGATGACAATTCTAATGGCACTCTAGGGGGAAATCAAGCTCCTGCAGTTGTTCCAAAACTAATTAAAAAAAGATGTCAAAAAAAAACATAATGAGGAAACAGCCCCTTCCAGGAAAAATTTTTCCCCTCAGAGAGGAAAATGGAGGGATAATTTGTGAGGAAGGTGATGGGGAGGAGTGAGGGGGGAAGGAAAGGGAAAGAAGAGGAGGAGGAGGAAGAGGAGGAGGGTTGAAGGGGGAAGGAGGAGGAGGAGGAGATGAAGATCTTTGATTTTAAAAGAACCTGTCTCCAGTTAAAGCCCAGACAAGCCTTAAGGCTTAAAGGCATCCCTATGGCCTCTATGCCTTTAAAATATACAAAAAACAAAACTGACCAGGCAACTCTTGCTTGCAAAATAGCTACTTTAGAGATTTCATGAATGGAACTAGGAACAGGAAGACATTTGGAGGCAAATCCATGCATCACTTTTTTTTATTAGACTTTTATCCTGCATTCATTAATATGAATATGAGCCAGTAGTGTGCAGCCGCCTTCAAAAAAGCCAATACAATCCTGGGTTGTATAAACAGAGGCATGGAGTCAAAATCACATGAAATATTAGAGCTGCTTTATAAACCCTAGTAAGGCCACACCTAGAACACTGCAACCAGTTTTGGTCACCATACTACCAAAAAAAGGCCTTGAAGGGCCTTGGTGGCTCAGGCTGTTAAATGCCTGCATTTAAGTTCCAGCTGCCTACAATTACTGTAGGCTCGAATCCCACCAGGCTCAAAGTTGACTCAGCCTTCCATCCTCTCGGGGTAGGTAAATTGAGGACCCAAGATTGTTGGGGGCAATAAGCTGACTTTGTAAAAATGCCGCTTAGTAATAAGCAGGCATATACAATGGAATGAAGGCTATTGCTGAGCACACTGGGTTGTATCCCAAAAAATTGTAAGCCGCCCTGAGTCTTCGGAGAAGGGCGGCATATAAATGTAATTAAAAAAAAAGATATTGAGACTTTGAGAAAAGTTCAAAGTAGGGCAACTAAGATGACCAAAGGCCTGGAGACTAAAAGATATGAAGAAGGGCTGCAGGATTGGGTTTGGCTAGAAAAGAAGAATTAGGGGTGAGATGATAGCAGTATTCCAGTATTTGAGGGGTTGCCACAAAGAAGAGGGGGTCAAATTATTCTCCAAATCACTAAAGGGCAGGACAAGAAACAATGGAGATGGAAACCAATCAAGGAAAGAAGCAACCTGGAATTAAGGAGAAACTTCCAAACAGTGAGGACAATTAACCAGTGGAACAACTTGCCTTTAGAAATTGTGGGTACTTCATCACTGGAGGCTTTTAAGAAAAGACTGAACAGACACTTATCTGAAATGGTATAGGGACTCCTACTTAAACAGGGGGCTGGACTAGGAAACCCCCAATGTTCTGTTCTGTTCTATTCTGTTCTGTTCTGTTCTGTTCTGTTCTGTTCTGTTCTATGCTATGCTATGCTATGCTATGCTACGCTACACTACGCTACCTACGCTATGTTATGCTACGCTACGTTACGCTATGCTATGCTATACTACGCTTCGCTTTGCTACTCTACTCTACTATTTGTTAAGTTTGCATAGAGAGGCAGACACGGAGTGCTTCAGCTCTTAAGTTTATTGTGACTTCAACTCAGAACGGACCCGACTGGCTTTGCTGCGGCTGCTACTTATAGCTGGCAGCCGCAGCTGACAGCCAATCAGAGTGCAGGGTTTTCCCGCACTTTTTAAACCAATCATCTCCAACACTTTACAAGAACAATTCAAACTAAACCAATGATTTCAAACACTACATACATAACACTATTCATTACTTTATAGGAAACTCAAGGCTGTGAACATACGTGATATTATTTCTTTCTCCTCTCTGAGCCAAAATCACCTAGCCAGATTTTATGCCTAAGCCAGGACTAAAACTCAGTCTCTTGGTAATTGGCCCCAAATCACCTAGCCGGCTTTCATGCCTAACCTGGGACTAAAACTCACCATCTCCTAGTGATCAACCCAAAGCCAATCTCTCATGCCTAAAGTGGGACTAGAACTCACTGTTTCCTGGTTTCTAGACCAGTACCTTAGCAACCACACCAAATTGACAGTTGAGAATGAAACCGTCAAATGCTATACATCAGGGGTGTCAAACTGAAGGCCCGTGGGCCAGAGCCAGCTTGTGGGGTGCTTAGAGCTGGTCTGAGGGGGCGACATGGAAACAGTGAAGGACCGGCCCGTGGTGTCCCTGCGCATGGCCCCCCTGAGCTCCATTTTTCCTGGAAGAGGGCTGCAGGAGGCCATCGCAGCCGAAAACGGATGTCGAGCTGGCCATGTCCCCTGGCCACCACCACCCCGGGCTGCGAGATCAAACACAACTCTGATGCGGTCCTCAATGAAATTGTGTTTGACACCCCTGTGATACACGATGAAGAAAAATGGACCCTTCTCTGCTTAGACCAAGATTGTTTAGGGAGCATTATTTTCACTCCTTTGCCTTAAGTAGCAAATTCTCTTGGTTTGGCTCTGTGGAAAGTAGATGTTGGCTTCAGTGTAAAGTCACTTTTTGTGTTTACATGCTCTTCGTGGTAGCATCCAGTTTGTGTAGTTTGTGTAGATTGTGTAGTTTATCTCCAAAGTCACCTGGATCAGGCACCATCGTTCTATCAGAATTCCCCTTTTCACTCTATAATCCTGAGCACTGAGAACATCTAAAGTTTAGAAGTCAAGGACCAGCAGAGTGCAGATGTTCAAGGAAGGAAATCGGGGCATATTTCAATGTATCTTTTATTGGGTCCTTCTGGAAAACTTTTGCCTTGACTGGTTTTATGCGACTATAAAGGATGGCTAACTGAAGAAATCAATTCCAGTTTTGTTTTTGTTTTAGGTTTCTAAGCCACTACTAATATCAGGCCAAAATAATTCTTCCTGACATTGGTGTTTCTTTACAAGGGACAAATCTGAGGCAGTGTTAACCCTTTGTTGTCTTCTTGGAATTGATGCCTCGCCAAAAAAGAAAAGTACACAATATGAAGAGCAAACCTCAGTTATGATCACCTGGAAAAATACACCTGTGGGAGATAACCAGGCTGAGTCAAGGGAGGGGTCAAATGCATCATCAGTTTAGTTCAGGGGCCTCCAATATTTGGACTGTGGACCACTACCAGGCCGTGGCCCATTTGAAACTGAGCCATGGCAGTGGTGAATGAGCACATGTGTGCGCAGCCTCACTTGCGTGTGCAGCAGCACTAATGCTTGCAGCCCCATTTGGGGTGGAAAGGTTGAGGAACACTAGTCTAGAGTCCCTTCATGCCCACAATAGAACTAAGTCCTTGAATTCCATCGACTCTTATCAACTGCCAATTTGCCTTGACGTTGGTACTTCAGATTACAGATACAGATTAACAGAGTTGGAAGGGACCTTGAAGGTCATCTAGTCCAACCCTCCTGCCTGCCCAAGCATTCCCTACACCATTTCTGACAGATGGCAGCTCAGTTTCTTCTTGAAAGCTTCCAGTGATGAAGCTCCCACAACTTCTGAAGGCAACTTCTGTTCCATGGGTTGATTGCTCTCCCTATCAGAAAATTTCTCCTTATTTCCAGGATGAATCTCTCCTTGATCAGCTTCCATCCATTATTCCTTGTCTGGCCTTCGGGTGTTTTGGAGAATAGCTTGTTCCCTTCCTCTGTCATGCCCCTGGTGGAGACTAACTCTGAGGGAGAGGAGGAACAGCCGACAGGGAATGGAAGTGTGGCTCCAGAGGTTGTGGAGGAGGCTGGGGAAGGGGAGAGGCCAGCTGGGCATTCAGAGGAGGACCCAGGCCCATCCCCTCTCCATCCTAATGCACGCAGGGAGGAGAGGATAAGGGAGAGACGTGGTCTCCTCGTGAGGAGAGGGCCTTGATCCTCTTCATCGGCTGCAGGTGTGAGAACTAAATAAGAGTTTGGACCTGCATACTGGCAAATGCTGGAAACAAAGCGTGCTTTATTTTGGTCTGAAGTTATCTTGGTTGGCGTCCTTCCAACAGACTGTGCCTTGTTATCTCCTTGAATTTGGTAAATACTGCTCCTGTTCCATTGTGGAAATTTCATCATTGTAGTTTGTTTGGTTTTTTATTTCACCTCTATCTGCCAATTAAATTTGGACTGTATTGCTTTCTTTTAAAGACTATTTTTGAGTACGTTTTATTTCCAATTGAGTATTATTGAACAGTGGGGCCAAATTGGAGGCATTAAAGGATATTTATTTATGTTTTGGATTTTGTTACATTTGTGTTACATTCTGAGTCATCACGTCCTCTCTGTAGCAGCCCCTCAAATATTGGAAGACTGCTATCATGTCTCTCCTGGTCCTTCTCTTCATTAGACTAGCCATGCCCAGTTCCTGCAACAGTTCACCATATGTTTTAGCCTCTAGTCCCCTGATCATTCTGGTTGCTCTTCTCTGCACTCTTTCCAGAGTCTCAACATCAGATTAATGTCAGGCACAAGAAATCAGAAGCAAGGTGGTTCAAATGACTGCAGATTTATTGCATGTTAACACTCTGTACAAGAATCTGAACTACTAGCAACAAATTTATGCTTGGAGGACATGTTACTTCAGCCTCATGGCAAAGTTAACGGAATAACAGAGTTAGAAGAGACCTTGGAGGTCATCTACTCCAACCCCCTGCTCAAGCAGGAGACCCTATTTGATTCCAGACTATTGACTGGCTGGTCTCTTCTTAAAAACTTCCAGTGTTGCAGCACCCACAATTTCTAAATTTAAACCATTCTGCTGCTTAATTGTTCTAAGGAAATTTCTCCTTAGTTTCAGGTTGGTTCTCTCCTTGATTAGTTTCCATCCATTGTTTCTTGTTCTGCCTTCTGGTGCTTTGAAAAATAATTTGACCTGCTCATCTTTGTAGGAGTCCCTCAGGTATTAGAACACTGGTATCATGTCTCCCCTAGTTCTTCTTTTCATTAGACCAGACACACCCAGATCCTGTAACCATTCTTCATACATTTTAGCCTCCAGCGCCATTATCATTCTTGTCGCTCTTCTTGTTTGGCACCTTAATATTTTATTTCCAGACTTTTTCAGAGCAATAGGGAACCCCAAAAGGTGGAGAAGGGGATGATCAGACATTCAGGATACTGAAATGCTGGATGATGGAGGCAGCCAGTGCCCTTTGGACAGTTCATGGGGGGAACCCCAAAACCAGCAGGCATCCCCATGATTCATCTCAATACATTTGCATTCCACAGCAAGAGGGAACACTACTGATAACTTACAACTGCCAAGGGAGGGGCCAAATATTGGGAGAATGACAGAAGACAGCCCCAGAGAAAGCAGGAGGAATGTGATGGAAACCGATCAAGAAGGAATGGATAGAAACTTATTATAGAGAGATACAACCTAGAATTAAGGAGAAATTTCCTGAGAGTCAGGACAATGGAGCAGTGGAATGGCTTGCCTTCAGAAGTTGTGGGTGCTCCATCAATGGAGGTTTTTAAGAAAACCTCCATGAAATAATAAAGGGTCTTCTGCTTGATCAGTGGGTTGGACTAGAAGACCTCCAAGGTCCCTTCCAACTCTGCTATTCTGCTATTCTGACGAGAGCTCTTCTCAACAGGAATAGGAAGGCATCCAACCTTGTAGCTCCAGAAGTGTTGCAAAACTGTCATTGCCATAATAATATCTTCTGGAGTTAATTAGCTCAGTTTTCATTCTGTTTTCAAAGCCACCCCCCAAGATGTTCAGTGTCAGCTTCCAACTATCCCTAAAGCCCCAAATACTTTTTTTTATCACAGGGGTAAGCTATCATGACAAGTAGTCATTGCTTAGACGGAGCTTCCATGGTTTATCTGATCGCCTTTGACAGCTTGTCTAAGTTGCTTTCCCTGACTCCATTCTCAGATGATGTATGCCAAACACACAATGTGCTGCTGTGATTTCCCCACCATTCAACCCTCCCTGAATAATGCCAGATCCTAGGATTATGAAAGAGGAAGAGAGAAAGTTTTCTCTTCCTGAGGTCCCTAGTACAAATAGTTTTACCTACATTTTAGTTTCTCCTAGGCTTTCAAAGATGGAAGGAAGAAAAAATTCAAAATTCACAAAACGTAGTCACTGAACTGTTAGTAACACCAGTTGAATCCTACCACTGGTTTTCAAGAAGAGATCAGACAGCCATTTGTCCAGAATGGTACTTCAACCAGGGGGTTGAACTAGAAGACTTTCAAGGGCCCTTCCAATTCTGTTGTTTCGTATTGTTGTACAACTGAGAAAGTAGAAAATAAATACTTTCATGTTATCTATTAGTCAGAGAGGATGCAATGAGCAGGATAATGACTGTCAACATTCCATTACAATGACAAAATGCAGGGCAATTAACCAGATTAGGGAATTGAATGATGTCACTGAGAAGTTGTGAAGCCAACTAATTATAAAAGCAAATACGGGTGCTGAAATTGGTTGTCTGTTTCTAAATTAAGATCCACCTTGAAAAAAAGAGAGAGATTTCAATTCATCTTTACTGTATAAGGAGAGCTATTTCAGGACTTTGAATGCTTTGGCTAACTTTATTTTATTGTTTCAAGATGCAATTGGAATTCATTAAAAACACCCGTTTGTCTACCCCAGTAAGATCATTGTGATACTGGCAATGATAATCTTAATAGCTGATAGGATGGATTTGGCCATTTCTACTGCCTCTGCAGATGGTGCTGATATTTTCACTGAGTTACTCAAAATGGCCTCAGGATTATTTTTCTGATTAGGCATTGTCAGTTCAGATCTGATGGGATTTTTGAAGTCAGCTCAAGCATGCATGCTTTTTTTTATAGCATAAATGGGAATCTTCTCTCTGTGCGCCTGTGTGTGCAAGTTTCATGTTTTTGCAATTTCAGATCAAATCAGCTTAACTCTATCAATTGGAATACAATTTCAACTTGACTCAAGTCTTCAAAGCAAATGGCAAATTGAAATAGGAACGAGGCTAATTCAAATGCACTACACATCCAGGCATGCATAAAATATTTGCCCTTTCTTTTCCTTGTTGTCTTACCTTCTGAGGGACTACAGTGAGTGGGAAGGAAGTGGAAAGGCCTTGCCCATGTGTGAACAGGTATGCATGTGGGAATATTGTTTGCAATAAACCACAGCAAGATTCTTAGCCCGGTGTGCCCTTTGCCAAAATAGGATCTGAGCTAGAAAGATAGATCGATATCTCTTTATAAATGATAATCTGCCACAGATATGAGAAGACCCTTAAATAGGGAGAAATCATCTTATATACGTAATGGAATGTGTTCTCTCATTGCCTAGCATATTTTGAGTCATTTAAACTTCTGGTCTTTTAAAAAAAAATCAGAAGCCAGATTTTACATGGGGTACTTGCTTGCTTGCTTCAAAGAAATGATAGTAGTAGTAGTAGTAGTAATAGTAGTAGTAGTAGTAGTGGTAGAAGGAGAAGGAGAAGGACATAATTATGATGTTATCCATTCAGTCATATCCAAATCTTCATGATTCTATGGGCCGGGTCATCTCTATATATAAAAGTGAAATACCACGCATGCATCATCACAAAATCTCCAGAACCGTAAAGCCTACAAACTTGAAATTTGGCACCTATGTTCCTCTTGGCTTCTAGGTGCTCACTAAGAATGGATTTTTCAAAATGACCATCAGAGCATTACTATTTCGTATATTATTATTAACACATTCTGATGCTAAGGAGTTCTACTCCCCCACCCCACCTGAAAAGAAATCTGCTCCAAATGCAAAACACAAGCAGAGGAGGGGAGTTTCAGTTTCAGTTTTAGTTTCAAACCACCAAGCAGCTTTGATACAGAACAGTTGAGCTAAGCCACGCCCAGGCTCCTTGCTGTCTCCTTTTTGCTCACACAGCAAATACTGCTTCAGTTTCCAAACAGCCCTCAACTCTCTCACACACTGACAGGACGCTAACCAGATGAATACCGATGGATGCTGGTAGGCAGAGGCAGAATTCCCCCCCCTTATTTTCCTCCCCCAAAACTAAGCCCGACCACATAGTTTGGTAGTGAAGCACGGGTATTGAGCTAGTTCTACATATTCTGATCTTGTACTACTTCTTTGAGTTGTTTTATGCTATGCCTGGTGACAGCTTTTATGGTGTCTAGCCACCGTGTTCTTTGGCAGCCTGGTTTCCTTTTACCGATAAGTCTTGCAAACACAATTGTTTTCTCCATTGTCCATGTCCGCAAGACATGGCCGAAGTATGTGAGGCACAGTTTTGTGATTTTTGCCTTCCAGTGACATGTCTGAGGCTCCTTGTTACTGAAAACATTTACTCAAAGAAGCCCCCACTCTTGTTCCCATCAATATGAAACTGCCCCAATGTGGCCAAAATATTGCTCATTCTTGCCTCAGATATTCCCCGTCTATTTTTTACCATTGCTTACCATTAAGTTTTATTGTACCCTCTTCAGCTGAAGATTGAACAAGTAGCAGTTTGGAAAAGTCAAGTTCATAACATAGAAACATGGTTTTGCAGTTATTGCCATTGAGCCTTTGTTTCTTAGTAGCAGAAAAAAAATGTAATAAAGTAGAATGGTAATAGTACCGTGTTACCCAAAAATATGACCTACTCTGAAAGTAAGCCCTAGCTTGATTTTTATACGTGCACCCAAAATAAGCCCCACCTCCAAAATAAGCCCTAATTAAGACCTTGCCCACTCCATGGTGGGGCGAGGTGTATGGGTAAAAATTAAGCTAGGGTGGGGATGGGACTATGGAGCTGCCCTACTTACCAGGCCTTGCACACCCCGACACCTGCCTTGCCTTGTCAGCCCACTTCTTCTGCAGCTGCTTGCTGCCACATTGATCCAGAGTAGTAGAGTAGAATGGAATAGTGGGAAAGAGAATATGCCAGATGTCTCCTTCTCTCAATGTAATATAAGGACAGACTCTGAAAAACAGAACAGACTTATAAGGGAGACAAAGAGAGGAGAAGGAGAAGGAGGTAGAGGAAGAGGCAGAGGTAGAGTTAGAGATGTATGAGAGGGAGAGGGCGATAGATAGATAGATAGATAGATAGATAGATAGATAGACAGACAGACAGACAGACAGACAGACAGACATGGATATTGATAGATATAGATACAGACAGACAAGAGACAGATAGACAGATAGACAGACAGATGACAGAGTATATATATATATATATATAGACAGAGCATTGCATGGAGACAGATAGATAGACAGACAGACAGACAGACAGACAGAGACAGACTGCATCAGACAGACAAGACAAGTATCAAGACAAGACACAGATACTGACAGATTATAGATGACGGGATGAGCAGAGACAGACAGACAGAGATAGACAGACAGATAGACAGACAGATTACAGAGACAGAGAGAGACGGAGACAGATGGATATATAGAGATAGATAGATAGATAGATAGATAGATAGATAGATAGATAGATAGACAGACAGACAGACAGACAGACATGGATATTGATAGATATAGATAGATGGATATAGAGATAGATAGATAGATAGATAGATAGATAGATAGATAGATAGATATAGAGAGATAGAGATAGAGATAGATAGATAGATAGAGATGGAGATAGATAGAGATATAGATAGAAAGAAAAAAGAAGGAAGGAAGGAAGGAAGGAAGGAAGGAAGGAAGGAAGGAAGGAAGGAAGGAAGGAAGGAAGGAAGGAAGTGGTTTCTGGTCTTCAGAGCAATTTGAGTACAATTATATTTTAATCTGTCTCTTTAAGGTTACATCATGGCCCTCTTCTTTCTATAATCTATCCTGTCTAATCATCAAAACCATAAATCATAAAGGTTTTTTTGTGTGTGTGTCAGGCAAAAAGCCTATAAGGGGTTCCCATCATCAATAAGATGACTTTAAGATATCTGGACAGGGGAATTCTGGGAATTGGAGTCCACACATCTTCAAAATGGCCAAGGATGAGAAATACTGTCTAGTTTAGTGTTTCTCAACTTTGGTAACATTGTTAACTTAAAGATTTCTGGACTTCAGCTTCCAGAATTCCCCAGGTAAGAGTAACAAAGATGATTAGAGGGCTGGAGACTAAAACATATGATGAACACTTGCAGAACACTGGGAATGTCTAGTCCAATGGAGAGAAGGACTAGGGATGATACAATACTATGCTTCCAATACTAGAGGGGATGACACAGAGAGGAGGGGGTCAATCTATTTGCCAAAGTACCTGAGGACAGGAGATGTATGGGATAGAAGCTTATCAAAGAGAGATTCAATTTAGAACTAAGGAAAAATTTCCTGATAGTGAGAACAATTAATCAGGCTTGCCTTCAAAGGTTGTAAGTGCTGCATCACTGGAGGTTTTTAAAAGAGATTGGGCAACCATTTGCCTGGAATTGTATAGGATCACCTGCTTGATCAGGGGGTTGGACTAGAAGACCTCAAAGGTCCCTTCCAACTCTGTTATTCTGAATCTAGAACTAGCCACATAAATGAAGAAGGTTCCTTTTGTTCGTGGATCTTGTGAGCTTTGGTTTCATTTTTGGGGAATAGTGAGTCTCCAAACACCTGCATGGCCCCTGGCTTAGAAAGGCTGCTTAACTAAAAATCTGGATCTTAAAATCTGCTTTCCTATGTTGTCTTTGTTGGTTATCTGTATTTTAATTTGAATAAAAGTAACTCTTGCCAGAAGAATAATGAACAGTTTCAGGTGAATCAATTCCTCGCCTGATATCCTGCTCAAAGCCCACAATTTCCTCCATTCAGAGCCTGGGAACATAGTAAAAAAGGGATTTAAGATGCCCACATCTCTCTTTAAATCTTTTACTGTTCTTGTTTGTTTTATTTTTCTTCTCAGAGCAAGACCTTTTGTCCCAAATACTGAAAATTACAGGTGAGCTTGTCAAGACTGACTACTTTTTCATGCATCAGAAAAAGCCTCCTTGTTCTTTGCCAACCAAGGAAATAAAGATTATTGAATCCCTTGCCCAAAAGAAAAGCATTATTGCTCTTTCAAAAGCAGACGCGGGAGGAATAACTGCAGAAACTGTTGGCAGAAAGGAATGCAGAGAAATACAGTAGGAGGAGGGACGATATGTCATTTACAAGCTCTCAGCAAATGTCTTTTGCCCAATGGATGTCTGAAATGTGCTTTTTCAGAAGGCAACTGGACTTTATTTTTGTTTTCCTTGAAGAGCCTCGGTAGTGCTCGACCGGGTTGTCCCCTTGCGGCCTCTTCCTCGTCGCAGACCTCATTTGGCTCCTTGGTTTTTGGAGGAGCTTTGGGGGATGAAGCGGCGGAGGAGATGCCTGGAGAGCAGGTGGAGGACTAGTCGTTCCGAGTCTGACCGTGTCCAGCTAACAGCCTATATTAGGACTTACCTGGAAGTGATTAGAGCAGCAAGATGTGCTTACTTCTCTGCTCTGATCGCCCCAAGAGATGATCGCCCTGCGGCCCTGTTCAGGGTCACTGCTCCCTCCTGCATTTGGAGGAGAGGGGGACTTTATGGGCAGAGCAGAGGAATTTAGTCTACATCTGGCGGATAAGATTGCTCAGATTTGGGCCAGCTTGGACTCTGACTGGCAGGGTTTAGATGATTGAGTGGCAATGAGTCTTGTGGATTCTATCTGGGTTGAGTTTGACCCTGTCTCCCTGGATGAAGTGGACAGGATCATGCAGAGGCTGTCTTCCACCACATGTTTATTGGACCCGTGTCCTTCCTGGTTGGTTTATGCCTCCAGGGAGGTTACAAGTGGTTGGCTCCAGGCAGTTGTCAATGCCTCTTTGAGTGAGGGGCTTTTTCCCGCTGCCTTGAAAGAGGTGGTGGTGAGACCCCTCCTCAAGAAGCCTGCTCTGGACCCAACCGTTTTGAACAACTATCGTCCAGTCTCCAACCTTCGCTTTTAGAAGGTTGTCGAGAGCGTGGTGGTTCAGCAGTTTCTGCTGTTCCTGGAGGAAACTGATTATCTTGACCTGTACCAATTGGGTTTCAGGCCCGGACACAGCACCGAGACAGCATTGGTCACACTGGTGGATGATCTCTGGAGGGCTCGGGACAGGGTTTTCCTCTGTCCTGGTCCTGTTAGATCTCTCAGTGGCTTTTGATACCATCGACCATGGTATCCTTCTGCTGCCCGGGGTTGGGAGTGGGGGCACTGTTTACAGTGGTTCTCCTCTTACCTTCGGACCACTCAGCAGTCGGTGTTGGCAGGAGAGCAGAGATCGCCCCCGAGGCCCCTCACTTGTGGGTGCCCCAGGGTCGGTTCTCTCACCTCCTGTTTAATATCTACATGAAACCGCTGGGTGAGATCATCCGTGGTTTTGGGGTGAGGTATCATCAATATGCAGATGATACCCAGCTTTATATCTCCACCCCAGACCAGATCAGTGATGCTCTCTCGGTGATGTCCCGGTGCCTGGAGGCGTGCAGGCCTGGATGGGGAGTAACAGGCTCCAGCTCAATCCGCCAAGACTGAGTGGCTGTTCTTACCGGCATCTCGGTGTTCAGTGGATGTGCCATCTTTGGTCATGGGGGAGGTGTTACCCCCGTGGATAGGGCAAGGAATCTGGGTGTCCTCCTGGATGCACAGCTCAATCTGGAGGAGCAAGTGGGAGCTGTGGCCAGGGGGCTTTTGCCCAGGTTCGCTGGTTCGCCAGCTCTGCCCTTACCTGAACCGAGATGCCCTTCAACGGTCACTCATGCGCCATCACTTCCAGAATCGACTACTGCAATGCTCTCTACATGGGGCTACCCTTTGCGGATTACTCGGAGGTTGCAGCTGGTGCAGAATGCGCTGCTGGCTGTGATGGGGTATCCCGATACTCCCATGTTACACCCTCCCACAACTTGCATTGGTTGCCGGTTGCCTTCCGGTTTCCTTCAAGGTGTTAGTAACAACTTATAAAGCCCTAAATGGCTTGGGTCCAGGGTACTTGGGAACGCCTCCTGCCAGCATCACTCCGATCGCCCGCGCTCCCACAGGAGGGGCCTCCTGGGAATACCCGGTTAGGCATTGTCGGCTGGCAGTCCCCAGGGCTAGGGCCTTTTCTGTGGGAGTGCCCACCCTATGGAATCAGCTCCCCGGATCTTCGTTTGGCCCCTGATCTCGCTCCTTTCATCGAGACCTGAAGACTTGGCTGTTTCAGCAGGCCGCCTGGATTGACCCGGGAGTGGGTTGTTTAAATTGTATTGTTATTATTGTAATTTTAATTGTTTTTAATGCTTTTTAGTAATTTATAGACTTGTATTTGTTTAATTTTTTTTTATTGTAAATGTATTCCTTTTTATATGTTCACTGCCCTGACTCCTTAGGGAGAAGGGTGGCATACAAGTCTAAATAAATAAATAAATAAATAAATAAATAAATAAGATGTTTCACTTCTCATCCAAGAAGCTTTATCAGTTCTGACAGGATGAGGGGATGGAAGGATCATATTTTTGTGCATCATCAGGTCATTTAAACTCTATTGAGAGCTGTTGAGGCCACAATAGGAATTGCTCAGAGCAGTCCAAACTTCAACCAAACTTAGCTCAGACAAACACCTAGGATTTGTATTTCCTCTTTTGCCTATAGAGCCAGCTGTGACCCTTACATGACCTCATAGGAATCTGGCAACAGCCAATAAAATACATGTTCTTGCACAGAAACAGGAAGCTCAAGCACAAAGCCCAAAGAAGGTATAACCCCTCTCCTACTCTCAACTCTATTTTGTCAGCTGCCCAGAACCACAAACCCATGTGTTTCTGCTTCATCAATAAACCATCTTTCCAATCAGACATTGTTTCCAATGCCTTTCTCCCAGCTTAGAACTGAACCAGATGGATATTTCTTCCCACAACCTGAATTAGAGTGCAAAAGGGTGTGGAAACTTCTTGGAACTGCTGAAAAGACTGTGTTGTAGACAAGAGCTCTGTGTTGTAGACAGGAAGTGTCTGAACCTTCCTCCTCTGTTGAAAGAGGACTGCTCAGTGTTAACATAAATGACCTCTTTTACCCTTCTTTCAAACAGTGGTCCTCTCTATCCAGAACGTGGACTTTGCTGTCTTCAGAAGAGTGACCTTTGTCTTTCAAATAGAGATGGACCACAGAATCCCCTACCATCCTGCCAGAATTGCTGCAGCTTTGTGGATAAGAAGCAAACCGTCTTCAAGAAAAAAAAACAGGGGGAAAAAATAAAAGAAAGCAAGTCCAATTGCCTTTTGAACAAAGCACCTTTGAGACAATCATGACCTGCATGACTGAGAATCTCCACAGACATTTTGCCCCCTGGATGCCTTTGCCTAGTGTACTGGAAATAATTAGCAGGTCCGTTCCTAATTTTGTTGGATTTATTTTGGCTGCAGTCTGCTTGAAGCATTGCTCTTGCTTTCTCATGGGCATGCACTTGCAGACAGAAATACAAACACACTGTGCCAGATGTGGACAGGCAGGAAAAGATTCAGTTTATTTTAAAGACATGGTGATGGCTTATGTGGCCATTTATCTACATCGTCTGGTTACCACATATCAATCTACCATTGTTTTGGGATAGAAGTTCTTTCTCATAAAACTTTCTTTATATATATATATATATATATATATATATATATATATATATATATATGTAGGTCTTGGTGTATTCGGGTCTTGTCCCGTGTACATACCTTTAGCCGTGAAAATCTACGAAAACATATATATGTATATGTATATATATACTTTTGAATGGGAGAGAGGGAGGGAGAGAAGGAAGGAAGGCTTCTTAACAAAATTCTTGTGAGTAGAGTAGAGTAAAATATGGAACAGAAAATAGAGTAGAACAGAATAGAAAACAGAACAGAATAGAAAAAAAGAGAAGAGAAGGGTAAAAGGGAAAGAAGAGAATAGAGGAGAGGAAAGGAAAGGAGAGGAGAGAAGAGAAGGGAAGGGGAAGAATAGAATAGAATAGAATAGAATAGAATAGAATAGAACAGAACAGAATAGAATAGAGGAGGGAAGGGAAGGGAAGGGAAGGGAAGGGAAGGGAAGGAATAGAATAGAATAGAATAGAATAGAATAGAGGAGAGGAGAGGAGAGGAGAGGAGAGGAGAGGAGAGGAGAGGAGAAGGGAAGATAATCCTGAAATAGCAGCCATGTCTTGTACTCATTCCTGGGAGACAAAGCTGTGAAGATTAGATTCAGAGCTCATAGCCATGCTAATGACCAGCACTAATGGAGGGGGGGAAAAGTTAAATTTCTCTCCAGACCAGCATAACTCTTGGAGGCTGAGTAAACAAATACTTTGGAAAACTGGAAGGCAACACCTTCCCTCAAGCCAATGATAAATTCAAAAGAAATACATTTTCCTAAATGGACTAGGCAAATTGAACAATGCCATGATCAGTTATGCTAGTGTGAAATAATAATAGAATAGAATCCTTTATAGAATAGAATTCTTCACTGGCCAAGTGTGATTGGACACACAAAGAATTTCTCTTTGGTGCATAAACTCTCAGTGCGCATAAAAGATGTAAGTGATAAATCATGATCATAGTTGTCATAAATATAATCATCATGAATCATAAGATACAACACTTAGTGATAGTCACTGGATACTAATCAAAACAAATCATACTAGGAAACTAAACAATATAAATCGTAATGATACAAGCAACAAAGTCTTATGTAGAAAAGGAAATACCGGTACATAATAGGAAGGATGAGAAGAATAATAGTAATATAGTTTTAGTAAATAAGTTGACAGTGTTGTGGGAATTAGTTGTTTAGCAGAGTGATGGCATCCGGGGAAAAAACCTCCTTGTGTCTATTTGTTCTAGTGTGCAGTGCCCTATAATGTTGTTTTGAGGGTAGAAGCAGGGGTGGGATTCTACCAGTTCGCATCTATTCACTAGAACTGGTTGTTAACATTCTAAGCCATTTGGAGAACCGGTTGTTAGAAGAAATTACTGGCCTAATCCTGTAAGGAAGGCAAGAAGGAAACATTCGTGTTGCTTACAGATACTGCCTCTCCATTAACCCTTATTACATTCTTGGCAGGACTAGACTTCCTGTCTCTGGAACGTCTCTGGAGTTTTTTTCCCCTCCTTTGCTGGTACTTTGCTTGTGTGGAGTGACCATTCAAAGTTACAATGGCACTGAAGAAAGTGACCTATGACCATTTTTCACACTTATGACTGTTGCAGCATCCTCACAGTCATGAGAGGCCAGGCGAGGAGATGGTGCTTCGATGTGAGTGATTTTGAGTTGGCCACGCCCAGCCAATAACATGACCACCAAGCCACACCCACCAACTAAGCCATGCCCACAGAACTGGTTGTTAAAAAAATTGAATCCCACCCCTGGGTAGAAGTTGAAACAATTTATGTCCAGGAAGTGAGGGGTCTATAGATTTGTAGATGGGGACTTGTAAAATCTCCGATTGCCTGGGCTTCCAAAATTCCTGTTCCTGAAGTTAGAAAAAGTAGGCACCATCCAGAAGTGTCTGCAAGGGACAGACTCAGAAAGATCACAATGGTTATGTTGTGGCCTGTCAGTCACCAGCCCCTCCAGCAGCCAACTCAAAGGAGGAGGAGGAGGCGTGGGAGTCAGGATCAGCATCAAGGCAACCTGAGACCTCCGAGGGGGAAGAGGAAATGGAGCTGACAGAGAGAGGGAGGGAGGGAGGGAGAGAGAGAGAGAGAGAGAGAGAGGAGAGAAGCAGAGCCTGGACCATCTGTCAGCCCTCAGATGAAGAGTCAACAGCTCCCAGGTCTGGAGGTGGCTGATGAGGAAGAGGTGGAACAGCTGGGTCCAGTGCCTGAAGCACGGATGCGCAGAAGGCAGAGGAGAGGAGAGCAGTGGAAATCCGTGGGCTGATCCTTGGGGAGGAAAAGCCACCGCTGCTAGCAAAACCCCACTCTAGCTCTGGGGATAAAAGGCCAGGGGAGGAGATGAATAGATGTGGCAGATAACTATTCATCTTCTGGCTGGACCGACTTGTTAGCCTGCGTTGAGAGAGAAACTTTTTGCCAGGGCTGCTGGCGCTCCTAATAAAGGAATCTTTGACTTAACTTTCCGTTGACAAACACCAATCGCCCTGTGCGCTCCCACAGATGGGGCCTCCTGGGGATACCATCAGCTAAACAGTGTAGGCTGGTGGCCCCTAGGGGTAGGGCCTTTTCTGTGGGGGCACCCACCCTCTGGAATCAACTACCCCTTGAGTTGCGCTTGGCCCCTGATCTCCACTCCTTCCGCCGTGACCTCAAAACATGGCTATTTATGCAATCTGGCCTGGACTGACAGGGGATCGGGGTTTTTAATTTGATTATTTGGCACAATTTAATATCTTTTTAATTTCTTTTAACTTTTGTACTTTTTTTTTTAATTACATTTATATGCCGCCCTTCTCCGGAGACTCAGGCTGCTTACAATTTTGGAGCACAACCCAATGTGCTCAGCAATAGCCTTCATTCCATTGTATATGCCTGCTTATTACTAAGCGGCATTTTTACAAGGTCAGCTAATTGCCCCCAACAATCTTGGGTCCTCAATTTACCTACCCCGAGAGGATGGAAGGCTGAGTCAACCTTGAGCCTGGTGGGATTCGAGCCTGCACTAATTGCAGGCAGCTGGAATTAACTGCTAGGCATTTAGCAGCCTGCACCACCAAGGCTCTTTTAACCAGGAAGGAATGGAATTCATAAAGAATCATTAAAAGATTTTTCTGTTACCTCCATTTTGTGTTTGTTTCCTTGGAACAAGGTTTGGGTCAGAACAGGGGGGAAACTCAGTTAACAAATGTCTCCCTTACCCACAAAAATTTGGGGCTCAGTTGTGGTCATAAGTTGAAGACTACCTGTACAAATAAGGGCTGGGGCTTTGATCAGAGTTTTGGCTACCATCCTGATTTTTTTCTTCTCCAACCCGCTTCCTATATGGACACTTTTAGGAGTACAGTGGAGCCTTGGGTCATGACCGTAATCTGTTCTGGGTCTCCCGATTTGGTTGTGTCCAGAAGCACGACTGACTGCACATGCATGCAGTTGAAAAAAATGGTGCCGAAGGGGAAATTGGCATGGAAAGGGTATCTTTTTGCACCGATTTTGTTTGCAACCTGATTTTCGAATTGTGACCCTATTCAAAAATCAGGTGGATTTTTTTGTTCGCCACCCAATTTGGTCACAAACAGGAGCATCCACAATCCGGAGGTTCCACTGTATCTCACATTCAGTTGACATTATCTGGCCATAGGTCAAAGAGCCAGTGATTTCCATGGATCTGCAGATCAGCCCCAAGTTGGCCCATGTGAGTATCGAATTAATTCAAGTATTGTGCCGTGGTGGCGCAGTGATTAGAATGAGGTATTGCAGGCTAATTATGCTGACTGCTGATTGCCGACTGCAGTTTGGCAGTTCGATCCTGACTGGCTCAAGGTTGACTCAGCTTTCCATCCTTCCAAGGTTGGTAAAATGAGGACCTGGATTGTTGTGGGGCAATAGGCTGACTCTGTAAAACTGTTTAGAGAGGTCTGTAAAGCCCTGTGAAGCAGTGTATAAGGTTAAGTGCTATTGCTATTTGTACATTCTGTCATATTTCTGATGAATCATTATTACACAAACAAACAAACAAACAAACACACACACACAACATGTCGGCTTTTGCACCAGTCCAATCTGCTTTGCTGGCTGGGAAATGATGAGAATTGAAAATTCACACAGCAGAAACCCATCTGCTCAAGGACAGCTGCTCTCCAAAATCCACCCTTGATGGTCATTTGATGCAGTCAACACCTTCTCAAGCAAAGAAATCAGGAAAAACAGTTCAGTTTTGTTGGTTTCTTCACGAATCTTTTTCCTCTGCATCACTGTGGCTGTTTACTTTATGTACATATTACAACTTTGCATAACCGAAGCCTCCTTTTGTCCTCCCGACCAACCAACCCATCCCAATCCTTCCTTTCTTAATTTTCTGCTATCAAATCGCCTTTCGGTGTCTGATCAATAAAAAGGCCCTTCTGCCATGCATGGCTAATCAACATTTCTTTTTAATTGAGGGTTTTAAGTAGCAATCTATATCTTTGTCTGAACATTTGGCTGACTTGGATAGGAAATTAGCAGCCTCATTTAATTAAAAGGAGCCCTAATAAGACAGTAATTTATTTATACCACAAATGACCTGCTCCTTCTGATCAATCAGAAGTATTCCGTTTATGCAGGCAATGTATTTTTTTATCCTGTAACTGCAACAAGTAATATAAAACTTAGAGACACCGCAGCCAGATTGTAAGAGAATAGGACAGCCATGAAGAACAGAATCAAACATTCAACATGCAGAAATTTGATGGAGCCTTGGTGGTGCAGGCTGTTAAAGGCCTAGCACTTAATTCCAGCTGCCTGCAACTAGTGCAGGCTCGAATCCCACCAGGCTCAAGGTTGACTCAGCCTTCCATCCTCTCGGGGTAGGTAAATTGAGGACCCAAGATTGTTGGGGGCAATAAGCTGACTTTGTAAAAATGCCGCTTAGTAATAAGCAGGCATATACAATGGAATGAAGGCTATTGCTGAGTGCATTGGGTTGTATCCCAAAAATTGTAAGCTGCCCTGAGTCTCCAGAGAAGGGCGGCATATAAATATGAATTTTTAAAAAATTGTTTTTCAGGAAAGGAGTCAAAGTGAGTTATAGGAAAACATCGACAAAGAGCAAGGCCCATTACAGGCGGTCCTTGACTTACGATCACAATGGAGCCCAATGTTTCCATTGCTAAGCAAGACAGTCATTAAGGGAGTTTTGCCCCATTTTATCACCTTTCTTGCCACGGTTGTTAAGTGAATCATTGTGTGATGATCTGGGGCATGGCACAAAGGCAACTCAGCCAGAGAATAAGCATGGGTCCCTCTATTAGCTCCAACTTTTTCCCCAATGTCCTGGTTACCTTCCGATCTGGAGGAAAAACTCTCCCGTGAACCTGCAATAGCCTTTGGCTGCAGATATTCTAATCCAAACGTTGTAAACAGAAAACTTTAAATTATAAATCCAACAAGGCAAAATAAGGTAATAAATAAGGAGTTCCAGAAGTGAAGTAACACGGCAGTAAATCAAACCAATCAAATCAATCAAATCAATGCCAAGAACTCAGATAACAGCAGCCAACACTAGATAAACTCAGTAATTTTTCCTGACAACCGCCCCACCCACCTATCTCTCCTTTAAACTCCATCCCCAGGTGTGCCTTGTGAAGGGAATCAGGGCCCTTTCCCCCCTTGTAAGCCACGCAACCCATGTTGCTCTCTTCTTCTTTCTTCCCTGTGTGCCCTATGATGAAGAGGGGGTGGGCCTGGATCTTCCTCTGAACTCCCTCTCCCTTGTTCTACCTCTTCCCTGCTCTGCCCAGCCAGACTTTGCCCTTCCCAGTTTCCTCCACAGCCAATGGAGCTGCTCTCCTGCTCCCTGTCAGCTGTTCATTTTCCTCCTTGGATTCAGACTCTGACACGCTGCATGACACAATGCATGACACACTGCATTTGTCAATTTAGTAACACAGTTCTGAAGTGAAACTGGCTTCCCCATTGATTTTGCTGGACAGAAGGTCACAAAATGGGATCATATAACCCTGGGACATTGCTTGTGAATGCCCCCACACACACACACACCCTATATTAACAATTCTTAGTCTTCCTATCTTGGAACATTCCGTCTTTTGCAATTTTATATTATTGTTTTACATTTAAAATTTTTAATTATAAGTTATTTGTTTCTCGTGTTTATTATGCTGATTAAATTGTACACTTCCCAGAGGGAGATAGTCAGTTAAGAAGCTTGATATGTAAATAAATATATTTGGAGACATGCGGCTTCCAACTTGGAAGTGGCTGTCATGCCCATAACAGCTGAATATAATCAGAAAGAAAGTTTTGCAACGGTTGCATTAGTTGGGTTTATTGTCAAGAAAATATAGTGTGTTTAATATTTCAAATATTGGAAATAGAGGCTTTAACCCTGTTGGTGAATTTATTAAGCCAAGATCTCTGATTAGAACCCATTTTTCCCCAGAATATGAGGTTGAAGGGCTAATCATCCTTTTTCCAGATAAGATGACCTTGAACTATCTAACTGGACTCATTAATTATGTTCCAAGATGCTCCTGGTTGAGAGATCTCTTATATTAATACTGAATTTCCCTTGATAACTGCTGATGATAGACCCAGCCTCCAAAAAGTAAAGCCATCTAAATTAGTGTCTGTTACTGTCTCTTAGAGTAATGAATCCCACAGCTTAATTATTCCATTGTGTCAGGAAGTTTTCTTTTCAACTGTTTTTATATCTCCCAGTCATATTCACAGGTTGTTCATTCCCAGTCCAGGTTTTTCCCCCCTGTCTTCTTCATGCAAAGCAAGATTTTACACACCTCAATCATTCCTCCATTCATTCATCATTTTTCTAATCTGAAAAGCAGAGGGACCTGGTAGCTTAGTGGCTAAGATGCTGAGCTTGTCAATCAGAAAGGTTGGCAGTTTGGCAGTTCAAATCCCTACCACCATGTAATGGAGTGAGCGCCTGTTACTTGTCCCAGCTTTTGCCAACCTAGCAATTTGAAAACATGTAAAAATGCAAGTAGAAAAATAGGGACCACTTTGGTGGGAAGGTGTTCTGACCCAACCGGGTTCCCAAACAGCAAACACAGACAAAGGCAGCAGCCCCAACCTTTTAAGGTTTAATAACAAATTCTGTTCCTTTACAGATAAAAGGCTGCTTTCCACTAATTAGCTCCCACAAGAAAGAGCCTTGCCAAGTTGTTCGTCAATGATGCCAAAAACCCAGAGATATGAACTAATTTACAAGATTCTCCAAACACGAACTAAGATGTTCACAAGTTGAGCTTCAGAGCTTCTTTGCTGTCTGCAAAGGATGCTTTTCCAAACCTGGCTTTTATCCTCTTGAGGGAGGGGCCATTACCCCCTTACTCCTGAGTTGCCTGTGCTGTCTTTCCTCCGAGCAATCCTTTGTGCACGTACACCTGGCACAGGCTCCTCAGAAACCTCCTCATCACTGCTGCCAGCCCCCACAATCTCTGAAGGCAGCAGTCTACTCTCTGATGGTCCTGGCCCCTCATCAGAGTCCTCACTCTCCTCAGCCATCTGTACCTGCTGCCAGCTAGCCTTCAGTGTTTAGTCATGCCGGCCACATGACCACAGAGACATCTTTGGACAGCGCTGGCTCTTCGGCTTTATTAACGGAAGATGAGCACCGCCCCCTAGCACCGGAAACAATTAGCATGTATGCGCGAGGAGAACCTTTACCTTTAATCTGAAAAGTCCCAAACATTTTCCTGTAAAACAGATTCTGAGATTCCTGGAGTAATTTGGTTGTCCTTGTCTGCATTTTTCCAACTTCATGGGATTCCCCCACCCCCACCAACAAACATGGTGATCAGAACTCTGAACAGTATTTTGGATATGAGCAAATGAGCAACACACTTTGCTTTGTTAAAGTTAAAGTTGAGTCTCAGCACATCCAACTCACAATTAAATTTGTAGAGATGGGAAGCCATTAGCTTGCCAGACATGATTTGAAGGGTACATGACATTCCATGTATAACATGGAATTATACTGTGAGCTAAAATAGGGTAAAATCTAAATTGTGTTAAATAAAATACAGAATTAAAATCTATCTCTTGAAGGATCTGGATTATGGCTAGCCTGAAACAGCCTTCTATCCCCATGGCTGAGTATCTGCCTAACGTCTAACAAGTCATCAACCAAGCTCCCAATGAAAGCTCTAGTCCCAGTGCCCATAGAGCAAGCCATACTTCAACTGAACATTTAGTTGGGAAGACAGAAACAATGGAGACATGTTTACAATGCAATAAACATTTAATGAGCAAAGTTCTGCATTATTAAAAAGTATTTTGAGCCATGCCTTCTCTATCTTTGGGCTCTAACTCCAGCTGATGTCACAAGCCATGGTGGCTTGTGCTTCTGATTATTCATTTATTCTGGTGGTTATTGATTTTTTTATCATGTGTTATACTAAAGCAAAGGAAGGTTAATCTTTGCCTTCATCTCTTTATTGCTCTACTCACATATTACCACTTCTGATAAAACCAATCTCTTTCGGTGTAGCACGAAAAGCTCAGTTCCCTCCAGGCTATACATCTATTTCATTTCATGAACGCAAGAATTTTCTTCCCTGAAATATTACAGGTATCTAAAAGAGTCTGATGTCATTTGAGTAGCATTTGCAGGAATGGGGTTTATCAGCTGTCTGTTGTTAGGAAACCCGTCTACAGCTGAAGTCACAAAGATGCAACAAGAGCCAGTATGGTCTCGTGGTTAAGGCATCAGGCTAGAAACCAGGTCACTGTGGGTTATAGTCCTGCCTTAGGCATGAAAGCTAGCTGGGTGACTTTGGGCCAATCACCAGGAGATGGAGAGTTTTAGTCCCACTTTAGGCATGAAAGCTAACTGGGTGACTTTGAGCCAATCACAAGGAGAGTAGGAGTTCTAGTCCCATTTTAGGCATGAAAGCTAGCTGAGTGACTTTGGGCCAATCAACAGGAGAGTATGAATTCTAGTCCTGCCTTAGGCATGAAAGCCAACTAAGTGACTTTTGTGCCATTGGAATTTTGTAAGTGTTATGTATGCAGGTTTAAAGTCATTAGTTTAGTTTGAACTGTTCTTGTAAAATGTAAGAAATGATTGGTTTAAAAGGAAAACCCTGCACTCTGATTGGCTGGCAACTGCGGCTGCTGGCTATAAGTAGCAGCTGCAGCCCAGCCAAAGTGGGTTCGTTCTGAGCTGTAGTCACTAATAAACAAAGAGCTTGAAGCACTCCGTGTCTGTCTCTTCATGCAAACTTAACAGTAAGTAACTCTGGGAAGGCCTGTCATAACTTCAAATGGTCACTAAGCAACCAGTCGTTAAACAAGGTCTACCTGTACAGCTGCCACATCTGTGCTAATGCCATGTCACACCGCTCCATCAACCCCCAGCTGTCATATTCTCTGACCTTCATTGTTCAGCTGGTTCCCAGGCTCCAGTGGATGTGAAAAGTCAATCTTTTTTTCCACTCCCCACTTGTAGCATTAATGGCCCACAACTTGTATCTTAAATTGCTCCCAGTGAGTTCTGGCTCTCACTAACCTCTGTCCATGAAATAATTTCCATCTTTCTGCAGATTTAGCTTGAGCAAATGTGGCTCTGAAAGAATTTGGCTGAGATCAGGGAATCGTTAAGCGAAAACTTAAAGACTGAGTTTGAAGTCTTTAAACGTAAAGACTGAGCTTAACATAACTGCAGGAGAAATCCCTACACAGAGCATCAATAATAATCAATAGTTATTATTACTAATTAATTATTAATTAATTAATAATTTGTAATAATTATTATTACTAATCACTGATTAGGGGACTGGAGGCTAAAACATATGAAGAACGGTTGCAGGAACTGGGCCTAGCTAGTCTAGTGAAGAGAAGGACCAGGGGAGACATGATAGCAGTCTTCCAATATTTGAGGGGCTGCCACAGAGAGGAGGAAGGGGTCAAGCTATTTTCCAAGGCACCCAAAGGCCAGACAAGGAATAATGGATGGAAACTGATCAAGGAGAGATTCAACACAGAAATAAGGAGAAATTTTCTGACAGTGATAGCAATCAACCAATGGAACAGCTTGCCCTCGGAAGTTGTGGGAGCGCCATCACTTGAGACTTTCAAGAAGAGACTGGACTGCCATTTGTCATAAATGGTGTAGGGTCTCCTGCTTGGGTGGGGGGTTGGACTAGATGACCTACAAGGTCCCTTCCAACTCTGTTAATCTATAATCTATAATCTACTGCAATGATCCTGCAATCTCCAGGAATTTGAAATCTAGAATTTCTGAACGTGGAACATAAAGTTGAGCTGATAGGTTGTAGCTAGAGCAAACTTTTCCCCATATTGAGTTTCAGCTAATTTGATGCCTAGACAGATTTTTTTATTTCATCTTTCTCCTTTATCGGTCCTCTGAATTATGAGCCCTTTTTTTAATGAGCTGAGCTGGCACGTTCGGCTCCTGGCTGGCTCTCTACCTAATGATCTGTGGCACCATGGAGTTGGTTCCATCTGAAAAACTATTGAATCAACAAGCTATAAATTGCACATAGAAGGTAATTTTCAGCTTCAGATACAGGGGCTAGACATTTACAGCAGTTGCAAAATGGTTCCTCAGTATTCTCCTCCCCGTTTTTCCAAAGTGCATGTGCATGGGAAGAAATGTGCCACTTCAGTCTGTGCAAGGCAATAATCATATGCTAAACCTTTCATGTGCAGATTTGCTCTTTTGTCTTGTCTTGTCTTGTGCTGTTGTGCCAGGAACACTTCCCTGTCTCTAGAAAGCATCCATACTGGACCGTTATTGCAATTACATCACCACTAGTTGCCAGAATCCAGAGGCTGAAGCTAGCAAGAGGTTTAATTGTTAAAAAATAAATCATGCTTTCTTTGTTCAGAATCAGGATTGTTGTGGTTTGCTGGCAGCAGGTGTGGATGGCTGAGGTTGGGAGGCGAGGACTCAGATGAGGGGCCTGCGTGTGATGCAGGAATGGGGCCAGGACTATCAGGAGTGGAATGCTGCCTTCAGAGATTGTGGAGGCTGGCAGCAGTGATGAAGAGGTTCCCAAGGAACCTGTGCCCAGTGAGCATGCATGCAGGGCTGCTTGAAGGAAAGAGCAGCTGCAGCAGCACAGGCATCTCAGGAGTAAGGCTGCAAGGTAATGGCCCCTCCCTCAAGAGATAAAAGCCAGCTGAGAAACTGGAGTTCTTTGCAGGAAGCAAAGAAGTTTTTGCACTCAAGCCTTGTGGACATTCAGAATATCTTTGTTGGTGTTTGGAGACTCTTTGTGTTTGAAATATTTCTTAGTAACTTTATCTAGTTATCAACCTTGGCAAGTCTCGTTCTTATCAGGGAAGAAACAGCCTTTTAACCATGAAGGAACGGAATTCATAAAGAATCATTAAAAGGTTTTGCTGTTACCTCTGCTTTGTGTTTGTTTCCTTGGAACAAGGTTTGGGTCAGAACAGGGATTTATGAGAATAAGACAGCTGCACAGACTTCCACTTGAAGAAAGAAACCCTCAATTAACAGAATAACAGAATAAAGCAGAGGTCTTCAAACTTGACCGCTTTAAAACTTGTGGACTCAACTCCCAGAATTCCTCCTCCAGTCATGTTAGCTCAGGAATTCTGGGAGTTGAAGTCCACAAGTCTTAAACTTGCCAAATTTGAAGGCCCTTGGAATAAAGAGTTGGAAGAAACTTTGGAAGTCTTCTAATCCAGAGGTCCCCAACCTCCAGTCTGTGAAAAGGCACCGGACTGTGGCATGCCAGAGATAGGCTCCTGCAAACAAACAAAGCCCCATTTGCAGGATGCAGGTAGCAAATGAAACCATGCTTACTCCAATCCGTAAAAAATCTCTCTCTGAACTGGTTCCTGGTGCCCAAAAGATTGGGGGCCACTGTTCTAGTCCAATCCCCTGCTCATGCAGGAGACATTATACTATTTCAAACAAATGGTTGTCTAGTCTCTTCTTAAAAGTCTTCAGTGTTTCAGCACCCACAACTTCTGAAGGCAAGATGTTCCACTGGTTAATTGTTCCCACTGTTAGGAAATTCCTCCTTAGTTCCAGGTTGCTTCTCTCCTTGATTAGTTTCCATCCATTGCTTCTTGTCCTGCCCATGGCTTGTATGTAAATATTGTAAATATTTATGTAAATATCGAATATATATATATATTTGACCAATATATATAGATTTTCACGGGTAAAGGTATGTAGGTCTTGGCGTATTCGGGTCTTGTCCCGTGTAAGATTGAGAATACCTTGGCAACGTTTCGACGAAATCTCATCCGTCATCTTCAGGCTGGTGTCTTCAGCTTCGTTCTTCTGGGAGAAGTGCGTGATCGTGGCTGTTTTTCTTTTAAACTCCAGAGTTGGCTGTGTTGTTACTTCTTGATTGGTTGATGGAGTTGATGTATGCAGATTGGATGGCTTTTTCCTGAGACCCTGTGTGCCAAGGTATTCTCAATCTTACATGGGACAAGACCCGAATACACCAAGACCTACATATATATATATATATATATATATATATATATATATATATATATATATTTGTTTTAGTAGATTTTCACGGGTAAAGGTATGTAGGTCTTGGTGTATTGGTCTTGTCCCATGTAAGATTGAGAATACCTTGGCAACGTTTCAACGAAATCTCATCCGTCATCTTCAGGCTGGTGTCTTCAGTTGCTTCACTTCTCCTATATATATATATATATATAGAGAGAGAGAGAGAGAGAGAGAGAGAGACTTTTACCCAAAATCAGGCAAAGCAGATTGAGTTGCTTGCAGAATCACAGATTCACTCACAGAGCTACCTTTCTGCAATCTGCTGCCTGAGTCTGCACTGAAAAATGGAAGCTTCAGTCCTAAGGAAGGTTCAGCTCTGATCTCAGGCCACTTCTCCCCACCCCACAACCCCTGAATACCACCCCTGACTGGGCCTCAAGGAAGCCTCCTGAGTGAAGGCAAAGCAGTACAACAGTGATTTAGATTAGCTAGAAAGCAGAAATCCAACAGGAGGGAGGGGCCAGCCAGTGGTGTGATTTGCCAGTTCTCCAATTGCACAGAATCATAACAACTTGGTTCTACAGAACTGGTCTGGTGGTAGAATCCCACCCTGGACTGGAGGCTAAAACATATAAAGAATGGTTTCTGGAGTTGGTTATGTTTAATGAAAAGAAGGACTAGGGGAGACATGATAGCAGTGTTCCAATATCTCAGAGGCTGCCACAAAGAAGAGGAGTCAAGCTGTTCTCCAAAGCACCTGATTGCAGGACAAGAAGCAATGGGTGGAAACTAATCAAGGAGAGAAGCAACCTAGAACTAAGGAGAAACTTCCTGACAATGAGAACAATTAATCAGTGGAACAACTTGCGATCCAGAAGTTGTGAGTGCTCCAAGACTGGAAGCTATTAAGAAGAGATCGCACAACCATTTGTCTGAAATGGGATAGGGTTTCCTGCCTGAGCAGGGTTGGGACTAGAAGTCCTCCAAGATCCCTTCCAACTTGATTATTTGGATATTCGGTTATTCTTGGGGTTCTTCATAACTTTGAATGGAGCTTAGCCACCGGTTGTAAGTCGAAGATTACCTGTTTGCTGAATTTTTCAACTGAGTCCCCATATATACATAATAACGCATGCGGGAACATCTCCTGCCAGCATCGAATACCCACCGCCCGGTGTGCGCCCACAGACAGGGCCTCCTTGGGGTACCGTCGGCCAAACAATGTCGGCTGGCGGTCCCTAGGGGGAGGGCCTTCTCTGTAGGGGCACCCACTTTATGGAACCAGCTTCCCCTGGAGCTACGATTGGCCCCTGACCTCCACTTCTTCCGCCGCGGCCTAAAGACTTGGTTATTGAACAAACCGGCTGGACTGGTGATGGGGTTAGTTTTAAACATCATGTGATTGGGTTTTAAATACTTTATTTGGTTGAATTAGGTTTAATATTTTTTTAATTCTTTCTTAACTTTTGTATTGGGTGTTTTTATGTGAGCCGCCCTGAGTCCCTAGGGAGATAGGGCTGCATATAAGACTCAATTAAATAAATAAATAAATGAATATGAAAGAAAAGTGCAGATAGAAATTGTATTTTACTGTGGAAAGAGTTTATGATGTCTGTAGAGGGGAGGAAGTGTGGATGAAAGTGAAGGCAATTTGTTGGCGCAGGCTTTCAGCGATCTGTTTATGTAAACAGAGCTAAACTGAAAATTAGCGGTAAGATTAGGTCGGCAAAAAAAAATCAATATACAAATATGAGAAAAACAGCACAACATCACCTGGAAGCATTTGCCCAGAAGTGAAATGTTTGATTTAAGTAAAACTCAGTTCTTCTAACCCAGATTTTATAGCTCATGTCTGAATTAGAGAGAGCTGGCAGGAAGGAAGCACAAAACAACAATGAAAACAAAGCTGCCTTTTATGGAACTCACAGGTTGGCATCTACTTTGTTTTCACTGAATTTTAATGCTTTGTTCCTAGTGAAGTTATCAACATAATTGATTTTTTTATAAAACTGTCCCATTGAGAGGTTAGTTGGTGTGCACTGAAACCAGCTGCATTTGAAAACCAGAATTTTAAATCTCAGATTTCACTGTCTCATTCCCAAGAACAAAAGTCGTTACTCTTTTTGTCATGGCATGATGGATGCTTGAAAATTGTTGATGACTCACTTTTAAAGCTCTAGAAATCCCAACGAGTCTTGAAAACTTCTGTGTGATGTGATGATCAAGGTTTCTGTCTTAATGCTGAGTCAGAGTATAGATTTTTTTAATGAAGCGAAACCATAGATTGTCAGTTTGCCATTAGCCAGAGAAAAGCAGTAATTGTTGCTGGGGCATTAAATCATTTCTTCTATTTATTACATTTAACGTAATATCATTCAGATCCAAAACAAATTGAAACACCTAGTTTCAGGGGTAGGATTCTACCAGTTTGCACCTATTCGCAAAATTGGTTGTTAACATTCTAAGCAGTTCAGAGAACTGGT